>JAGMVL010002276.1:0-600000 GCA_019202695.1 Populus x sibirica | reverse complement strand
CTCTTTTAATGGTGTGGTATTCATGTGACTACCATGATGCATCATAGGAGTTGAGATGCCGTCAAATTTGAAATTTTTGTTGACACTAACTCGACGCTTCTGAGTTCTTTCTGGACTGCTAGATAACCTTTGATGGAGAACTGATGAGGAGCCATGGTTACCCAGTTCCATGTGAGGATGCTTGATAGATGCACCAAATCTTGGTGGAGTTTCAAGAGATGATGGTTTGAGCATAATGTTATGATTTGTCAGCGAAACAAAAGAAGAACTCGCAGGCAATGAAACCAATAAACTGCTTGACTTTGGCTCTTGCACCATGGGAAGATCAGCCCTTTCTTGAATTTCAACTTCTTCTCTAGATGTCCTATGGACCTCAGGTGGCAATTTTCCAGTCTTAACTTGTTCCTGTTGAACTTTTGGCAGCAACTGAATGGATTGGACCTGTTTAATGAATGTATCATGGTCAATTACTTTAAAGGGTGTTTGAGGTTGTAGTAGCGGTTACTTTTCAAATTATTTTTTTATTTTATTTTTTAAAATTTATTTTTGACATACAGTACATCAAAACAATTCAAAAACAGTAAAAAAATATTATTTTGAAGAAAAAAAAAAAAACAAATTCAATTTTTGACGAAATACAGGTTGAAACTCACTCCCAAACACCCCCTAATATGATTTCTTCCCAGACAATAGTTATGCAGGTAAGTTATATTACAATTTGCATTAATAGACAATGATTTCACTCTAAGAAACCTAGTATCAGTTAGGCACTCCTAGCTGGTCCAACACCGCAGCACCTAAAACTTAGCCCTTAAGAGTTCCCATAGAGTTGCTTTAATTTTGTGCTTCTGAGTGAGTGCTTTTG
Source organism: Populus x sibirica (assembly GCA_019202695.1). Classification (NCBI taxonomy): domain Eukaryota; kingdom Viridiplantae; phylum Streptophyta; class Magnoliopsida; order Malpighiales; family Salicaceae; genus Populus; species Populus x sibirica. Next base: position 599,135 of record JAGMVL010002276.1, on the reverse strand, counting down.
GAAAAATTAATTGACCGCTATTCTGGTTTTGAAGATTAGATTAAAAAAAATAAGACTTGAAATCAATAACAACCTCATATTTAACGCTCCTTTCAACAGAATAAACCTCAACCGATCAAAAGCATACTTCTTTTTGGCAAAAATACAGAAGGCACACATAATTTCTACATGATTTTAACCACTTACAACAAGTTCTTCTCTGCGATGACTAGCTGATCTTATTCTGGATAAAGCTTCTCCACTGACAGAATTTTGTGAAATGAACTCCTGCTCCATGCTCTCAAGTTTAGAATGAACATGGTATGCCTCTGCATATCTGTATCGCTGGAACAGAGAAATATATATGTGATAGCAGGTTGTCGAGTAGTCTAGAAGTAATAAGAAATTGGATAAATAGAAGTGGAACTTTATAGCAAAATCATTCACAAAATTACAAGTTACAGCATCAATTTATTTGATATAGCATTCCCTGTGGAGGATTGCTCTAGAGCACTAACCACTAGCATTCCAGGTTTTAAAATCCAGATCTTAAAACAAACATTAGATGAGATATAATTGTCTTCCATCAGTATTCATTTAATTTTCAACCTTACTCCTGCTTTCATTTCAGTACCAGAGGTCAAGAAACGCTAACAGTTGGTAATAGATAGTAGGGGCATTTTGCAAATAATTTTATTTATGTAAAGTCATCATTTTCAAAAATAAAAGGATATTGAGATGAATTTGTCAAATCATTTGCAGCAAGTGACTTCGCTTGGTTGATGAGCTGTAGGAGGAACTTTGCTTTCAATTTATAACCAAAATTTCTCCGTGAGAACATTTTGATTAAACATGAACACATGAAAAGGAAAATGATAACTTTTGAATTGTACCTGATATGGAGTTTGGTGAGCCAGTGCCAATACTAGGACTATATAGCACACATGATTGCAATACAACAACTCAGTAACATACAGTTAAATCTCTCATCAACAGTTCGACCAAACAAAAATATCATTGATCCTAGAATAGTCTCCAACCTAAAAATCCATTATTGTTAAGCAAGAGTAAAAGCAAAGTTAAGGGCACATTGAAAATTAACCAAGTCGGTCACAAAACTAAACATATCAAACATTCAGTTCATCATCTTCTTTTCTTTTCCCTTTGTAAGTGACAAATTCATCAACAAAAGAGCCAATCTTGTTTCAAACCCTGACTCAAAGTTGATTAAGATCGGTGAGGTTACCTGAAGATAAAATACAACAAGAAGGCTTCCAATAGTAGTTGAAGGGTCATGGAAAGCATAATCCAAGAGACACTTATGAAGATATTTCTCTTCATCCAAATTCCATGGCAACCCTATCATTCGATCTACCAGATTATTCTTGATACAGAGACAACAAATTTCTGTCACCAATATCTCCACCCAGTTTTCCCAGGTCCTGCATTCACCTTTAAGATCATCGGAAGCATCTCGAGGTGGTCCAGCCTTGAACTTATTTTCCCTGACTTTGGTGCAGAGCATTCTCTGATGCATAAATGCTTCAGTCAACAGTCCACACTCCACCCTAACCTGAATTGCAGTAACAGCATCACTAAGTGAAACCATTTGAGATCCATCATGCCCAGACCATCTTAAGACCATCAATGCTGTTTCAGGATTCTCCCTTTCCAATAGCACTTGAGCAATCTTAGGATGAGTTGATGGGCCTGAAATCTCAGGAAGAAGGTTGCAAGCTTCCTGAGGAACATAAATCAATGAGCAGCTGTCAGCATCTAAAAAAGAACTTGGAAAGCACATATTTCATTTCATGAGAGGATTAGAAAAAGTGCTGCAGTCATTCCCAAAATGTAGCTACAATACACAAGTATAACAATACAGAATATCTGCCACCACAAGTTATTGAATATGAAGAGTTTTATGCATTTTAAGCAATAGCATAAAGAATGCACTGATGGATCTCAATAGGACATTTTCAAACACAGAATATAATTTTCTTGTAACAGAGTTTTACCTGTTACCAATGAAATCTCTGAATCTTTTACTTTAGAAGAATACAAAATAAAAACTTTGAATAATGTAGGAATTAAATAGAGCCTCATTCAGATACTTGTAGCTTCAACAAGCTGTATTATTAACAACACATTAAGTGAAAAATATATATACTTGTGAACTTAAATTAAAAGATTTCACTTGTCTGTTATATTTCTGTATCCTTAAACTGTCAGACTCCATAATTCATATACAAATAACAAGAACTCCTAACAAGAATTGTAGCCTGATGCAGTTTTTCAACGCTATATCCATTGTCTTGATTAGAAATAAAACAGATGATTAGATTAATTCAATAATTCAGTATCAGAATAAGTAGACATTCAATTACTTGCAGAGCTTCTTCGTTGTTATCGTCCAGAAGATAGAAGGTAAGTGATTCCAATAATGAATGCCTGGTTATACCAAATGTAGCTGAAAAGTCATCTACAATGTGTCGCCAACTTTCATCTGGCATCGTCCAATGTCGATCAAAAAGATAATAAAGAAACTGTTTTTTATGTTAAGAAAACAAAGGATGACATTACGTTCTGCAAGATGAGAATATATAATTGTCAGAAACATATTTAAGAAGGATCAAAGAGATAAAGGATACAATCGCTTGCTTTGCAAGCACCAAATCTGAACTCCCATGTAAAAAGAGTACATCAACAGCAGCTCGAAGATTTTCAAATGGATAGCATACTTCCAAACCCTCTAGCTTAGACTTGCAAAACAACCCTCCATCCTTCTGCAATGGTGCAAGTTCTGACTCTTCTCCCATCTCCTGCGTATGATTCTGCTCTATCTTGAGATTGGCGAGAGCATCTTCAATGAACAAAGAACCAGCTAGCATGCTGGACTTGGCAGATTGATTTGCTACATCAGGCCATGAACGCTTAATTGCAGCTGATTTCCTTTGATGGACAACAGAACGCCATGACGATAAATTGGTATAACGAGACCTCACATTCTCCAGAAAGTGATGTCTTGCACACCATGCTATAATCTCCATATGCTGAAAATCAAGAATCAGCAGATAAAATGGGTTAAGAATCGCATGCAGCAATAGAAGACATGAAATGGCATGTTATGGTTTCTATAACACTTGTGGAAGAAGAAAAAAAGCTGTTCTCAGTTCAATAGAAATCATCAAGTCAGTATTATTATTACAACAATGATGATAATGATAAAAATACAGGCAATAAGAATTCTACATGTTCAGGACATTTCTGAACTCCAAGCTCCAGTTTATTGCATGGTGGGCTTTTCAAAAAATCAACTTATAGATCATGGGATTCTAAAAATACTGGAAGAGAATATCACAAAATATTCACAAGGGGAAATGAAAGGATGGAACTAGGTGACATTATGTACAATGGAACAACAACATATAGGAAAGCAAGAACTACAGAAAAAGTTCTACGTTTAGAACCTATAAACACTTGAAGGTAGCATTCTGTTAACAACTCAATCCTTTAAGCAACCAAACCTGTTTCGCCTTTGAAATGCTCTCTTGAAGGAGCTGCAAGTCATGAAGTCGTGCTGAAAGACTATCCTTAAATGATGATTCCAAAACTTCAAGGACATTGGATATTCCAGCCAAATGCAGAGAAAGTTTAAGAAGTAAACTCAACCTAGTTTTCATTTCTTCTGCTTCAAGATTATCTAACAAAATGTTAAGACTATTACACTTTGGTGATCACCCAAACAATATAAATGCAATTACACAAAGTAATAACAACCCTTAGAATATCAAATTTGAAAAGTTTTGAGGATACATATTACTTGAAGTTCCGCTGTGATTTTTTTAAATGTCCGCTTGCACCAATCCTTGACAACCACTTCATCCAACAAGAAAGCAATGACAGGATCGCTAGACACAGCACTTTCATCCATACAAATATCTGTAACATCTGTTAAATTTATGTTAAGGATATTCATAAGTTCAAGCATGGAGCCTTTTACTTTTTTCCGACTTTTATTTCAGAAATGACAATAGATCATCTATAAAACATGAATGCCTAGACAGTCACACAGTAATAAAAGTATTAGGCTGCTCACATTTCAAATATCACTTTTACAGTTCAAATGCTTCCATTTAGAAACAAAGGAAAAAAAGTGAAGAAATAATATTTTAGGGAATTGCCTTTGCCAGAATTTTAAAAATACTAGAAATGAATCAAATGCACCGATTTTTTAAAAGTGAATAAACATAGATGCGGCTAAGGTAGATGCAGCAAAGGGATACAGTGACAAATCAAAGAAACCAAGTTATTTGCCAAGGCAACATCAAATAAAGAATAAAGCCGTTGGACGTCAGCAGTTAATTCATTGTCCACATCTTCTTTCTCCTGAAATCTTTCATCACATCTTTTGGAAATAAGGCCAGCCTCTATGCACTCGTAGTAAAGGCGAGGATGGAGCCTAATTCCTGTCTTTGGAATAGGTATTCTACAAATTGGGCAAAGATCACACCGTTGACTACACTCAGAGCATAAGGAAGCATGGCCACATGAGTTCAACACATGCTGAACATAGCGCCCACAACTTCTCAAATCTCTAGCTGCCCGGCAACGCTCGACTTTCGCTTCGCTGCACAACTCAATTAAATCAATAGATGCCAAGTGTTCCAATGCTTCCTGTGATAAGAATCAGCACAAAAATAAAATTTCTCATTGACCAAGCAACTGATGAATATACAGCAAGAGGTGTGTCATATCCCTGTTCTGAAGTGCAAAAAACCAAACCACAAATACTTAAATCCCCAAGCATGGACTGGTGACAATTGGACAAGAAGAGAACTTTAACGCCAAACATTCTATACACCATGATTTAGATCTAAAATCCAATCAGGTCAATTCATAGCATTACTCGTGTAAGCAAAATTGGTCCCCGCAAAACATCCTTTTGAAATAATAACGGGTCTTAACCTTACTAGCTTAGTCAAAACAAACAGCCAGCAGCTCATACAATTGCTATCAAATCCAGTTTCAAGAAGCATGCCCGTTAAGCAAAAAAACAACTAGAGACACAATGTATGAAGTAGCAGACCACTAACAATCCTCGTTGTACTACAATTTCACTTCTTCCTCGTCGTATTAGGGGTATATCTAAAATAAATAAATTGATTAGCAAACGATAACATTTTATTGTTCTCTAATCCTACCGAGGAAAGTTCAGTTGTCACTTGTCAATGATGGTTCAAAACCTAAATTTCCGTTCACTGGTTTCTCGATCCCACCCTCTACAACAAAAATGAAAATACCCTAATCCGCTGTATAATTGAAAATTAACGTGGAATGAGGTCCATTGGACTAACTATAAGCAGATAAATACATAATCACAAGCAGCTATTACTTGAATAAAAAAGCTTACTTAAATTCAATGACGCTTCAAACAACAATACCATAAAAAAAAAGAGAGAGAGCTTAGGTTAACTCTATCTGTTACAGTGAGTTTGTGAAGCAATAATGATCCTAAAACCCTAAAAAATAGTAGTAGGACAATAGCTAGGAAGGGCTTCAGAGTTTTATAAAGTAATTGAGAAAGAGTTTCACGCACTTGAACAGCTCGACTGCTGTAGTTAGGTAGACGAGGCAAAGCAGTGGATCTTGCAGTGCCTCCACCGCAGTCGGCGGAGCTGGAAGGTGAAACCCGACCGTTCATTTGGTTTCGCTCCATTTTCTCTCGGAGAAGAATTCGTGATTCAAGAGACACAAATTAGAAGGGTGGAAATGACTCGAAAAAAAAAGGGAAGATGGGGGAGGGGCGCTTCAAGAGAACGGTGCCATTGGTAGCTAGTGAAGCCTCTGAGAAAATAATTCAAATTTTTCGCAAATAATTTTGGTGCTGGAAGGGAAGGAAGATGCGTTCGTTTTTCCAAAAAAGAGAGGTCCGGGTCGAGTCCAGTGGGAAAACTGGGCCTGTTAGACCACGGTAATGTTGCTTTACACCAGCTATGACACTGGGCCAATAGTCCAAAGCCTGATGGGCAAGCTTGCATGTTATTCGCCCCTTGAATACGACGCCGCTCAAGTTGTTTGGACCTATCCTCCTTCCAAGAGCAAACATTCTCTGGGCTCTTTGTTTCACATAGCGTTTGTTTTGCTGTGGTTGAAACTAGCTATGAAGCGCCGGTTTTTTTTTTCCAAGGGAAAAATAAACATTAATGATAATATGAGAGAAAATGGTAGTGAAGAGAGAGAATGAAGGTTGGGTTACTCGGGCATGAACCACAAGTCTACGATGATGTTACATTGATCCAAAGGTTACGTGGAGGGTAAATTAATGTCACCTTTTTTAAAATGTCACGATAAATAAAATGTCACCTTTTTTAAAAAAATTAGTTAAATTAGTCATTATCTTGAATCTAGAATTCAACAATAAGAAAAGTGGTTGAGAAATCGAGGCTGGTAAATTTTTGGCCTAAAAAGGGATTTTCAACATATTTTCACTCATTCACACCTTTATAATTTCAAAAAGCTAATCTATAAACTCAAAATATAATTTAATTGATCCAAAAACAAAATCAAGTTGTGGAAAAAAAAAAACTCCAAGCCCGGTCTTTTTTTTTTGTCAAGATAAAGGGAGAAAATATCTAAATGAAACTCCTCTCGTTAATTGAAACTTATTGACACTAAAAATGACCGATTTTTTCATTAAATATCGGATATTTTTCAACTTTCTCTCTTCAATTTCAGCAACTCCCTCTCTCTCTCTTTCTCTCTCTTATATGCTCAATTGAAAATAAATTTTTAGATCAAAATATTCAATTGAAAAACTAAATAGGCCAAAAATTTTTTGGCAAAACTAGTCATGATCTCGCAAAACTAGTCGTCATATATTTTAAAGCCAAATTTGAACCTGCTTGGTTCGTATTACATTTTGTCTAAGACCAAGACATTGTTAGTTTAATATGCCTTGTATCTAATCAGTTGGTTACACGTGATATTATTACACCTGTGTAGATACATATTTGTTACATAGTTATTATTAATAAAAGCTTAATTTATTTTTAAAATTCATACAATATTATATTAATGAATCTAATATTTGATTTATAAATCAAGAGTAAAGATAAAGTTCATGGGATAAAAATATTTTGCAAAGAAAATTACAAAGTTATAATTATGAGATTCATATTGCATCAAAGCATTGTTCCTAAAATGTTTATGGTCGATGCTTTATTAAATACTGGAAAATTATTAAAGCCATAGAGATTGATACATTTTATATTCTTTTTTTTATAAAAAAAAGCAGTTGTTTTTATAATTTGAGGAATAAGGAATACTTAGAATTAATAAATAGGTGCTTGTCATAAGACATATACACTAAACTAGCTCACATAAGAATTTTATATGGAGAGATTACTTATATCTATGGAAATACTCATGTAACGGTTGAGGAAGTGCTATGCAGACTTGAGATCACTAAGTTATTTTATATAGAGAATGTTATGTTTTAATCATGTAACATGTTATCTTAATCAAGGTAACAAAGGGGTGTACATTGGGCAAAACATAAACTATATAAAGGTATTTGAGTAATCAATAGAGGATTTATCACCTTGGGTGAATTAAAAAAAATATTTCATCTATTCTCAAATAGTACTGACTAAGAAATCCTTGGCTAAAGTGGAATGAATTTTGAAAAAAATTTCAAGTCTTATTCAAACGATCAATTACTATTATGTAGAGAGCAACCACGATTTAACATGATAGACATATTTCATATTTTAATGTTAAATCAAAACATTATTGATGAGAGGATATTAATTACACTAAAAAACCATTTACTTAAAGGTTAAGTCAAATCACTAATGATTTTTGTAATATTTTGGGGATTATAACACATTGCTAGACAATGTATCTAATCTTCATATATAAATTAATCAATTATTGAGTTGATAATAAATAAATTATTTAATTTATTTAATTAGAATTAGAATTTATATTTGAGCCAACATATTAAAAACATAATGGGTCACACACATTAAGAACCATTAGTCATAAATTAAACTAAGATGATTTAATTAAGTATGACTTGATCAAAATATATTTTATAAATTATAGACTAGAATATAATTAATACAGAGATTATATTTATAGACCTAGAAAAATCAAGTAGGGACTTGACTGGATTAATTTCTATATTTTCCTAAATTAATATATGGATATTATTCAGGTGGCGAATTGATATTTTGCCAATTTATAAGGTTTTTTATATTTTTTTATAAATAGTAAGCTATGCTTTTTTTTTATTTTAAGTGCTTGTTTATTAAAAAAAAATTACGTAAGTCACAAAATAAAAATCTAACATTCTAATCATAACAATCTCTCTCTCTTAAATTGAGATTTAAGAGATTTCTCACTAGTGATTCGTGTGGATTATCATTAGAAGCTAGACAATTGGATGACTTGTGGTTTACGACGACTCGACCTTTAAAGAATTATTCAAAGTCAAAGAAGATCAAATCTTCAGGTAATAAATCCCTAAACAACTTTAGATCTATCTAATATGATCTTATTGGCTCTAGAATAATTTTGTTTTATTGTTTCCATATATAATATTTAGAAATCCAACAAACACATCAATGAATGAAGGATACTAACCCCATTACAAACCGTGGTCTACTTGCTTATTAGTGTGACCAGCAACAAGATGTGTGAATACTTATTGTTGGCATGTGAATGTGATGCTTGTTATGCCAAGCTATTGTGTCCTCCATTTGGGCAATATGTTGGTACATCAATATGGAGTCAAGAGTTACAATGTGAGATTATGCGTAAGGAGGAACTATATAAGGTATTAGGTCTTACATGGAGGACTATCTTTTTTATTGGACCATGCAACCTGACATTTCAGGATTGCAATGTCTGTACCAGAGAATTTCATTTCTTAATAGTGATTTAGCTCACTTAGAGTTAAATAATGATTTTTATTGGGAAATCCTTGTTCTTAGTTGGAGTTAATTCCTTGCATAACATGACAAGCCAACATCCTTCCTGATCATACTTAAAAAATCTACACGGCGTATTGCATATTCTTATTTCACTTTCAATCTTGGACGAATCACGAACTTTTTTTCTCTCAATTATGAATGGTTTAAGAACGCCTTATCCGGTAATAAAAATACAATGCGAAACTCGTCGTCATCAACATCTTCATCACCTTACTTTCTCGCCCATATAAAGACGTATATTAGAATGTGTTGTGGCTAAAATAAAAAAGAAATGATGTATTTGGAGTGGATTACAAGGCTAGAATTCCTCTTACTGATTTTGTTAGAGATATATTCCTTAACTATAAAACATATGTGAGCAAGCCTCACACTAACGACTGGGTGATACTTGCATCATTGGATTGGTTTATACAACATTTGTGAAGGTGTCGATGAAATGTGATGTCTTATGGCCAACATTGCGCTCAATTTATGTCGTGGCGGACTTCAATAGGTTGGGTAGGCCGAGCGTCTTGAAGAGGTATTACCGGAAGATGAGATTGTTTATCGGTAGTGTTTTAGGGATACTGGTTTGTCTATGAGTTAGGGTAATGTTAGTCCTCCTCACATTTGCATGGATATTACAGATTCGCCCTCGAGTTGGGGTGATGCGCCAAACTCATCCACGAGTGCTCCAGGTCTTCCACGAGATGAGGCAATTATGAGATATAGTTACATGTTATTATGGGTTATAACAATTATGATTAGATGTATAATTAGTTCGATTTTAGTGAAATGTTATGTTAATCGTCGGTCTAACTTTATTGCTTATAATCAAAGTTGTCAATTCCATTCTGTTTCGTCCAAAATGGCCAAAACATTTCATACCAATTCAAAAACGGAACAATTTTCATCTCATTTTAAATCTTGGCCTGTTCGGATTTTTCAGCTAAATTTCAACTGGAACGTTTCAGTTTTATTTTATATATTTTGTTCCGTTCTTGAAAAGTCATTAAATCAAATTGATTCTTGTTCGTACACCAAACAAGAAAAGCTGGCTTTTTAACCCTTTGAAGTTTGAACTTTCTTTTCCTGGTTAATGGTTGCGCGTGCACGTGTGGGAAATCCCGTGACGAGCGGCTTGTATTGTCTTGCGTATAATCTAACGGCTGGGAGAAGTCCGTACTTGTGGTCACCGATTGTGCCAGTGAAGAAGGGAAATGATTTGTTGGGGGTTTGAGCGTTGAATAGATCTAGCAAGGACACGGTAACTTTGACCGAAAGTGCACGTGCGGATTTTTAGGATACACGTGTGCTTTGCTGTCTTTAGGCTGTACAGGGAATTGTGCGCCACATAGGATCCACATGAGTGGTAATAATGGAATCACAAGGCGGTTGTGGGAGCCCGAGATTGGCTAATTGTTATCTAATTTCTGTCAATAAACTTTAAATTGCGTGCTGCTGCTGCTTATCATCCTCCATGGATTTTATTTTTTTTAAGAATTAGCAGCTTCCATGAATTCATTCTCACGCACCATTTATTGTTAAGAGATTTCGTTTCACTTTTAGATTTTATTCACTTTATATCTCCGGAACCTTTAGACTAAATGAATCGTGTAATTGGCAAGAAAACTAACGAGGATGATTTCCAAAGAATGCTAATATTGATACTGACAACCTATTTCTTTTTACATTTCAAAAATACTTTTAAAAAAAAGTTAATTTTTTTTACTGTAAATTTTTTTTTTTATGTTTTTGAATTATTTTTGATGTGTTAATGTAAAAAATAAATTTTAAAAAACAAAAATAAATATTATTTCAAAACATTTTAAAATACAACTATTATCATAGTACAAAACGAACTATTATTCTATATTTTCAAGAAAAAAATGAATGGAAAAAGAGAAAGGGAGTTGAGAAATTTGTATTTTTCGTTCTCGTTTGGATGAGGGTGGAAAATGAAAAGATAAAAGGGGAGAAGGGAAAAAATTTCTAAATAGGAAAGAGAGGAGGAAGGTAATTGTAAAAACAATTAAATTAATAGGATGTCTTTATTTAAATAGACCTGTTTGGTTTTGTGTTTAAAAATTTTTTTTAAAAAAATTGAAATTATTTTATTTTTTTCTTTGCTTTAAATTAATATTTTTTTAATTTTTTTAGATTATTTTTATAAATTAATATCAAAAATAATTTTTAAAAATTAAAAAATATTATTTTAATATATTTTTAAATAAAAAATATTTTAAAAAATAATCACAAATCTTTGATAGCGATAGGCAATCTTTACTCTACCTTTTCCTTCCTGTTACCAAAACAAGGGAAAATATCTTGGGACTTGCAGTCTCCGGTCTCCACTCTCTCATTTGCCTTCCCTCCACTCTCTACTATTTCCAAACACGAAGTAAAACTAAAACACCCTCTTCTCATCGAATCTCATAAATTTAAAATAATTTGCTTATCAATTAATGTGTGTAATTGATGTGAATTTCACTATTTTTCTTTTAGAATGATTTTTAAAAGGATATTCAAGACAACTTAAGTTCAATTAACTAAAACACAGTTAAGAATATAAAACAAAAAAAATCCAATAAAAAAATAAATTATAGAGTTCAGAACCTAATAACTTAATATTAAAAATGAAAACAAAAACAAAAATTCAAAAAATACAATATTGAATAAGAAAACTCGAGTAAGCTCGAGGTAATTTGACGAACCAACAACCCGTGATAAAAAATCAAAAGGATAACATGGTAAAAAAAAACCAAAGTTAAAAAAAAAGATCAAAAAAACCTCTACCAATTTGATTTAACTTTACCAACTCGCTCTAAAAATCACCAAACAATAACAAAAGTGAAAATATAACAAAGTTCAAGGGCAAATAATTTAATGCAGAATAATAAAATTGAAAAACAAATCATAAAAAATCGAGGGGAAAAATTCAAGTCAAACCGGGTTAACTCGACTAACCCGGCACACACGACATGAAATTCAGATAAGAAAAATAGACCTCCAAAAAAAGGGCCTAACAGAAAAAGCACAATTAAATAAAAAAATATTGTGAACGAAAAATACAAGTTGTCCTGGGGTAGCTTGATTAACCCGTTTTTAAAACAACAAAATAGAAAGAGAAGTAAAAAATGACAAAACTCAAGGGTAAATAATTTAATACAAAGTGAAGAAATTGTAGAAAAAAAAAAGGTCATAAAAAAATTGAGAAAAAAAACCAAGTCAACCAGTTTACTCGACTGATCCGCCACTCGCGACATGAGATTAAAATAAAAAGAAATTAGATTTTCAGGAGAAGGACCTAGCAAAAAAAGCTGAAGTCAAATAAAAAAACATTGAATAAAAAAATGCAAACTAACTCGGGTTAACTTGACTAACTCGCACTCTGGATAACCCAACAAAAAGAAAAAAAAATCACGCAACTCAAGAGTCAATAATTTAACGTCAAAGTATGAAATTATTAAAAAATCAATCTCATAAAAATAACCGAGGGAAACAAATTTGAGGCAACCGTAACTAACTTGACTAATCTATTACCCTGAGATATGAGATTGTAATAAAACAACAACAAAAAAACAAACATAAAAAACAATGAAGCTAAGGTCCTAACAACCAAATGTCAAATGATAATTTGAAAAAGAAAATCAATTTTTAGTAAAGGACTACTCCATTGGAAGGCAACCACGGAAAAATAACAAAGTAAAATATTCAACCATAAAACAATTTAAAACCCAAACAATGCAGACCAAACATGGTATGAAAAAATAAAAGAAAATAATTAGGGGCTAAATTGGAAAACAAAAAAAACTAGGAAAATTATCTTTAAAAAAAAGTTATTGAAGGAATGAGGGCCAAAATTGGATAAAAAAAACCAAATAAAATTAAATATTGAGGGATAAAATAAAAAAAAATCAAGAAAAGGATAAGAATATAGCAATCAAAAAAATAATAATAAAAAATGAATTAAAAAACAAATGCAAGAATTGCGAAAAACAAATAATCAAGAAAAGTACAGGGACTAAATAGAGCAATTAAAAGTACATGGACTAAATTGAAGAAAAGATCAAATTGAATGAAATGCCCAGAGACAAAATTTTAAAAAAAATCCAAACTTCAAAAGGCATCGAAAATCAAATAAACAGTAATTAAAAGAAGAATGACCAAAATTAAAAAGATTACAAAGTGGATGACACAATTGTCTTTTTGGAATTTCATCCGCATTTTTTATAGGCAATGAGAGAGAAGAAAAAAAACCTCCATCACAACCCAACCCGACCTCCTCCGTGACCACACGCCACACCGCTGGAAAAAGGATGACGCACTTGCTCCCAACACCATGGCAAAATCAGAACTTTAGCCACCGTGCGGTCCCTAATGCGCTACTTGAATGTCGCGGAGGCCTTGATGCACTAACGCGTCCATCACCGACTCTTTTTGTTTAATAATATTTAAAAACTTAAAATTACCAAGCTGTTACTGACATAACCTAAACATAACAACAAAACCAATAAAAAACAACAAAAACACCTCGCAAATAACCTTTGGTTTTTTTAATTGCAAGGTTAGTTATGTCATTTTATTTTTTTAAAAAAGAAAAAGACGAAAAAGCCTCTATGCATGTATATTTTTTTTTCTCTTCCAAGGGCATGACCGTAACTCTATTGTTTATTTTTAAAAAAAAAGACAAAAAAAATCCTTACTCAAAGATTTTTTTTCTTTTGAGGAAAAAATAGTCAATATACTGTAAAAAGAAATCCAGGCAATCTTGTTCCCAATCAATTTTGCAATGATGAATATATCTCATGAAAAAGATATTTTTATTTTCAATAGTAGACTTAATCAGTTTTTTATGTATATAATGATAAAATTGTGTTTATACTATTAAAATGCACAATTTTTTATGTCCAGAGGCATAAAAAAAGAATAATGTCATTTAGTTTTTGTGAAATGTATATGAATAGGAGATGCACCTTCCTTTCTAGAGATAAAGGAAGAAAAGAATCGTGACATGGAGAAAAGTCAGGATCCATTAAAATAAACGAAGAGGCCGGCTCCAAATTTAAATGAAAAGGCAGAGGATCACATCAAATTAAAGCTTATTGGGTATTTGAAATTTAATTTGAGAATATATTTCAGATATGTATTTAAAAACTCAATTATTTGGGACAAGGCCTAGAAAAAAAAAATGAATTATTACCCAACAATTGATGTTAGGCACCGTTTAAGAACGTAATGCAAACCGCGTTTTAAAAAAAATTATATTATTTTTATTTTTATTAAAAATTAATTTTTTTATATGTTTTGGATCGTTTTGATGTACTAATCTCATAAATAATTTTTTAAAAAATAAAAAAATATCATTTTAATATATTTTAACATAAAAAATATTTTAAAAAATAACCACAAACACATTTTCAAATAAAAATTCAAAAGAGATGCATGCCACGCTCGGTAGAGGATGCCTAAAATAATTGAGGAGGATGAGTCAGAAATAATAGAACTTCAAAGAAAAAAAAAATTCAGAGGTGTCGAATCAGAAAGTAATAGTACCAATATGAAACATGGTTGGCTCACCATCTGGTGTTTAGAATTATGATGTAGTGTGATTATTAAAGTATTTTTTATTTATAAATATATTAAAATAATATTTTTATTTTTAATATTAGTATATTAAAATGATAAAAAAAACATTAAAAAGCATTATTTTAAATTTTTTTATAAAAATATTAAAATTAAAAAAAATATTTTAATCATACTCTCTCAAATTCTCAATAAGATTTATTAGATAATTAAGAAGAGTCAAGAAAACATTTTTCAAGAGTATAATTTTCATGGACACAAAACGATTTCACTGGATTGTTTAATAAAATGATTATATTTTTAATTTTTGTTTCAGGAAAAAAAAAGGGCGCTATTTTCATAATAATATCGAAAACAACAATAACATAAGAGCTCCGTGCATTAAACTTCTCCCTCCGTTGTTAGTGAACCGAACAATTACTTCTGCACTCTAGTTTTAATTTATTCTCTAACCACCATTATTCCATTAATTAATTAATTAAATTGTCGAATCAAACCTCAATAATTCTCAAATTTCTAAAACAAGTTGGCACGCGATTTATTCATAATACACATTCTGTTACGTTATTTCTGGGGGCATGACTACCAATCAAAATACCAACACTTTAATTAATTAATTAATTAATTAATATCAAATGATAATGACAGCCATCTATCATCTGGCCAACTTGCCTTAATATCTTTGATTTTTATGTTTTGAAAAAACTATAAATAAATGTTTTTCAATGTCCTTCTATTGTCTTAATTTGCAGATGTTTAAAATAAAATAAAATATAACTCGAAAAAGTAATTTAACTGGTCATGTTTTGAATTTATCCCATAATAGTCATGACTTCGAGGTTTTTTAGAGCCACTTCAACATGATCATTAACTTCATGGTCGGTAAAATTAGTCAAGGTTTGCGTAAATTAATTTAGATACTAATATTAATAAAAAATATATTATATAATATATTTTTAAATAAAAAACATTTTAAAAAAATTCTCATTCTAAAGACAAGATAAGCACGAGAAAACACAGAATATATCTTGGAAGCTGGAATTATCTAAATATCATGATGAAAAAGGTTTCCTTCTTTCCTAATAAATGAAGCACTTTTATTTTATACGTGTGTGGGTGAGAGAGGGGGAGGAGATGAATGATGAGAAAAGGAAAGGCCGCAGAAGTAACTAACCCACATAATGCGGTTGGTGGGTAGCAGAGAAGATCAAGAAAAGGCTAAGATTCTGCATGATCAGGACCTGACCAAGCCCAACTGTGAAGTCTAATCAAATTAAATGGGACCCACTAAGAAGGGACCTGGAACTCTAGCCATGAACCACAAATGATTGAACAAAACAGGATTGCATGTCGCAAGACGAGGAGGAGGACATGGTACTTGTGCGATAGGAACCACCAGAGGGTCCGGATTCACGTGAGAATCACATGGACAGCAGCCTCGTAGGCTCGTTCGAGCAAGAAGGATATGAAGGAGAGCGGTGGGATTGTCTTGTGCTTGACAGAAATTCAATCATTCACAGCCTTGAAATTACGGGGACCATTTGGATTTAGTAGGGTTGGAGAGATTTTGCAATTTCATTTGAATTATCTCAGGTCAAGATTTGAAGTTTTGTTGATTTCTTTGGAGAGTGACTAGGAAAGTGAACGAGATTATGATAATTATAATGGTTGTTTTTAAAGTATTTTTATTTGAAAGTATATTAAAATAATATTTTTAAAATTAATTTTAATATTAGCACATCAAAACGATGTAGAAATAAAATAAAATAAAATATATTTTTAAAAAACACTTTTAAAATATAAAAACAAACAAGATCTAAATCAGAGTTACATGAATTTATTCTTTAACAATAAATCTGACTCCTAATTAATCAATGCAAACATTATGGCACATTATAAATTCATTGCTTATAAAATGCCACTGGACTTTATAATATATTTCTTTTTAGATTATTAAATGAATTGATCTATCATAGCAAAAGTTTGGTACGGGCTTAAGTAGCTATTTTTTTTATAAAAAAAAACAACCTAAATTTAGAATTGTATTTTTTGAGGATTATGTTTTCCTATAAAATAAATTGTTTTTTAATGCTTGATTATTTTAACTAAAAAATCATTTATCGGTGTTTGGTATGCATGAGAAAATAAAATAAATGTTTTAAAAAAAAACATGTTTTTGTTAAACCCAAGTTTTTTATTTTATTTTATGAAATTCATGCTCAAATTAAAATATTTTTATTTTTAAAAAAATCAACACAATATAGTTTAAAAACTAATTCAAGATACACACAACTTGAGCCTGGCTAAACCTCTACCGTGTTATATAACTATTTTTTTTCCACTGATCTAGGCAATTAGAAATTTACAATTGAGCCCTGTTAAGTAGAGCTGGTAGATTTTTTCTTAAATTTAGCGAGGACCCGTACCCGACAAGGAGGTAGAATCTAGGCATGCACGGGTACAATTGATCCGCTACTCCAATGTGAGAGATAAATAATTGGCTGATAAACAAGAAGGAAGAGACCAAGAGAAAAAAAAGGAAAAGAAAAGGCTAAACAAGGAAGTGGTTAGAAAATGGAAGTTATGGAAGCAACGACTAGCATTCTACAAGGGGCCAAGTTCACGTGCATATCACATGGAGAATGGGTCTCGTACGGCCAGAATGATTCCTTCGGGGGAGGGGCCCATTGGGGGAGATATAGAAGGATTTATTTATTATTGGAGATTGTTTGAAAAGAACACGTGGGACCACTCTATCACTCACCAGTGGGGACACCCACGATCATCACCCGACATCCTGTCGCTCATCATCATCATCGTATCATCACCCCTGACCATCCCCGTCAAATAAAATACATCACTTTCCATCATGCCCCGTGCGCCACACGGACGGTCATGATTTTGTCTAGGGGTATGATTCCTTGTGAGACGGAGAGTGCTGGGCTGTTTTGAGATTTTTTTTTGTACATTTACCGATTCCAGGTATGGGGATTTTTGGGTCAATGCATGCATTTCCCCCCTATGGCCTGTATAACATTAGCCTATTTCCTGGTGCTGTTTTAGGGGATTCCCTGGCTAATGGTTCATGAAGCTAAAATTAAACTCATCTAAACTAACATAAACAATCATATTTAAAGGGTGTTTGATATTGTGGTAATAATTATTTTTTAAAGTATTACAATAGTATTTTTTAAATGATTTCAAAAATTAAAAAAATATTAATTTGAAACAAAATAAAAAAAATCAATTTTTTTAAATATTTTTAAAATATAGAAACAAACAGGCAAAGAGAAATCGGAAAATGTCGGCACCGGTAAACGCTTTTATTGCAAGGTGATAAAGCCCAGCTTCAAAATCAAGATCGAGGAGTAGATTTTCCTCCTCTTGTTGTTGGAATACAGAGCCTGGAGTGGTAGTGGACTTGGTTAAAAGACAAAGAGCCCCTCGGTCTCTAGACAGGTTGATTGTGTTTCCAATTCCCTATAAAGTGCGAGTTGATTTCTCTAAAAAAGGAAACGGTAAAAGTCAAATACAAATGATGGCCTATTTTACCATTGGAACATGATGATGACTGCCATGATTTATGGACTATGCATTTTGTATTTTTTTTTTCAAAACGTGACGTCGCTAACTTTATTTGAGTTTTTTTCCATACAAAAATATAAAAAATTAAAAAATAAATCTCATTTTAGTACAAAAACAGTGCTTTTGTATGGACAGCATGCACCGTTTATAGGTTGCGCAATTATTACATGTGCAATCAGTTATTGCTTCATTTACTACAAGCGTAACTATGAATTTTAGGAGGGAGTGTATACAGTGCATGTACGATTAATAAGTTATGTATTTATTATATGCACAACCAATATTTCAATTGCATTGAAATCTGAAAGTCAAGGACAGCGCGTTGTGTGCAAAACTTTACCGTGTAAAATGTAGTTTTCGATCAGGTTAGATTTTTATCTAAGAAAAGTAATTAAATCAAAATATTTTTTAAAAATAAAATTAAAATCGAATCAAAATCAGTTCAAACTGATCAGTTTTAGTTTGGTTTTTTGGATAAAAACTGGTTCAAATCAGTTTGACTAGGTTTTAGATTGATTTTTTTGGTTTGACTCGGTTTTTTTCTGATTTTTTTTCAGTTTGGGTTCGGTTCGGTTTTTTCGGTTTCAAACTTATAAAACTGAAACCGAACCAAATCGGTCAATTTTTTTTAAAGAATTCAATTAGACAACATAAGAGAGGGAGTTTTGGGAACTTATTAGAATGTTCTTAAAATGCAAGGGACAAGATGCTACTTGAAATCTTAATAATTGCTAATATTGTAATTAACGACTTTGTGTTTGCTCGATAATTTCAATGTTTATATTTATCATTTTTATCCGAGTCTTGCATAATGACAATGTATTGTTGTTTATACCAACGAGATTGTATTTATCTATAAATATAAACTTATTGTTTTGAAAAATAACTAGGAAGATGGAACTATACTAGGAGGTGCTTGGAGTGTGGTAACGATTGATTTTTAAAGTGTTTTTTACTCGAAAATATATCAAAATAATATTTTTTTTTAATTATTTTAAAAAAATTATTTTAACATAAACACATCAAAACTATATAAAAATAATAAAATAATAATTTTAAATTATTTTTTAATTTTTTATAAAATACCTATTGAAACACGACATGACGGTAAAGGATTGAAGCTGTTGGAATAATACTTGCAAAATAAGCCCGTCTATTGGGTCATAGGACACTCATAAAATTAAAGAGAATATACAGAAAGTGTGTTTGGTATTGCGGTAGTTGTTGTGGTTGTGGTTTAAAAAAAGTTGTTTTATAAAAAGTACTTTTAGTTGAGGTTGATTTGAAAAAATAGGTGTTTGGTTAAAACTGTGGTTGAAATTGAGGTTGAAGAAAAAGTAGTTTCAAGTGTTTGGTTAAGAATGTCTTTGAAATTGAGGTTATAAAATAATTTTAAAAAATATATATTAATATTGATGGTTTTTAATTTAAATATTATGGATTTAACTATTGCTATTACATCATGAAATAAATCATACTTTATATATATAAAAAATTTATTGTTCCATTAAACTATCTACAATTCCATTATGTACAAAATTCATCCGACAAAAACTACAAAATTAGATAAAATATTATCAAGAATAAAATTGAGATTATAGTACAAGTAAATTTAATTCACCTTAAACTAATTTTTTTAAAAAAATTGTTAAGTGAAATCAATTAACTGTACTGATTTTTTTTAAAAAAAAACTATTTAGTAAACAGTGGAGCACGCTTCATCAATTTAACATGCAAGAAGCTAGCTGCTTCTCTTTTTTTTTTTTGCATTTCAAACACAGCAAACCGTAAATTCATAAATAATAACAGGCGTTTATTAATTAACTAAATAGTTTATAAAACAAAACCGCAGAAAACATATACACTACCACGTAGCCAAACGGGTTTAGAGAGGGAAAGTGATTGCAGATGCTAATTAGATAGTGCAAGAATGAGGTAGAAGAAAAGAATATCTACTGAAACCCCAAGTCTATTATACAATTGCACACGTCTTATTGCATGGTAATAAGGGTAAGATTGTACATTCCCATGTCACCAAACTGTACCAGATTCTTAAACGTGGACAAGATATTATTGAGCTTAATATTATGACAACATGGTTATATATTGTCTTTAATTTAGGAAAAAAATAAGTTGGAGCGAGTGCTTGTATTTAATGAACATACTGTTTATACTTGTGGTTAGGCTTTTTAGATTTTGACAGGATACACTTGTAAACTTATTGGGTGTTATTTTCAGTTTTTTCTATGGATCAAGTGACATATTCTTACAATTTATTTTAATTTAACTGTTTTTATTTTTTCCTATGCTTCTGATAATTATGGATGCTGTGTTGATTTTATCTTCCCTCGTAATGATTCGGCTGGGATAATTACCAAGCATGTGTTTAATTAGAATGTGATATATATATATATTATACGCACATTAAAACCATTCAGAATAACAATAATAATAATAAATATCTAGTAAATGATCCAAAGAGTAAAAGCTTGAAACTAAAAGATTTGTTCCCTTTATAATTTCAAGTTTAAACCATGTGGTTGTTAATATAATGGTCACTGGAAACTTATATGGTTGTTAATTTCAGAATCCGTGAGATTAATCGAGGTACAAGCAAGTTAACTCGGACATCCACATTAATAATAATAATAAAAAATAACAATAATAACTCATATATATTTAAAAAAATATTTTCGAACATGGTGAAAATGCATTAATGGACGGTGCCTAACTTTCTTATTCTTACATTTTTTTCTATTCAAGGAAAATTTACAAGCCAAGGAACTACGTTATCCATGTTGCGTGAAAGAGTACACCAAATTTTGTACTCATCGATAATCATCTGACATCTCTAGAACTGAAAATTAATGAGAATTCAAATTCAGTATAGTCATAGAAAGTGTTTCACAAACTAGCATATTTAAAAGAAAAAAAAATAGAAATTAGCATAATTAATTTAGTTGGTTGTGTTAATGAGAGTAGCTTAACAAGAAAAATTTTTGTTGGTTGTCCTACTTCCAATAGTGAAATCAAAGTACTTCACAAACTAATATGAGTGTGTTAAGGTTATTTTTTATAGTATATTTTTTAAAAAATTATATTAAAATAATAATAATAATATTATTATTAAAAACATTTTTGATACCAGCATATTAAAATAATAAAAAACATAAAATATAATTTTAAATAAAAATAATATTCTTTTAAAAAATATATATATAATTTTAAACCCATTTCCAAACAAACCAAATAATAATAAGAGTGGGTCCAAACAAAGAAAGGCACATTCCTAAACCTGATGATTTTAGTCATTTTCCTTTTCAAGTGCCATTTTAAAAGGGCCGACAGGAGATGAGAAAATATATAGGTGCGAGACCGTTTCATTGGTTCACACTTGAAATTCAGGAAGCGAAACATAAGCTCCTTCACTAAAGATTAAAGCATACTACTTACTTTCTAATTACCAATTATTGGTAATTTAATCATTCTTTTTTCCTACTCTAATTTAGCTGTTATTCCTGTGTTCATTAAGAACATACTGTACGGTATGCCACGTGAAGAGTTTTGGTTAAGCAAGTGACTTTTAAACCCCTTTTTTGTGTATTTGATATGGTGATCAAAATACTGTTTTTTCAAAATTTAATTTTTAATTTTTTTATTATTTTAGTATACTGATAATGAAAATTATTTTATAATATTTAAAAATAAAAAATATTTTAAAAAGTAATTTTTATTCCAATATTAAACTAGCTCATAATCCAACACCAATTGCAATTAGGGGACGTAATTAAAACTTGTCATTTTGAGTCACGATGTGAATTACTGATTATTTATTTTTTAGTTGATTGTTCATTTTTTTTAATCTGAATTTGTTTTACACCCAGTCGTTGGGTGACTTAAATTTATCACCTATTATTTTTTTATTTTATAAACAAAAAAATACAAATAATTAAACAAAATCTGGCTAAGATAAGTTACAAACCATGAGTCATGACTATTTATAAAATATAATTCGGATAAGCCAAACTTTTTCAACACAACTCGGAAAAAATCACGAGTAAATAGTCATATTATACGTTTTTTAAAAATCTTGTTATCTAAAGTAATTTAAATAATTAAATGCCTTTTTAATAGTGATAACTCCTGGAAAATAATCAAAAACCAGTCAGTATATGATAGAAAACTTGTAAAATAAATCACTCCGTTCCCTTGTGATGTGTGCCATAATCAGAAATTGATTTCAATTGCTTTCTTTCTTCTCTTTCAAACATAGGATTGAAAAGAAAAAAATTAAATTTTTGAATCTAAATAAAAATTTAAAATTGACCATGTATTTTTTGTGTATTTTACATGATAATCCTCTCATTTTTAATTTTATATTTATGCTATAATTTAAAATTGATCTTATAAAATTAGGAAATAAAGAGATTAAATAAAAAATAAGTCCGGCAATAAAATTTTAAGAAAGATTGACGAGAATAAAAAAAAAGAAGAGTGGCTTTGGTGTTTATTATGAAACCCAATTACAAAAACAAATGATATAGTGTATTTCAGTGTGTGATATGATAGTAGTTATTTTTTATTTTAAGAAAGATTAACAAAAAAAAAAGAGAGTGGCTTCGATGTTTATTATGAAACACAATTACAAAAACAAATGATATAATGTGTTTGAGTATTTGATGACGGTTATTTTTTATTTTAAAATATATTAAATAATATATATTTTTAATTTTTTAAAAATTATTTTTGATATCAGTACAGTACATGAAAATAATCTGAAAATACTAAAAATATATTAATTTAAAGTAAATAAAAAAATAAAAAAATTTAAATTTTTTAAAAAGAGTTTTTAAAATATAAAAACAAAGAGGAGCTAGGACGGTGTTCTACACGCACCGAGAAATGAGATGATGTGAACGAAGCTGATTTAAGGCGGAGTTCAAATGATTGTGAAGAAGTGAGTGTCGGGGCGTGAAGGGACAAGATGACACACACGACTTTGCTGTTCGGATGGAGTAGTGGGGTCCACGGATATACAGCAAAGCAGAGACAGTGGGAACCACAAGGGGGCGTGAGGGCACGTGTCCCCAGGCAAGACATGTTGGTCCACGTGAGTTCGAGAGGGAGGCCTAAAGAAAGGAGTGTTTTCTTACACGCTTTCCTTTATTTCGCGCACCCTCTCATCCCACGTTAACTCCACTCTCCCTTGTCTCCTCTCTCTCTCTCTCTCTCTCTCCCTCTCTCCCCTCACATCTGAAAAGTACAAAATTCAGTTGTTCGCTTTCATTGCTCGGACTCTATCTACTTGGCTCATCAGCTCCGAGCCTTTCTTTAAGCTCCATTTCTAATCATTTTTCATGAAGCACGAATCTGAGTTATACATGAATGTGATAACGTTATTTTTTAAATTATTTTTTATTTAAAAATTATTTAGAAATCAATACATTAAAATAATAATAAAATAATTTTAAAAAAACACTGTTGTGATCTCAAACTATATCTCTATGATGTATGAATTTTTTAAAATTATTTTTAGTGGTAGTATGAGTTATTATTTTATTGTTAGTATATATTCATTTACGAGATAAAACAAGTATTAATATTGTGTATTCAACATGGAAAAAAAATATTTTTTTTTTTGAAAACAGCATCATGCCATCATCAATCAAAATATGGAATATTTTATATTATTAGTATATGATATTAGATTGTACAACTCTCTAGTCACTAAATTATAACATATTAGATACAGACGGCTTTAACAGAATCATTCTGGCACGAAGTCATGATTTGAAGCCGCCCAAGGGTTTCAGCTCCAAGCCATCTCGATAAATTAAAAACTTATTAGACCCTGTAGTGCACGAACTCTCCCCTGTGCTACGTCAACTACACGTTCTGCCCAGTTTGAGAGTGCGGTTGCACTGGAATTTCCAAATGTTTTTTTTTTAATTTTAAATTAATATTTTTATTTTAATATGTTAATATTAAAAATAAAAAATAATATTTATTAAATAAAAAACACTTCAAAAAACATCAACACTACCATTTTAAACAGATTTTAAGACTTTGTTTATTTTTATGTTTAAAAATTTTTTTGAATTTTTTTGAATTTTTTCCTTGTTAAATTAATATTTTTTAATGTTTTTTGTTTAAATATGCTGATATTAAAAATATAAAAATAATATTTTAATATATTTTTAAATTAAAAACAGTTAAAAAAATCAATATTACTATCTAAAACGGGTTTTAAAACCCAATTTGTTTTTATATTTTAAAAATATTTTGAAAAAAATTAAAATTTTTATTATTTTACTTTTTTAAAAAATTATATTTTTTAATAATTTTAAATTATTTTTAATATATTAATATAAAAAAATAAAAATATATTTTTTAAAATATATTTTTAAATAAAAAGCATTATTAAAAAGAACCCATGCAGATAAGCTTATTATGGCCACGAGTGTGGAACACGTGCACTAACACGATGGCGGATAGGTTTCAAGCAAATGAAAAAAGCGCTAACAGTATTATTAGAAAAGTGCATGAAAGCGACGCTTTTGTCCGGTACACCTTCCTCGTGCCTAGCGCATGAGGAAATGGTTTTTTATTAAAAAAAAATAGAGGAAAATGTAGGCCCCACGTGTGATGATCAATATAAAAGTTGATCTGTCTCTTCCAATCATCACCATCCATCCTTTGATTTGATGGTTGTCTAGCTAGCTCAACTGGCTTGGCCTAATTATGTAATAATGAGCACAGGCTAAGATGATCAAGTTTGGTATATTGACCATTGGATTTTTACCCTTATTTGATCACAACCGCTGGTTAATTGGAAGGAATGTGATAAGCGTGAGATGTGTTCAGGTGTGAAGTGGACCCACTTTGCTAATGCTGTAGATTCATGAGATATGCACAGGTGTCTTTGTGTCGCCTCTAACAGTGCTTTTTAAATTCTTTAAATTTTAAATTATTATTTTTTAATCCTTTTAATATACTGTTATTCAAAATAAATTTTTAAAAAAATATTTTTAATATATTTTCAAATAAAAAATAATTTCTATTACACTTCCAAATAGTATCTACTTTTATTAATTTAGGGTTTATTGGGTTGGCAAATTTTGTTCGTCAAATATATCATGCTTTGCCGGTATTTTTTTGTCATAATTAAGGGAGGAGATGGCTGCATCGAGTCAATTTCTCAACGGTGCTGATTTAAGAATTTAAATCTGAGTACGATGTAATGAAAGGGCAGTAGAATTTATGAGGGTTCTGTCCGCCAAGGCTATCATTTCTTGGTTCGTACCTATTTCATTTATGGCGTGCACCCATCATTTATTATTATTTTATATTTTATATTTCAAAAGATGTTCATCTCTTGATGTCTCCGGGAATTAAATGTCCGCAATTCAACTTATATTTTTAATTGTTTTAATATTAAAAATAACTTTTTTAAATATTTTTTTAATATATTTCTAATAAAACTATTACCACACCCGTAAATACCCTGCAGCCCCATCAAGCGATTATACTTGATTTTTTGAAATAAATTTAAAATATTTCGTGGATGTATTTTAGTTTTACTGCCAACTAAATGATTTGTTTTTAAGTTTTATTAATAATAAAGTGAATTGGATTGGTACGGAACAAGATACATTCAAATCCACCATTAATTAATAGCATTAAAAATAACCTAATCGATAATATAAATGTTTTTGGCAGGGACGAAGTTTTAGGTCAAGCTAAAGCCGAAGATAAACACTGAAGCAAATATTAATGGTGTAATCTATTCACCATGCCCACAAATCCATTCTTTTTTCTACCAATTAAATTTTTAATATTAACACATTAAAATAATAATAAAAAATATATATTCAGCCAAATACTAAATAGAATATTAACCATGGTATGGAAAAGAAGCAAACTAGAGTTTAGGTAAATCGCATTATTATATTATATACGGAGGCAAAAGCCATGATTGAGATAATTGGACTTACTGACAAGAAGTCATGATTGAACTGAGACACACCACCACTCCCCCTTCCTCTCTTCCTCTCTCTTTTCTATATAATCACCCACACGCACTCTCTTCCAAACCCCATCCTCCTCCTTCACATGTATCCATCAGCTCTCTCTCTCTGATAACCAAAACAAAGAGACCTGAACCTTAAGCTTTCTTTCCTGCCCATTTGTATACAGAAGTAGGTTATATAAATACCAGGTTTCTGGTTTTTTTGTTGGCAAAGGAAGAAGATGATGGCTGGGAAGGAAGATTTGGGTTTGAGTTTGAGTCTTAGTGTTCCTCAAAATCAACATTCTCTGCAGTTGAATCTCATGCCTTCACTGGTTCCATCCACTGCTTCTTCTTCTCTCTCTGGGTTCCATCCTCAAAAACCCTCATGGAATGTGACCTTCCCTTCTTCAGGTATGCCCTTTTCTTTTTGTAAAACAACCCCCCCCCCTGTTGAATAAATTCAAGATCCGCATGGCCTCAAGTTTCAGATCCAGATTTGTATCTTCTTTTCTCAACTATCTTCTCTTTCCTTTTCCCTCACTTTCCCAAGAAACAAACACATTATAAAGCGTTTTTTTTATATAGAAAAACTATTCTCCTTTCTCTCTTTTTCAAATAAAGAAAATTAAGTGGTCTTTTTTCTGTTCTGCTTTTTTTTCTTCATGTTCTATTAGCTTTTATCAATCGCTTTCACTCAACTTTTCTTCTATTCACACAACACAAAACCCTTAGTCTATTTTTTTCTCAAGATCCTAACCCACAAAATATGTAACTTTTGATCTCTGACAAATTCAAGCACCATTTCAAACTCAATTCATCTCTCCCATGCAGATCCAAACTCTAATTCATACCGGGCCGAGACAAGATCGTTGCTACGAGGAATCGACGTGAACAGGTTACCATCAACGGCTGATTGTGAAGAGGAAGCGGGGGTTTCATCTCCAAACAGCACGATATCGAGTATTAGTGGGAAGAGAAGTGAAAGAGAAGGTATTAATGGAGATGAGCATGAGATGGAGAGAGCTTCTTCTCAAGGAATCAGTGATGAAGAAGATGGTGAAACCTCAAGAAAGAAGCTCAGGCTGTCTAAAGATCAGGCCGCTATTCTTGAAGAGAGCTTCAAAGAACACAACACTCTCAACCCAGTAAGTGCTCTTTTTTTTTCCTTCCTGAAACCCAGTCTCACTGTTTTATTGTTGAGAAATGGAGGAAAATACACAAAAACGAGTTTTTTCCCCTTTACTCTCGTTAGTCAGGAATAGATTATTGTTTGGAGGGTATTTTGGTAATTGAAACTGACAATCGGTTGTTCCGGTTCCGGCAGAAGCAAAAGATTGCTTTGGCTAAGCAGTTAGGACTCAGACCTAGACAAGTGGAGGTGTGGTTTCAGAACAGGAGGGCAAGGTAGGATAATTTGCTATCTTATCAAGGGTATTTCTGGCCTTTCCTACATATTTTTGTTGATGTCTTGTTATGGCCTTCTCGAGTGGTTTTATCAACGCAAGAGTGTTAAATTTTTGCAGAACCAAGCTGAAGCAAACCGAGGTTGACTGTGAGTTCTTGAAGAGATGCTGCGAGAACTTGACAGAAGAGAACAGGAGGTTGCAGAAGGAGGTTCAGGAGCTTAGAGCTCTCAAACTTTCACCACAGTTCTACATGCAAATGACCCCACCAACCACCCTCACCATGTGCCCATCTTGTGAGCGTGTAGCAGCCCCCCCCACCGCATCATCCACCGTTGATGCCAGGCCCCATCCCCATATAGGCCCTACCCGTCATAGGCCCGTCCCCATGAACCCATGGGCTCCGGCCGCTCCAGTCACACGTGGACCAACACCGTTTGATGCCATCCGTCCTCGATCGTAATTACAACACGAAACCACAGGCATCCCGGTCATTTGATTCATCACCATCTTCAGCTAATTTGGGAAGAAAGGTAGCTGGTAATGTGTACGAAATGGAGGGGGCCAAGGAACAGGTGGAAGCGTCGCACCATTCTTCTCGTGTTCAAAGTCGTAGGTCTAAGATATGGCTGTTGCCCAGGGCGATTCGGTGTGGGTCTTTTCTCGTTTTGTATTACTGACCTAGCAGTCTCTTGAAAAGATGGTTTGACATAATTAGATTATAGTGTGTTTCTAGGGGGTAGCTAAATGATTACTCATACACTTCTTTTCCTTTCATAGATAGAAAGAGCTTTGAAAGGGTAGGAAGAGGACTTTGGATGTAAAGAGCAGCCAGCAGTATTCTCTTATTTATTTTAACCAAGTTGTGTTCTTGACTCTTTGTAATTGAATATTACAAGAATTTTCCTAGTATTGATTATGTTTTGCACAGTCTTATCTCTTTTCTGTTTTTTTGTTTAATCCTTGTAGTGAGATTTGGAGGGGACAATCTCAATGTTTCTTTTTTAGTTTTAGTATTGCAATTATTGTTTTTTTGTATATATTATTCCTTACTTAAGCCATGGAGAGTTTCTTCCCATCCAAAAATTCTTCACCAATCTTGCTTCCGAAACCCTAAACAAGTAAGAAAGAATTAGAAGGGGGGGTTCATCGAACGAAAAGAAGCCAGCCCAAATGTCCATCTAATAAAGGGAAAAAATAAAATCAGGAAACTCGTCTAGATCAAAATGTCTACTCGCGTTTACAGTGGGCTTCCATTTTTCCTCTCACTCATCCCCACTTTGCTAAGCCGGGTACTGATCAATCGCGCTGGTTTTGAAGGGGAAACATTCCCCACTTGCCCTCGAGGATCTTTTTTTTTTCTTTCCCCACAAGTTTTTGGATGGTAGAAAAACATTTTATTTAATAATCGATATGCTACTATGCTATCAGCATCTGTTAAAAGAATCGTGATATGGTTTAATACCGATAACTGAGTGCATTTTAAAATGAACTACTCATATTTATTTTTAAAATATTTTTTATTTAAAAAACATTAAAATAATATTTTTTATTTTATTTTTTAAACTCATTTTTATATTAACACGTCAAAATGATTTAAAAATACAATAAATAATAAATTTGAAGCAATTTTCTTTTTAAAATTAACAAAAAACAGGTTGAAACTCACTCCTAAACACCTCATACATCAAGTTTTAAAACTATATTGACCCTCTCAATTTATGACATTGGCCTTGTCCTGGTCGACCTCCGAGTCAGATTTTAAAACTATAATAATAACTTTTATTGTTACACTAACTTGAGTTAACCCGAGTTGACCTTCCTAATCCATGACCCAAGCCTTACCTCGGTTTGATCCCTGAATCAAGTTTTAAAACTTTAATAATAATCACTTTTATTTTATACTAATTCAAGTCAACCTGAATTGACCCTCCTGGCACATAACCCAAGCCTTATCCTAGATTATTTTCTTTGTTGGATTTTAAAAAAAAATTTAAAACAAATTTTTTTTTATATTTTTATCTCTTTAACTAAATATATTTTTATCTTTAATGTGTCTGTATTACTTCTGTCCCTAACTAAATGCTATCTAAAATCTGAGTTTTTTTTTTTTTAAAAAAAAAAAGCCATAATGCACAGTGGCCCGGATCACGACAAAAGGATAACACAAATCTTCGGTTTTTCCGGGAAAAAAGAAGGCTTCCATGTCCCTGGAACTTCAAAACAAGCCATACTCAAAGGGTAGGGTAACCTAAGAAGAAAGAAAAACAGCAGCACAATAATCAAAATTAAGAGACGAGTTGGACCCCTTCAATAATTGCGAAGCAATTCAATATGGGTAATCAACGAACAGTGACGCTATGCTATCCTTTCAGCAACTGAGAAAGTTTTTGTCAACCAAATTGACAGGAACCTAAGCTCCTATTCTTCTTGTAGTAGCTCTGCTAGGCTCGACAAGATAAGAAAAGGTTGATAGAACTCTTGTCTCTTTCGACTTTACATACCCTTCTTTCTCTTCACCTTCAAACATTGTTATTGAACCTGGTCTGCAAGTTGACCTGGTTAAAAAATCGAGAATAAAGTTTTATAGTTCAATCCAGATTAATTTAAATTAACTTAAAAAAATTAAAAAAAATTAAAATTTTAATATTTTATATAAAAAAATCAAGGAAAAATTCATGTAAATATAGATTATACATATTGTAAACAATAAAATTTAAAAGAATATTTTAAAAAGTTTTTTATCTCACATTAAGAGTGTGTTCGGTATTGCGGTAGCTGTTGTGGTTGTGATTTGAAAAAAATTGTTTTATAAAAAGTACTTTTAGTTCAGGTTAGTTTGAAAAAAATAGGCGTTTGGTTAAAACTGTGGTTGAAATTGAGGTCGAAGAAAAAGTAATTTAATGTGTTTGGTTAAGAATGCTTTTGAAATTGAGGTTATAAAATAATTTTAAAAAATATATATTAATATTGATAGTTTTAAATTTAAATATTGTAGAATTAATTACTCCTATTACATTATGAAATAAAAAATATTTTATATTATTCCATTAAATTATTTATAATTTCATTACGTACAAAATTCATCCGATAAGAATTACAGTTTTCATAATTTTTTGAGCGTAGATAAAATATTATCAGGTATAGAATTGATATTACAATGCGAGTGAATTTAATTCACTTTATACTAGTTTTTCAAGAAAAAAATATTATTCATATCACAATGCGAGTGAATTTAATTCACTCTAAACTAGTTTTTTTAAAAAAAAAAAACCAGTTAAAAAAATTAACACACTAAAAAAAAAGTCACGTGAACAGTGCAAAGAGAATTGCAATGTTCATTATTTTCTTTTACCAAACAGCTGTAAACTGTATTTTAATTAAAACGCAGCCACAGACACGTAGCCAAACAGGCTCTAAAAAGATATTATGTTAAACTTTTAACTTAAAGTATTTAAACAAAAAAAGTTTCTTATCCCACATTGAAAAAACATAACTTTTTTTTTGTGAACATAAAGTATATACTAATAGGTTTCAAATCTTACATTGAAAAAACATAACCTTTTTTTGGAACATAGAGTATATATACTAATGAGTTTCAAATTCCACATTAAAAACACATAGTTTTTTTTTCTTGTGAACATAGAGTATATATACTAATAAGTTTCCAATCCCACATTGAAAAAAGATAACTTTTTTTTTTTGAATACAAAGTATATATACTAATGGGTTTTAAATCCCACATTAAAAAGATACTATGTTATCCTTTTAAGTTGAAGTATTTAAACAAAAAAGTTTTATCCCATATTGAAAAAAAATATTTTTTTTTGGAACATAGAGTATATATACTAATAGATTTCAAATCTCACATTTGAAAAAAAAAACCAGGTCTTGGCCGGGTCTCATCCGGGTCACTGGTTGACCCACCAGGTCGTCCAGGTTTGACCGGGGTCATTGCACTAACCGGTCTTTTGACAAACCCAGACTGGTCCAACCATCAAGTTAACCGGGTCCCGGGTCATCCCACCGAGCCGGTTCGGATTTAATAAATATGCCTGCAAATGCCAATGCCATGCTCCTTCTTTCATTTTCCACATTTTGGGTAAACAATATAAATGTCGATAACAATTTGCTCGTGTGCACGTTCACGTCATTATCCATATTTCAGAAGTGTAGGGATTAGAGAGATTTGTCGACAATAAATCTCTAATTTGGGACACCAACCGGTTAGAACCAATTAATTGGACCTCAATTGATATTAGTATTCTTTCCTCCCTTGAAAGATTTTCAGATTTTAACCCTCTTTTATATATATATATATATATATATATATAGAGAGAGAGAGAGAGAGAGAGAGAGAGAGAGAGAGAGAGAGAGAGAGGTGTGTTATTCACAAGTTATGTCCCAGCTTCATAGGGCTGACATTCACGGATAGTTGGCCGACAATGACAAGAATTTCTTGATAAAGGGGATTGTCATTAGATCTTTTGAAGGAGGATGGGATCTTTACTTCACAAATACTTCGAGTTTTTATTGGTGCTGAAAGTGGGGTATTTCTCATTATTTATGAACATGATTTATCTTGTATTAAGTCCATATCACAAAAACCAAAGAAAATCAATTTTCAACAAATTCAATGATAATAAAAGAGAATTTTAAAAATAATTGAAGTAAACTCAGTACAACTTTTAGAATTTGTAACATAAATTATAAGGTGATATCATAACGTAAAAGAAAAAAAATAACAACATAAAATTTTAAACCCATCAAAATAATTAGGGGTAAGCTTGGAAAAACAAATAAAAAAACATTTTAAAAATATAGATTTGAAAAGAAAAGAAACCAAATTTAACAATAAAAAAAAAAAATTATAAGGGATAAAATTGAAAAACAATTTCAATTAAGAAAATAATAAGAACAATCAAAGAAATGAAGATCATATTTGATATAAAAATAAAATGTCAAGGGATAAAATCCAAAGACAAATAAATTCAATAATAGATTCAAGACCAAAAATACCATAATTAAAAGAATAAGGATCAAATCTAATATAAAAACAAAGTGTAAATGGATGAAATTGAAAAAATATTTAACTTAATAAATACTCCAAGACTAAATACATTGCAATTAAAAGAAAGATGACTAAACATAATATAAAAATAAAGTATGAATGGATGAAATTGAAAAAACAAATTAACTTAATAAATGATTCAAGACCAAATATATTGCAATAAAAAAAATAAAGAACT
Source organism: Populus x sibirica (assembly GCA_019202695.1). Classification (NCBI taxonomy): domain Eukaryota; kingdom Viridiplantae; phylum Streptophyta; class Magnoliopsida; order Malpighiales; family Salicaceae; genus Populus; species Populus x sibirica. The sequence continues at coordinate 566,347 of JAGMVL010002276.1, read as the reverse complement.
AATTTAACTTAACAAACAAATAGCTAGACTTTTTTTGTTTTTTTATAGTGGCCAACATGGTTTTCTAGAGGAGAGAGAAAAAAGAGAGAGGAAGGAAAATAACTCTTTGTCAAAGCTCCTCCGCGTACCGTCAAAGAACACGCGCCTCACCACAATGATATGGATGATGAACCACATCGAACACCGCCCTATAAGGAAACATCCGTTGTTGTGTGGGCTCTGTATGTGCCATCCGAAGAGCACGAGCGACACCAACCACTTTCAAATTTTAATATATACATCAAATCACCTCTAATCCCACTTGAAAATTACAAAAAAATATTCATAGCAAAAAACCTAAAATAACCTTGCATCCAACGTAAAAATTGAGTTTATTTTTTGAGGATATTTAAGTAATTGACGTGCATAACAAAATATAAAAAACCTGAAAAGCTCCTAAACCAAAAATAACTTTTTTTAAGGGTCATTTGGTAAATATGCCGTAGAAAAAAATAATAAAATTACTGATTAACACCCTTTTTTAATATAATTACTAACAAGCTCGATGAAAAATACTTCTATACTTATAAACCCAAACTTGTCCATTAAAAATAAAATAGTTTTACTGTGGAATGTATAAAATAATGATATGTTTTAGTTTTTTTTTTTATGGTAATTGTAATGCCCTCCCTGTTTCTGTGATTATTCATGTGAAAGAAGACAAATTATTGAAGTTCTCTTAATCTAGTTTAAAAATCATTAGATACATCTGAAATTGTTTTTTACTTTTCTTAGGTATCAACATTATATTTATCACCCTAGTACAAGGATAGCTTTTTCTGTACAAATAATATTATTTTATAATTCTTTTTTCATTGGAAAATTTTGTTAATTTTTTTTAAAATAATATTTGGTTACTGTAATGAAATAAAAGAGATGAAGACAATAAAAACATGTTTTCGTATACTTTTTATTTTGATATCATATAAACTGACTCAAACTATTATCAAAATATATTTATTTTATGTTATTATTTTTGTTTTTTAACCAAAAATATTTATATTTTTTTTATGTATTTATCTTCTTTTTTTAAAATTATTATTATACGACATTAACCAAACATAGCTAATATCTGCATGCTACTCACAATCTCCAATAAGAAGGAATCAAAGGGAAATCTCATTCAGTTGTTTTGCAAAATTGGTTATGTACTTCACATGACATTAAAATATAAGATCTTAGATTTTTCAAATATTAGGTCTAATTACTCTTTGTTTATATGGTTTTTTCTCCGGTATCACAAGAAATCTTTTTTATATTTTATTCTTTGGTGGGAATCACGTAAAGAGGATGTTGATGCTTAATGATTTTATTAATTATATTTAATAGACGGTCCATTTAAAAAATAAAATTTTCTTGGTAGTATAAGTGATAAAAAAAAAACTTTGATGTACAATCGAGAAATCTAGAAATATGAAGTTTGCTTTCTTTGTTTTTCCTTAAAAGGAACATTAAACTTATATCACAAATGACATAAAGACGATGATTGTGGAAAACACAAATCCCATGTAAATCACAAACATGGGATTACAAGCCCAGCCCACAGACCCTCCAATTAAACTTCACGAGGTCGTACCACCGTAGCTTGCTTTATACCATGTTTGAAATTAAAACACATGTTATATTGAATTTAACTCATAAATAAATTTGCAACCAATTAATAAATATTTGAAATAAAATATCATATAATTGAATTAAATTATACTATTTAAAATACAAATACAAATAAATTAAATTAGCAATCTTGACTATTCTACCCTTAATTTAGAAATAATTTTGATACAAAAATTATTATTTTTTATTACAAAGACTCTTATATTTATTTAAAATAACATAAAATATAGACATTTTAAAGAAGATATAAATAAACCAATCTCATGTTCATTGTTTATTAAATATTTGTTGAAGAAATTAAAAAAAAAATATTTGTTAAAAAACATCAATCAAAATATTTTCAGTGTAATGTTAAGAAAAATAATTATAGAAATATTCATATAAAAGTTTTTGAGTCTTTCTCAAATCAAATTCAAATAAAACAAACATTAAACCAATACACATCACATTACCAAATAAACAAGTCAATGACTAACATAATTTTGACAATGTTAATAATTCAAAAAGATACCACAATGTTAATAATTGAAAAGAACAATAACTTTTATATAAGGGCCAAGAAAAAAAATCAAAATAATAAGGATTAAATTGAAAAACATAATACCATCAGTTTGGATTGAATGATGGAATTAAAAACCAATAAAACTTTTACAAAAAGTCAAAAGAAAAAAAAATTAAAAATCAAAAGAATAAAGATCAAATTGGAAAATATAATATTTTATAAATTGAGATTGAATGATGAAATTGAAAATAAATAAGACTTCTGTAAATGGGTCAAGAAAAAAAATGTGAAAAAAAAAAACTGAAGTTGAAATACTAATAACAAAGAAGGCAAAACTATGATTTTTGGGGAATGAGAGAGAAAAGGAGGAAAAAAAGATCAACCGGTGACAAACCAGACCATTAACACCAACGTGTGCCACTCCACATGAAAGAGAAAATGACGATGCTTTCAACGATACGGTGAAATGATATTTTTGGACGTCGAGAAACGCTGGCTGAAGTGAGCGGGCGCCTCCTGCATACCTCTTGATGTCATACACACGTCTACCCTTTTATTGTTTTTTTATATACATTTATTCAAATACCAAATTTTCCCCGAGTTGACTTCATTATAACAAAAAAACCATCGATAAAAGATGAAAAAGCCCTTTAACTCCAGTTTTAGAATTTAGGCTTTTAAAAGTATTTTGATCGTTCCAATGTGATTTTTAATTTTTAATTTTTTTTATATTTATTCAAATATCAAATTGCATATCAAATGATATTATAATAAAGAAATAACCATTATGAAAATACAAAAAAGCATATTAAGACTCTTTTTTTTTTGTTTTACTTCTAAGGTTATTTTTGTGTTTTTACTACATAATTAAGATGAGAAAAAACTTCTTTATCTTCAATTAAATTAATAATAACTAACAAATCATGTAAAAAGATCTTTGATGCCATTGATAAACAGTGGTAAATCTCTTAGGTGGAGGGAAAAAACCCCTGATTATATTATTCTAGTGAGAACAATATCTTTGAGTGCGTGGCTACAAGGTTTTTCCAAAGCAAATTAGGTCTTTTAATGGTGGAGAATCTGCCCACAAACAGAATTCGTTTAGCATATGGGCCATAGCTGGAAGATCCACCAGCAGCAGTGTAAAGAAATGATAAGAACACCTTTAATTTTTAATTTCCATATCCCGCGAGGCTCTGCACAAGAAAAGAGGAGGACCTGGAGGTTGGTTTCAAACTTCCAGTCCGCCAGCCCGTAGTTGAGGGTTCTATAGAAATTTTTAATTTCCAAAATTTCTTGTATAGTTTTGCATTGTTTTGTGCGGTGGAAACTAGTGGGACAGAATACAGGGGGAGGTTTGGCATGGTTTTAGAACAAGGCAGAGAAGAAGTTAAAGAATCGAATCTTCCTAGTGAAATAACTGGGCATCTAAAGGAAGTTGATATTTGCAATGAAAATAATTAATTTATGCTAAAGGAATGGATTCCTAAACGTTCAAAGCTGTAAAAGTCAGCAGCAAAAGATTGTCCTTATTTGCTGTTGTTGTAGAGTTATTTAATCCTTCTGAAGGAAAGTTTTTTTTTAAATTAATTTTTATATTTATATATTAAAATGATATAAAAATATAAAATTTTTCATTAAATGTGGTTTGGAACGCAATTAATAGCGCTACGTGTCTGTCCAGTGCTGGACAGAAAGCAGTTTACATGCAATCTGCATAAGAACTTTCTACTCTTGGCATTTGGAACACAAGAAAATAGGTTTCTGTCTCTGGAAAAATCGTATGATTTGCCAAAACATGATAGAGTGATCCTAACTTTTGTTTGGCACATTTTCTCCGCAAAATAAATTGTATGAATGCTTCAAAAAAGTGCATCGGACAATACTCCTGGAATAAACTGTGTGGATAGGATAGCAACTCCGAGTAGCAGCAAGAATTCCACCACCGCCATCCTTAGATTTGGTAAACAAACAGTGGTGGTTATTAGAAAAAAAAGACCATGGCTATTTAGTAACAACAATTCAAAACGTATTGTGACCAAAGAGGAAGAAGATATATTAATTCTCCAATTCAATTGCAGTTTACTTGATAGTAAACCATGCAGTCTCTGTGTAGCATGAGTTTCTAAGATCCTGGTGCCAATTAAGATTAGTAATGATGCGAGGATAAAAGAAAAAAAATTTAAACACTGAATCCAAATCCATCCTGTCAACTCTCTAGTAGACCGAATGATCTTTAAACATTATTTTGAAGGGTTTCTTCTTATCTGTGCGCTTGATTTCTTGATAGATTCTATCCTTTGAAGCCTGATCTGCTCTCTGAATTTGGCTATGAATTCATCAGCCTTCTTGTCAACATCAGGTCCTCCATCACTTGCAATGATAGCAGCTGCTGCATCTTTTTCTGGACTCGCCGCTGTGCTTGAAGCAAAAGAACTTCCTGCAATGTTCTCCTCCTCCTCCTCCTCGGTTTCTGATCCCTCATCAGATTCCACGACCAATTTCTCGACGAATTCTTCGTTTTCTTCCTCTGGAAACTCCGTGAAAGTTGGCTGAGGCGTAAAACTCACGCTTTCACGGTTCTGCTTCTCAGTCTGGAATGATGATTGATCAAATCTCACCGTCTTTCTTCCTGCCCTCTCCTTTCCTCTTGCTTCAACTTCCTTCAATCTTTTCTCTTCTTTGCTGTTGATTCTGTCATCAAATTCTTTCTCCCTCCTCGCCTCTCCAAGCAAATCGTTGCTTCTAATTGTCCTAACTGACTTCGGCATTGGTAAGTTGCCACCCCTATTCAAGTCTTTTGGTTCAGTAGTGAAACTTCGCTTCAGTTCTCTTTCAAGCAAAACCTCATCATGAACAGCACTGGAAATCGGTTTCACTGATGATGATTCTCGATTCACTGGTGGTGGAGGGGGTGGTGGTGGAGGGGGAGGAGGAGACCTATAAATGCTTTTCTTCCTCACAAAATCCTCCACACTTTTGCCGAGCACCTCAGATGAGAAAGAAGGTGAAGGAGAAAACTTCTTCGGTGAAGAAAATGAAGGTGAAGGGGACAGTTTTGGTGAAGAAGTTGCGGAACTGCATCTTGCTGATTGAGGAACTTGGGAATTAAAAGACCTGTTGTATTCAGATTTCTCCAAGGAAGGAGGCAGACTATAAAGAGGACTGTCTGCTTCTTCTTTCATTTCCATTCTTCCTGATCTTGATCTCCATGGAATTGGTGAAGGAAGCACAAAATTCTCCTTCAGCTTCTCTTCCAATTCCTGACAATACGAGCCTCCAGACTCTCCACTCTTATTTTTACTCGAATTGCTTGAAAATCTTTTAGAACCTGAATCAGAATTAGACCTACTAATAGAAGCAGATCCACCAGCAGATTCTTTACCAGTTTCATCAACATCTGCGTCTATGACTCGTGATTTTAAGCTCCTAACAGGCAACAAGAGTGGCTTTTCACCAATTCTTGAACTAGTAGCTCTCTGTTCTTTATCAAGAGCAGAGTTCTGCTCAGCTACAACTACCACAGGATCATTCCTATAATATTGGTTGCTCCACGTCTGGACTTTGGTCTCTTCAGACTCAGGTGGGCTATCAACCTCATCATCAAAAACCGATGAAACCTGAAGGAATCTAGACACGTATGATTGAGCATTGTCAAATTTTGAGGGGTTGCTGTTGTTAATTTCCTTTTCTGTTTCGTCATTTCGTTGGCTAAACAGGCCATAAGAGACAGCTATACCAACAAAGACAAGGCGGAGAAACTCCCAACCTCTAGTGCTTAGAGTTTGGTTGAGGAATTCAGGGGCTTGTGAAGGAAAAAGTGGGAGTATAATTAAAAAGATTGTGACTATGAGAGCTTTGTAGAGGAAATTAGTATAGTACTTAGTTGGGTTTGCTTGCTTTAGCTGTTGGTATTTGGCGTGATAGTTTTCATCTGCCATTGAAGAAGAGAAAGAGAGAGAGAGGATCTTTTGGTGATTGTTTGTTGTTATTAATTGAAAGAGAATACGTAGAGGAGGAGGAGGAGGAGGAGGAGGAGGAAGAAGAAGAAGAAGGGAAGCCTTAGGGGTGAAGGAAAAGTGAAGGACAAAGAATAAAAGAAAAGAAAAGCAAGAGATGGAGAGAGACAGTGGGGAGAGGAAAGTTTTGGGGAAGAGTGAGCAAATTTCAAGCTTTTACATTGGATTGCTTTTAACGGTTCTTCGCAAATGATATAGCAATATGGCAATGACTCTTGCTTTTTTCTCTGTCTCGATCATATTTTTATTTCAAGGGGCTAGCATTTTGTTGGCTCATCAGTGTGCCTCTGATGCTTTACTTTTCCCATTTTTTATCCTTTGCTTTTCTGGGGAAAGTAGCTAATCCCTCCGGGATTGAGTTGAAATATTGAATGGCCTTAGACTAATGTGGGTTAAATGCCTTGGAGGCCTCGAGTAGGGACCAGAGCCAATCTTATTCTGATGGATGGATAGATGGAGGAGGGAATGTTAGGTCTGTGCAGGCAGGTGTTCTACAAACATTAACGAAGTCAAAATGGATCTACCATGGAAGAGTACTATCAGTTGGAGTTTCTTTTCAAGTCATTGAAGCTAAGTAATTCCATGTCAGAAACCTCAACAACTCACTAACAATGCTGCAGGTCAACACTGCATTATGGTAAATTTAGGCACTAAAACTTGGTGTAAGGATGGAGGGGAGGCATGTCAATGCGAAAATGTTGCTATACATATACTGGCACCCAGCAAGATTTTGCTGGATTTCTAACAGAAATCAACCCATCCACTACATATTTGGATGCGTCGTAAGGCGAAATGATGAGCAACCTGCTTCTTTCAGAAAGACAAATGGACTGGTAACAGTACAAGGATGGAAGACCTGTCATATATCCAAGCAAGGGCATAAAACCAAATGGAGTTCAAGGACCGACCGACCACAACCTTAAAATAAGTAAAGAGACAAGGATTTGCTCGATCTTAATGACTTTTAGACTTTGCCATCTTTACACGCCCCCTTTCTTCAGACTGTATAGCACTAGCGTGGATAGGAGAGGGCAGGAAAGTATGTAAAGGAGATCCTCCGCTGATGGATGTGCAAGAATGCTTTGGACAGTACATAAATTTGAGTTTCATCATCATGATCGATAAATCGGGATCGTTTAGTATCATTTATATTTTTTATTTCAAAACAAAAACAAAAACAAAAACAAAAAATAGACTTTTTTTATATAAAAAAAACTAATAGCAAATGATTTCATAATTTTCGAAAGCTTTTTACCCTTTTGAAATCTTTTTGGTTCTGAGTAGTTAATAACCGAGAACAGAGAATTGATAGCAAGTTACCTCTAGATTACTCCACATGTGAAGAGTGCTTAAAATATTTTGGCAACCTCTAATTTATTTATTTTTATATTGCAGAGGTAAGGCTTCTACATGGTAGTTTTGTTTTGTTTTGTGATTCTTGGACGTAATTTGAAGAGACAGAAAAGGAGCAGCTTATTAACACATGGAAAAGATCCAGAATATATTAGAGATTTGTATTGGAAAATTGCAGAAACCTCATATGCGGAAAGAATCTTCAATGGGGATAATAATGCAAGGGGCAATCTTTTTCCAACAAGAATCTCTCCAAATGAGACGACAAACTTTAAGAAAGTGCATCCGTGTCATCCTCTGAAAGTAACAATATCATGTGTTTTTTTTTTAAATAGATTTTTAAAAAATATATATTCTTGTCAAAGAACCGATTCAATTCAAATATTTAAATTATTAGGTAAAATCTCAAGATATAATTTATATTATTTTTTAACACACCCTCTCAAGTAAAAATCTTTTGGGTTTGAAACTTACATAAAACCACGCTACCTTATACTTAATTTTTATTAAATAAATAAAAATAGTAAAATTTGAACTCCTGATTACTTTGTCATCAAGACTCTGATATCATATTAAAGAATCATCTCAACCCAATAGTTTAAACTATTAAGTAAAAGTAAAATTCCAAGATATAATTTATATTATTCTCTAACAAAAACTATATATATATATGTAGAGAGAGAGAGAATATAAAAAACAAAAAATAATTTGACTAATTAAACATGGTCGAAGCCATGACCATGTTAAAAATATTTTTAAATATATTCTTCTTGATATGCATTACATTCAAATTACAATGAAGAACATTGATTTTTCAATAAAAAAAAAGCTCCCAAAAATACTTTGTTTTATCTGATTATGGATCAATCAAACCTAGAAAATTTCTATTTACTAATTTGAAAATCAAATACAATGTTCTCATACCGCAATATATATTATTAACGGTGTAATATCTTTTTCATATTTACCTTTCAAGACCTGCTTTCTATATCGATGATTACTTAGCAAAAACCTCTTATTATAATAATAATAAAAAAAGAGAAGTCTTATTGTCGTTATGGTGAATGATTCTTTTTTTCATACAATATGGATAGGCTAACTTTCCATGTATGTTATGTTCTGAAATCATCTCATACGCAAAAAAATCATTTATAATCCATATCATAGCTGTCTTCATTTGAACATTCTATTTCATTGAGACATCATACATCAAAATGCCGCAATTCATTAATTAACAGTTCAATATATATATATATATATCTGGACTGAAAGGACTCAATATAATTGTAGATGAGAATATGAATTTTCGCTTCATACATATTTTTGAGGGCAAGTTATAAATTGTTAATATGACTGACCAACAAGAATATGGTGCAATAAAGAACCCAACTAAATTGAATCCATACCTACACAAACCAAGTTGCATGTTTTGTCGTCGTTTCATTAAATATACAAGCAAACTACACTACAAATACTATAAAAATATCAATACATTAACTTAAAATATAAATGAGTAGGTTTGCTTACTTCATGTAAAGGATGTTTAGAAAAAAAATTATATCAAAACATTAATGTTGATACTATAAAGTGTTGGGTGGTTAAATTTATGATGATGAGACCTAGATTTATTGCAAATTAAGAGGGGGGGGGTTTGATTTGCTGTTAAAGAAGAAGAGGAGGAGGATGTTATTGATATTGGTTATAATACTTTTTAAATTGTCTGATAGAATATAGTGACGGAACATTACATTCGGTTAGTTCTTCGACAAATGATGATATGTTATATTACCAAATATTTCTTGATCTTTTTTAATTATTCTAATTATGTCGGTAATTATAGAAGAAAAATATTTTGTTGATAATTACGTTGGAAATTTTTGACAGACATATTTTGTCCCTATTATCTTTGAGAACTATTATAAAATATTTTCTGCTGGTAATTCGGTTGCTATTTAATAATTTTTTAAATGATTGTTGTACAACCATTTTGAAAAAATTAACATTGTTATTTTGACACCTCTACTACTTAAGTTTGATAAATAGTTTCAATCTTCTAATATTTAATTAAGAAAAAAAGAGACAATAAGAGAAAATGATGAATTTTAGAGAAATAAAGATTAAACGAAGATCATTGTTGTTGATTGAGTGAAAGAAAGGGCAAAAAATAAAGGAAATATAATAAAAGCTGCATCACTTAATTATGAAAAAAAATACTACGATAATTTAAAATGTTTTAAACTTATAGTATTTTTGTTTTTCTTTTGTTGTACATTAAAATGTTCGAAATTCATTTTTTCCTCCACTCTAGCAACATAATAACAGAGATATAATTTAGGTGTAATTACTTTGTGAATAATAATTGAAAGTTAAGTTAAATTGCGATTTTATTTTTTTTCTTAGTCATGAAGCATACATTAATTCTTGAAATAATAATTATTGAAAATGATATATAAATAATAAAATATTGTTATATGAAATTTACCAGTAAATCTTTATTACAGTTTGTTTTATTAAATTAATTATACAATTAACGATTTTTTAAAAAATGATTCATATTAACGTGACTGTTATTTTAACTGTTAAAGTTCTTATTTCACAGCCACGTTTCGTTACTGTTATTGTGACCACAACCTCAATTCAAAACTATAGATGAAAGAGATACAAATTAAGTGAACAATTTCATTACTTGCAACCCAAGTATTATCAATCCCACTAATTATTATTATTTGATCTCAACAAAACATATAAAAAACCTAAAAGAAAAGAAAAGATAGTCTCTGCCCTAGTTGGGGTTTCAAAATTGACCTAATAAAAGTTTTATGAATTCCTTGGTTTTTTTTTAATTCTATCATATTTTGATTTTTTAGTACTCATGTGTTAAAAAATAATATAAATCATATCCTGGAACCTCTCACATAATAATTTAAGCTATTGGGTTGAGATAGTTCTTTAACATGATATCAGAGCTTGATGACTAAGCAATCACGAGTTCAAACCTCACCATCCCTATTTATATAATAAAAATTAAACACAAGGTAAAGTAAGCATGTGTAAGTTTCAAGTTTAAAAAGCTTTCACTTAAAGGGGTGTATTAGATAATAATATAAATCACATCCTAATTTTTAGTGCTACATGGTAATTTATTGATTTTTTTTACCTTTTTCTTAGAATCAAGTTTAACATTCTTACAAAACATTATTAATACACATGCAAGGCATACATTATAAAAAGTACTAGTTTCAAAATAAAATCTTAACTTAATTATATTTATGAAAATAAAAGGCAAGTGAAAAAAATAGATGGACGGTGGAAAAGTGTGCTATTTCCATGTCTTCTTCAATTACTTTTTAATGACAATTTGCTGAATTTGTGTGTTTTTCTAAACAAATTAAAATCATAAAAAAACTTTCATAAATATATTTCTAACTTAAAAATACATGTTAATTCTCTTTTAAACTACAAATCGGGCAACCCATTTTCCATATTTCTACATTGGAGGCGCTTTCTAATTTTTATGGTCTCCTTGCTATTAATTTTTTTGGTTAAATCGACACAATCCACAAGCAATTTATATTATATGGGCTTATTAGAGGATTGAACTTGATAATACAGGAGTTGAAGGACCAAAATGAATCATTAACTAAAACAACGTCATTTTACACATCAAAATGCCAAAAGACAAAGGTGTAAAAAAAATACTCTATTTTAGTTTTATTGAATTACAATTTCTAAAACAATGAGGATTTATTACACTGAAAAAATACTCTATTTTAGTTTTGTTGAATTACAATTTCTTAAAACAATGAGGATTTACTATAATTTCGGTCAATTAAAAAAAATCAAATATTTAGAAATATGATAAAAATTATTTTTTAAATATATCAAAAAATATTTTTTTTATTTTTTAAAAATTTATTTTTCATATTAGTATACATTTAATAACACTAAAATAATTAATTTGAAGTAAAAAATTATTAAAAAATAAAACAGTTTCCAATTTTCCTTTTTAAACAATAAATTTAATTAATCTTTAAATTCCAGAGCTTCCTGTTCAATAGATTTTATTAATGCATTTGAATGAAAAGTGGATGGAAGGATAGAATTGATAGGCATAGGTTCTAAGATATACAGCCTCTCGATCAGACACTTTCCAGTTCGTGGCTTCGTGACTCGGAGTTGGACTCATCTCTCTCTTTTCCCTCACTAAACCCTAACTCCCAGGTACCCACATTTCTTCCATCCTTTTCTAGCTGTTAAATCTCTGGCAGTCATTTTTTTTTTCTCATTTAAAACCATCGCTATAAACCCATGTCACTTTTTTCATTAACTCGCCATTTCTCCTTCTCAATCAAGCCCAAAACCCCCAAAATCTCAACTTTACACTTCGCTACCACTTCCCTGGGAGAGAAACTTGATGCCCATCTGCAAAACAGTCCTAACAACGTAGAGAAAACCCTCAATTCACTCGCACCTATTAAACTTGACAACAAATATGTCAACGACATCATACACAGATGGTCCCTTAATAACGTTCAATTGGGTCTTAGGTTTTTTATCTGGGCTGGTGATCAACCAAATTATAGGCATAATTTATATATCTATAATAAAGCATGTAGCTTGTTTAAGATTAAGCAAAACCCGCAAGTTATTTTGGATTTAATTGAGACTTATAAGCTGGAGAAGTGTGTGGTTTGTGTTGACACTTTTAAGGTTGTTTTGAGGCTGTGCAAAGCGGGTGGGCTCGCTGATGAGGCTTTAATGGTGTTAAAGAAAATGCCTGAATTTAATATACGTCCAGATACTACTGCTTATAATCTTGTTATTAGGTCGCTTTGTGAGAAGGGTGATGTGGATATGGCTAAAAAATTGATGGGAGAGATGGGTTTGATTGATCTTTATCCCGATATGATAACATATGTCTCGATGATTAAAGGGTTTTGTGATGTGGGTAGATTGGAGGAGGCTTGTGCGTTGTTCCCAGTAATGAGTGTGCATGGCTGTTATCCTAATGTAGTGGCATATTCGGCACTTCTTGATGGGATTTGTAGGTTTGGGATTGTTGAGAGGGCATTTGAGTTGTTAGCAGAGATGGAGAAGCAAGGTGGGGGATGTCGTCCAAATGTTATCACGTACACCTCTGTGATTCAGAGTTTTTGTGAGCAAGGTAGAACAAAGGATGCACTGTCAGTTTTGGAATTAATGGAGGTTCGTGGGTGTGCTCCAAATCGTGTCACTGCTAGTGCTTGGATAAATGGTATTTGTATGAATGGCCAGCTACAGGATGTGTATAATTTTATCGAGAGAATTGTTGCGAGAGGTAGTGTTTCGATTGGTGACTGCTATAGTTCTCTTGTGGTGTGTTTGATAAAGATTAAGAAAGTGGAGGAAGCAGAGAAGACCTTTAGGAGGGCTTTATCTAGTGGGATGAAGCCTGATAGTTTGGCATGCAGTATGATGATTAGGGAGATTTGTTCGAGAAACGAAAGTGCTTGATGGGTTTTGTTTATATGAAGAAGTTGAGAAAACAGGATGCTTGTCTTCCATTGACATCGATATATATTCTATTCTTTTAGCTGGGCTTTGTCAACAATGCCATTCAGCAGAAGCTGCAAGGCTTGCAAGGTCGATGCTTGAAAAAAGAATTCCTCTCAGAGCTCCTTATGTTGAAAAAATAGTTGAACACCTGAATAATTTTGGAGGGAAGGAGCTTGTAGCTGAATTAGTTAGCATGGTAAGGTGATGCTGAACTAAAGACAATTTATTAATGTTTAGCGGTTGTTTCTTATTTTAGAGCAGGATTATCAATACACAGTAAGGTTCTAGTTCAGATGGATCATGCATGAAATAAGAGTTCATTAAAAGGAAACATAGATCACACATCTTGTCTTGTTCCTGGTAAATTGTGGAATCTTAGAAGTTAATTCTAGCTATCATCAACTGCTGTTATCATGAACTGAAGTGCAAAGTAAACCGGGTTCTGAAAATGGAGTACTGTGAGGCAGCCACTGACTGTTGTTTGCAGAATAATTCCAGCAGGTATGCCTTTGTATCAGAGGTTGAAAAATTATTCAATCACCCTCCTAGGTCCCCGTTTCTTTTATGTAAGTTATGACATGTCCATTTATTTGCATTCGAGGCTACAATGCATTAGTTATTCCCCTAGAACTAGGTAGACCATTGCTTTTTTACCGAGGGCCCAGTTATTCCCTAACATGCTACAATGTGGATTAGTAATAAAACATCTAAAGAAATTTGGTCACTCTTGAATGTCTTCGGTAATCATATATGGTCCCTCCTTAATCTAAGAATGACTGATAAAATTTCTGAGACCTTATTTGGCGGGAACATATATCCCTAAAGCTAGCAGTAACTACTTGAGAATCACCTCTATGGGGACAATGACCTAATTATGCAAGTTCATCAACTGAATTTACCGATACCTTAATGAATCAAACCATTGGAATTGCATGATAACCCCCATTTCAGGTTTTTTTTTTTACACGGATTTCTAGCAACCTCTAAGTTCCTTGCTCAGTGCATTTTATACCTACCTGCTAACATCAGTTTATAAAGTGCCATCACAAAATAGAATGATAACTGATTCTAACATCGGCATGAATCATGATAGCAGTAGTCGGATTTTCATTTATATGATCTGTAAGTCCATCTCCCTCCCTGTGAAATCTAGAGACATGAGCAAAACAAGGACATTCTAGTCATCACCTTCTGAAGTACATAAGATAAAATAGATGTTTATTTAATAGGCATTAAGGTATTTTTTTATCATTTTAAATTCTGCTTTCCTAGATTATGATTTAATGGTAAAATAGCCCTACACTGGAGACCTGCTCAAAGAATGTGGTTGCCTTGGCCATTTCTCTGCCAGTTGCTAGGATGAAGACATTGAGGCTGCTGTAGAGCAGGAGGAGCTCCCATGAATGTTTGCGCTCAATTTTATCATAAAAAGTGATAAAAACAAAAGGATAGAAGATTGTTGGTAGATTAAGTAGTTAGGCAGAAAGCTCAAAGTTCTCCATTCTAATAAGAGGCCATATTTAATTTGAAGAACAGAGTTTCAGATGGACATAGGATGATGGAAAGGAAGTTTCCTATAGTATGCCATGCTGATATTTGTACAATTCAGGAAGATGTCTTCATGTGTAGCTCTAAGAATTGTAAGCTCTTAACTCTGAAATATCATTGTTCACTTGCCTTTCTGCTTTGTCTGATTTTCGATTTCTTTTTTTCTTCATGATATTTATCTGTTAAATTTGTGCGATCCATGAAACAACTGTAGGGGCAATTCCATCCAAAGTCAAGTAAATTTTTTCCCAAGACGCAGATATCACAAGCGCCTCTCAGCCATTTCTTTTTTTTTTCTTTTTTCTGACGGGTATCAATTTTCTTTTTTATGACGTGTGCATTACATCACCATTTACAAAACAAAAAAATTTGGGTGGTTGGCTCGTGTAATGCATGTCAGTAGGTGAGCATATCATAGATTTTAGGTGTAGCGTGCGACTCACTACAACCTGTACTGATGTTTTTTCTTGGTATTTACATATTTGTCCAATTGAGATATTTTTTTATGATATCAGAGGTCATATAATAAGAAATTCGGTGTATTTCCAGCTTTTCATTCTTTTCTATTTTATTTCTGCTACTTGATTATTGTATCAGTTTATTTCCTTTTTTTTTCTTCTTTGGAGTTTTATTGAGTCCTTGAAATTCTATATAATCTTAATTTTATTATTATGATCATTTCATTAATTGAGTTTATTTTTATTTAAGTTGGGCGAAAAATAACAGTTGTTTTGGTAAAAATTATTTTTTTAATCAATCGTATTTGAAAATAAACATTAACTCAAATTAAAAAAAATGCGCAATAATAATAATAATAAAACTAAAGTTAAAGGGATTAATTTTTCTTGGCATGTGAGACCTCCATACATGCAAGTTTAGATAAAAAAAACTCTATCCTGAGCTCGGGACCGCATCGTTAGTTTTTTACTGATGGATCCTTCTGAAATTCCTCATGGTCACCTCGATGCCCAGACCTCCCCTGGTTTTGTGGTTTTGCACTAATGGAATCTTTTGATGCCTCATGATAGAAGATGTAGGGAAACCTGACCGCCTACTTCTTGTCTTTTTGAATGCTAACTATACGGTTTCTGCATGATTGCATCATGCCAGATTTTGCTTTATTCAAGCTTCTTTCGTTCACATGAACACGCAATCCTTTCCATTTCTTTTCATTCACGGTGCGAGCTCTGTGTGTTTCTGTAGTTTGTTGTCTATATTTTACGAGGGTGTTTGGATTGAATGGCATGTTACAGTTGTTCATCAGTTTTTCCCAACTGATGTTTTGAATTTGTTGTTTCAATTCTTGTGCAAATCATTGGAGTTTATTATGTTCAAGTTGATTACGACAACGAAGAATGGCAGTGAAAGATAGAACAATAACAGTATCCTTTGCCATTTTGCTCTCGGCAGTCATCCTACATTTTGCCATGACTTGGATGGATTTTCATTTTGTATTCGAGTGCTGATGTGATAAGCGCCCTCAATTATGAGCATGAGTTTGGAAGTGCTTTTTAAAAGTATTTTTTAAAAAATTTTAATTGTTTTTTTTTGCTTTGAAGTAATATATTCTTAATGTTTTTAAATCATTTTGATGTACTGATCTCTAAAATAATTTTTAAAAATATATTTTTCTGAATAAAAACACTTTGAAAAGCAACCACAACCACAACCACACTCCTAAACACCCTCTTCTGTCAGCTTTTGTTTATTTGGTGCATGTCAGATCTTGTTCATCATTGAGTTTGAATGATAATAAGAAAGATCAGATGAACTTGTGGTGCTCTCCTCTGATGGATTCTGCCAAAGCAATTTTCCCAGCAACAAAATTATATATTTAAGCAAATGCTTACAAGGGTGTAGAGAGGAGTTATGAGTTATAACAGTGTTGGTCACCGAATTTCTGCTTTAGAGAAATGAGTTACGGGTCAAGATCACGAGTTGATCCTAGAATTTTTTTTATGAGATTAAAACAACATAATTTTAATCAAAATAATTTATTCACCGAAAAAGATTAACAGATTGAGGTTGGGTTTTTACCGGTTCAGTAAGTTTTTGACCAAGTAAGTTTTTTTTTTTTTTTTCTGTTTTTTTTAACCTTGATTGTTTCAGATGTTGAATCGTCCGGATACCGAGAAGACCTGCCAGACCCGTCAAGGTTTTACAACCATGCAAGATGGCAAAGGATGCTGTTAACCGTAAACAACAGATGCATTTAACTTATTATTTTTAGGCAACAAGAAAGGTGAAGTAAACAATGACTTGAGTAGCAGTACGTACTACGTTTGAGAGGAGGTTTTTTTATTTATTTATTTTGATTATAACATGGTTATAAAAAAATAACATAGTACAAAAAATATTTTAAAAAATAATATAATTTGAAAAAGTTGCATATACTATTGTAAATCATGAGTAGTAAGTAAATGTTTACCAGTATAATTTACAATAAATAAAGAATAGAGAGGAAAGAAAAAGAAAAAGAAAAAGAAAAAAGATCCTTAGTTTGTTGAAATTTAGATTTTATAATTTTTTATAATTTATTTTCTATTTACTCTCATTACATTACTCAGTTTGTAGATTTGTTTGGTTATAAATTGGGTTTTGTAATTTTATTTTTATTTTTTTAAATTATCTTGATCTCATTATCCTGGTCGCAGGTTTTAGATTAACCCGAATTGTTTCAGATTATTTTTTTTTATAAAATTTAATTTTTTAACAATAAATTGATTTATAGCTAGGCTTTGTATTTGTTTTTAATTTGCTTTTTATGGCTTTAATTTAGTGAATTTATTAAAGTTGACTTGAATTATTTTTTTATTTATTTTCATCCTTTAATGTTTTTGCTTATTGAAAATAGAACCTTTTAATTTATTTTTTTTAATTTTTTATGAGATTATTAATTTTTTATAACTTTTTCCAAGTTAGTTAAAATTAATTTATGTGGATTTGATATATTGTGATTTTAATATTAAAAAATAATATTGTCATCATCTTAATATTTTAAATGGATTATCCATCAAATTTTTAATTCAATGTTAATTTTTTATGTTAAAACAATACATCAGCAAAACCTTTAAATTTCATTTATTATTATTTTTTAAAAAACATCACGATCGGAGTAACAAGGGCCAAAGATATAGGAAAGGTCGTGCGGGAATGAAGCGTGATATTTGAATCAGATAGGATGATTATGCAAATAGAAAAGTATGGAGCCTTTTTCCACCCAAAATCCTGGTTACTTCATATAACGTTTGATATTTTAGTAATTTTTATGTTTTGTTTAGCTATAATTTTTTTTAATTAGTCAAATATTTTTTTTATATTAAGATAATGTTTGATATTATAATAATAGTTACTTTTTAAAATATATTTTCATTTAAAGATACATTAAAATAATTTTTTTATTTTTTAAAATTTATTTTTAACATCATTACATCAAAATAATAAAAAATATTAAAAAAACCTAGCAAGGAAAAATCAAAATTTTGGCAAACATCCTGGCTAGCCATATTGCCTAAAATTTAAATTTAAATTTTTATTTTATTTTAAAATTAATTTTTTTAATATTTTTGAATTTTTGATGGCAAAAATAAAAAAACAAACTTATTTTATAATTTATTGAACTTTTAAAAACCTTAGAACGACCATTAAAATGGTTTAAAAGAGTCTTTGAAATTGACACTTTTATTTTAAAAATTTAAAACTACTACATGAGCTTAATTGTTTTTTAATCGAAAGTAAGCTTACTACACTTTCATTAACCACATAATAAACTTTTTATAGATGTCTTGTAAGCTTACAATAAATTGACTTATGAGGTAGTAGATAAACCTTAACTTTGACTTTTTTCTAAAATCCTTGAAGTTTTAAATTTTTTAAAACAGCAACATTTTAATAATAATAAGAAAATTGTTTCTGAACAATTATCAAAATGAGCATACCGCACTGTAATCGTAATAATTTATGATTACAGTACACCTACCCAACTTTTACTCAAAGCCCAGATCCACCCTCAACACGTGTCACCCAATCATCAGATTTCAGGTACCCGTGTTTATCACCCGCTCGTCAACCTAAGCTTCCTCCACAATCCCAAGCTCCCAACCTCTCGAAATCTCGTTGGCCTTGACAACCACTCTCTCACACTCTCTCTCTGTCAAGGTTTGTTTATTGAGAAAAAAGAGCGAAAGAGTAGAATCCAGGCAATCTAGGGTTAAGGTTAGGATTTCCATTTTTTTTTTCACAAAATCAAATCGATCATATTTTTCATCAGATCTCACCACCTAGATTTTACCGTCCTGTTGAACCCCTTTTTTTCGTTTTCTTTTCTCTAACGATGGTGATTTCACCTAGAAATCCCAATTCAATCATTTCGAAATCAATCGATTCTCTTAAAATCAATCTCTATATCTTTAATCGCTGTAAAAGCTATTAGCTTAGGGTGTTTTTTTTTTTTCATTTTAACTGATGTGAGGATTTCATTTTGGTCAACTATTGTGTAAATACCCATCGGTTCGCACAGGTATACAGATATAATTTTAATTAGGGTTTCTTAGGGATTTGGCTGTGATTTTGATTGCGATTGCTTTTGTGTCCAAATTTGGGGATATAATGATAATTGAGGAATTGAGTGGAGGTGAGTTGGAAAGAGGGGGAGGGGGGGGAAGGAATTGTGTGTAGGGAGTGCTAAGGAGGAGAGTGAAGGTGTTATTGTGTGGGATGCGAAGCGGGTTTTTATTGGGGTCGGAGCTCGGGCTTTGTTTTACCCGACTTTGCTTTATAATGTTGTTAGGAACAAGGTCCAGGCTGAGTTTCGCTGGTGGGATAGAGTCCATGAGGTATAATTTTACTGTTTCATGCTTGTATAGATGATTTTTTAAGCTGTTTTTGAAGTTATTTGTTTTCTTTCTTGGTCTAATATGGCTTGTGGATGACCTGTATGTGGGTTTTTTGCCTTTATGTGTGGAGAATGGTTTTGGGGTGTTCGAAGTTTGAAATTTGATTTGTTCTTGGTGTTTTTGTTTTATGTTAGAGACCCTTGTAGGTGGGTGGGTGGATTTGACATACTTGCCACGTGTTTTGATGCCAATCAGCTTTTTTTTGGTTCTGTTTGTGTGGTAATTTCTGTTTTTGGTTGAGTTTTGATGTCTGTGTAGATTAAGTGAAGGAAGAACGAGTTTAGGATAGGAGATTGTGCTTCCAACATGAATAACATTTGTGAAGGAAGCAGTTGTCTTTAAGCAAGTAACGATATTTTGGGGAGTTTTTCATTCCCTTTTCTTTTGCTAACTTTATTCCTGCTCTCTTTTAACGTTCAAATTTCCAAGCACACTTGTTTCTTCTGTGCTTGTAAACTTACTAGGACACTGACCTGTTGATGGGAGTGAGGAGCCACTCCAATCTGGAACTTTTATCATTAGTTCTGCAAGCTTGTAAAGTGTGAACTTGCATTAAGGTTTATTAAGAGCATTTTCTTTTGATATTCTTACTTGGCGAGCAAAGGTTGGAGCTTTTGCTCATAGACCACCTGTGAACGTGGTATTCTATTTTTTTCTATCTCCTATTGTTTTTGCACGATGTGTCTGCAAATATTACATGTCAGTAGTACATGGTGTATTAGCTCATATTCTCTGAGCTTCAGATTCTTGGAGCTGTCTGAAGACTTTTGCAGTATTGGGCCTTTGTGTATTGAATTTCATATCAAGTGGCCTTCCCAATTTCTTTCGTTTTCTAATATATTTATTTGCAGTTTATATTGTTAGGTGCTGTTCCATTCCCTTCTGATGTTCCATGCCTGAAGGGGCTTGGTGTTGGTGGAGTGATAACACTGAACGAACCGTATGAGACTTTGGTACCAACTTCTTTATACCATGTAAGTGCTTTCACTTTCTCCCCTCACCCTTTCAGGTAGGAGTGTGTGTGTGAATAGTTCCTATTTTTATGAGCTGGTAAGATCAGCAGACAGCTGATTCATGTTACATGGATAGTCTGCACATGTACATCAAACAGTTGTCTGCTTTTGCAGTTTTCCACTTCATATTTTTGGCTGCATTGTCTGCCCAGTGGTTGCATTTAGTTTAATTGTTCTGTTTCTATATCTTGTCAATACGATCATTGTTTGACATTTATGTATATTAAATTCCATTTTTTGAAGTGCCTACCTTTGGAATTTACTTATGAAAAATATTGGCAGGCTTATGGCATTGACCATCTGGTGCTTCCTACAAGAGACTACTGCTTTGCTCCGTCCTTGAATGATATAAGCCAAGCTGTAGCATTCATTCATGGTGAGATTTAATTGTGTTTTGTGAAACACCAAAATATTTTACATGCAGGTGAAATTATTATTCCTGTGATTCTGATGCTGCTTATGTTTGTTTTTCCTTTGAAGAAAATGTATCATCTGGACAAACTACTTACGTTCATTGCAAAGCTGGCCGGGGACGCAGCACAACCATTGTTATATGCTACCTGGTCATTAATCCAATTTGAAATTCAACTTCTTATGGGTGTTTTTTTTCCTTGCACCTGCTCTAAAGTTTTGTTTTAATATGCAGGTGCACCACAAGCAGATGACACCTGAGGCTGCATATAAATATTTGAGGTCAATCCGACCAAGAGTGCTTCTAGCATCTGCTCAATGGAAGGTATGCTTAGGCTGGGCCTCATTTTCCCTGTGATTTAGTTTAAGAAGTTGTGAATTTCTTGTGTAAATTGTAATTTTCCCCCTTGGATTTTACTAAACTTCGTGAAACTGAGTACAAAAGATTTTGATAGTTAGAACTGTCTGGCGTGCACTCTTTTATGAAATGTATTTTTTAGTCCTCCTAATTTACCATAACCAAGGAAACTAAGAGGAAAAATTGATGATATTTTTGCCTAGCTATTTTTTTATCCCAAAGCCTTGAAATACATTATGGAATTTCCTAGACATTTTCTAACAAGGTTCTTGCATGTCCTTGATTAGTTACTAGCTGTTGGTTGCAAATGCAGGCTGTTCAGGAATATTATCATCTAAAGGTGAACACTAGTGATCACAACATCAAAATGACTGATATAGTTTTGGGAACTCCAAAGCCAGCACTTTTGCAGGATCTGGTGCCTTTTGATGATGGCTGTGTAGTTGTTGTTACAGAAGCAGATCTTGATGGATACAAACCAAATCTTGAATCTGGGCCTGTGGGAAGTGAGATATGGGCTGATCTAAGTGTGGTCTGCCGTGTTCGAGTCGCCAGTCAGGCAGCTCTGGAAAGAATATCCTGCCTCTGGCTCCGCAGCCAGACTCACCAGAAGATTGTTGGGGAGCAATTGAACAGGAAGAACAGCTGCTCAATCATGGCAGATCACTTGGGAGCTATCAGTGTTGACATTCATGTGTATTGAATAGCTGCTGAAATTGCATACAAGTTTGACAAGGTCTTTTTCTTTTTTAAATTTCCCCGTATATAAAGTGAAATAATAATGTTCAATTAGGCAGGAAAGAACTTCGGTTCTTTTCTCACCCCCTATAAATCGAGTTGTTCAGTCTCAAGTCAAATGTAAGAAACACGAGCAAAATGCTCAATTTAATGATGGTGCAGTTCGTGGAAGAATATGCTTTAATGCTGTGGTGCGATTTGCACTCTGTTTTTGATGTTAAACCTGGACCAGCAAGTTGTGAACCAGCTCACCGAGTCAGCCTCTTAGCCAAGGAAAGCATCAATTGGGGGACCAGAACAGCCGGGACGAGCAAATGGCGAGTCATCGAGACCCTCGTCTCTAATTAAAGACGGGAATTTAGGCCAGGATGGAATCCTTGTAGAATTCAATACCAAATAGTTTTTTAGAAATTCGTTCTTGATGGGATGGGAATCAAGAGTGTTTTTAAGATTCTTTGTATAAAGGCTTTTGCAGGTTTAACAATTTCTGTTAAGGGATTGTGTTAGGCAGCGCGGGACAACGCTGGAGTTGGATGTGGTCATGGAGTTTACATTAAAAAGTTGTGATCATACCACTGTAGAGCCTCGAAATTGCTGAGGAGAAGGGCGAAACCAACATGAGTAGATTAGGAACGGCACAAGATTATAGCGGGCTTCAATTGGCTACTGAGCAGATTGGGAAAACATGGAAGTAAATGGTTGATTGGACATGTTTTTCGAGTTTGAATGACGTGTTAGAACAATTTTAACTCACAAATGTTATTATTGCACTCATGTACAAATGTGTTACACGGACAACCTGGATTTCATGCCCTTATGACCAGCGGATGCAGTAGTACACAAAATAGTGAATATTAAAATGCCAATTATACCAACAGTTGCTGTGTAAAGTCGTAATTCCTGTTTTCATCATAACATTACATACCAAATCCCGGAGCTTCACGGAAGGGCGGGGATCCAAGGGATTTGATCAGAATTGCTTTAGTATAGCAAAGCTAAAGCAGAGGAGACTAATTTTTACTTTGCGGTGTTGATGAATCCCATCAACTGTCATGCACAAATTACTGTGGGTTTTCACATTCCATCCAATTCATAGATCAATGTGAATCATTCTCCTCAGCAAGTCCTACTAGTTCCCTGAAAAAGTTTTGTACTGAAGATGGCCACTGATAAGATGATGATCCATCGAGTATCCTTTCATTTGATGTTTCGTCAATAAAGCTGCCCGCAACTTGTTTTCTATGGTAGTTTTGTGTGATTGTCCGTGGAAGTCCATGCGCCCTAGCATTACTGTACTTTTCTTCTGAAGCTTCATCCACCAAGAAAGGCACAACATGCTTTTTCATATCACTCTCAGAGATTCCAAGATGACCTCCTGACACATTAACGAAATGAACTCTTCCAGCCTCGTCTAAGGCCTTGAGACCAATCCAGTCCTCAGTGTAAAGCGCTGTCTGCGAGAAGATTAAAACAGAGGTTAAGATGGCTAAGCACCTGCTCGAATATATTTTTCTTAACAGAGCAACTTATAATTCACAAGGGAAAAAAAATTAAAATAGATCCAGGCAATTTGTGCTATTTCTTAAAAAAAAATATTCCAATCAAACACAGCGAGATTAGTATGGCCATGCATACCAAGTTAACGAATTTAACATGCAGAAATCTGCCAGAAAACAGATTTGGATTTGAAAATTTATTTCAAAACAAATATTATACCTGATGTGCTGGGACAATTGGCTTGAAAGCCCCATCTGGATAATATCCAAACCAAGAGGTCTCCTTAGGTATCAAAACATTGTCATTTTCAAACTGTTGAAATTCAAACAAAATATAGCAAAAGAAAAAAAGTGCAACAATTAGAATTGCACCAACTGTCAAAATAAAAA
This sequence comes from Populus x sibirica, assembly GCA_019202695.1. Taxonomy (NCBI): domain Eukaryota; kingdom Viridiplantae; phylum Streptophyta; class Magnoliopsida; order Malpighiales; family Salicaceae; genus Populus; species Populus x sibirica. The sequence continues at coordinate 542,436 of JAGMVL010002276.1, read as the reverse complement.
AATAAAATTGCCAAGAGGACCAAATGATGTTATGATAAGAAAAAAAAAGGAAATTCTTCTCACCATAATAAGCACCAAATTCTGCAAGCTACTGAATCTTTCCTTGTAAGTTGTGTTCCTTTCCTCAGGAATTTCATTGTTAAGCTTTGGAAGAAACCTACATTTCTCCATGTAGTGTGGAATATCCTGGCAATTAAGAAATAATTCTCATATTAAGATGTTGAGCTATCATTGCCCAGTTAGTATAAAACACACAACAAACCTATCTATAATGGCCATCCTTTTATAAGAGTAATTTGGTGACAACACACCCCAAGAAAAGAAAAGAAAAATCCATAAACCAATAATGAATTGACCAAAGCAGGCTACAGATTTTTGTGGTATTACACAAGCATACAGGTTTCTTGAAGAAATTGATTACAGAGAGATCCTGCAGTCAAAAGAACCTGTATAATAGGGCATGGTACTCACATTAGGAAATTTAAGATAGCCACTGGGAGCCAGGTGAGCCTGCAATTCCACATGTCAATATAACTTGTCAAGCATTTTCAAGGATATTTGAATGAGATTGATATTTGAAAGCAGGAAAAAAAAAATTCTCTTAATTGGTCCTGCAAAAGTTAAAGAAAACAAAGAGACAGATGCATACCTGGACATAGTCGCTATAGATCTTGGACTTAATTAAGGCATCAGCAAGTTTGCAAAAAATGCCAGACTGCAGAACCATAGTCACTTTAAACATATTAATAAGAACCCAGAGAAAGAAACTAACAAGAAAGGAGTAAAGCAGTCTTTATTATAGGTGCTTTCCAAGAGCCACGTTCAGAAGATCTAATATATATTAGTAAACCATAATGATACCTTCTTAAACGTATGCCCAAGGTAAGGACGTCCAATCTTATTTTCTTCTCTCTACTGGATGTCAATTCCACAACTTTGTGGTTCAAGTCCATAGTACTGTGTTTTTTACTCTGTATATTGTGCAAAAACCCGTTTCAGTACCATCTATAAACTTGATTTCTTACTGTTGCATTTCAACCTCGTATCTTTCCCCTTTTGCTCTATAATTTTATTCCTCAACCCACAACTCTATCTTCAGCACAACATCTTTGTAAGGATGTGGATCACTTGGTTAGAATCAAATGCTTAACCGAAACGACGCATTTTGGTTATTTGATATGGTTTTGATTTATAAACTATAGCCTACCCTTATGGACTGGTTTGATTTTGAAACTCCAAAACTGTAATAACCAATCGAAATTTTGCTACAAAAAATTATAGATGGTATGGTAATTTGGTCTGAGATTACAAAAAAGAATTAACTTAATGGCGTTATCTTAAAGAGTAAGATGGTGAACTCATTCGGGCCTACTAATATAGACAAAACTTAAGAATCCATCATCATTTATAATGCGGACCACAACCTCCTCTATATATTTTGATGTGAATATCTCACATATAAGATCATAAGAAGCCTTCCCTCCATTTTTAAAGAGGATGCATGGCCTCCTCTTTTCTTATATGGTCAATATGGGTAACAAACTTCACAAGTCCTGCATTGACCAAATAAGATACGAGTAGGCAGGCCTCTACTTTAAAAATGAAAGAAGATCTCCTGTCAACTTGTACGTGGAGAAGCCTCAAATCAAGGGCACGTTACACAGATAAGAGACAATCTTCAATAAAAGGCATTCCATTCATGTTTTATCTACTAGTATGAACAACACAAGCATGTGTTCATGCTTGGAAAGTACAGCATGCTTCAAGTGTTAAATGATTTGATTAAAAGTTTTGGATTTCATTCAGTCCAGAAAACAAAATAAATCCATGACCAAACTTAAGTTCTTTGGTTGGTTTATTTTGGTTGATGTGAATACTCTCTCACATATAAGATCATAAGATGCCTTCCCTCAATTTTTAAAGAGGATGCAAGGCCTCCCCTTTTCTTATATGGTCAATATGGGTGACAAACTTCACAGGTCATGCATTGACCAAATAAGATAAGAGGAGGTAAGCCTCCACTTTAAAAATGAAAGAAGACCTCCTGTCAGCTTATGTGTGGAGAAGCCTCAAATCAAAGGCAGGTTAGACGGATAAGAGACAATCTTTAATAACAGTCATTCCCTCAATGTTTTATATACTAGTATGAACAACACAAGCATGGGTTCATGTTTGGAAAGTACAGCATGCTTCAAGTGTTAATTGATTTGATTAAAAGTTTTGGATTTCAATCAGTCCAGAAAACATAATAAATCCATGATCAAACTTAAGTTCTTTGGTTGGTTTATTTTGGTACTCGCTTAGATGAAACTGTTCATTACCATTTATAAGGAAACCATATTTTTCAGTTCTCTTGCGAAATTCCCCAAAAAATCAACCAAACAAAACAACTAAACACCCAGGACTCCTTTGTTCTTTATATTCTATATCTCTATGCATTAAGTATGAACCTCTATCCTCAAATTCAACCTCTGAATCTCAACTTCATAAATTTGTGCTTCAACACCATGCCATTTGTGAATTACTATATATAAAAAAAACCTTGCAAGTTGCGATTAATCTTCTGTTAGTATGAAACTTTAGATCTCCTATCTATGAAAATGAATATCTACAAGTATTTAAGTCAGAACGACCTTTTAATTTTCAATAGCATAGGATAGTGTCCCATCACCATGCACTCTTCCTACCAACTACCAAATAGAAGGCCGACAGCCAAGCTTTTTAACAAAAGATTTTTGCATAAATTTGACTTTGTCTGTTTAGAAAGTTTAATGATATTTTATAACAACATAGAGTTTTTGCACCATGCAAGTCAATTTTATATACAGTTAAGGTGGTGGGTATTTGCAGCTTGGAACAAGGCCATGCACAACATGTTTTTCATCATAAGAATTGAAGATGTAACATGCAATTTGAAGCAAGGGCGTTTGCTGAACCTGCTTCCACTTTCCATCTCAAACATAGTATAGATAATTTAAAGGGCTTTTATGGTTTTTTCAGTGGTTTTAAAGCTGTCTCTCAAAAGTATTTTCCCCCATTAAGCCCTGCTAAGGCATTTCTAAGTATTCGCATAGAAATCTAGATGAAGTACAAACAAAGCTAAACCATGAAAGTGCTTACCCCACAAAGAGGAACAGAGGCAGTCCCGGCATGTGGTCCCCCTAAAGAAATGAAATTCTTAACCTGTTTGGAGAAAGACAAGTTATTTGTTATTCAAAAATGTATTTTTACAAAATACTTTTAGAATGTTATGTGGAAAATTGATCTGTCAAAGTATTGATCACCCTAACACAATACTTCTCAGTGCAGTAATAAAAGGAACTATGGAAGACAGTAATAGTATTTCCAAAGGGGAGAGTTAAAGAAGTTCAAATAGAGGCTGTGCTTACAGGAGGTCCACCATCACAAAACTCTACCACACCTCGACCAATCAAGTTTCCCTGTTAAACCAAAGGGGAAAGGAAAAGAAAAGGAATGAGAACCTTACACGAAAGTTGTCTAACCATCAAAATCAGGTATAAAAGCCATAATTTTTTATAGCCACAACAAGTCTAAATTGTAGATTTAATACATGCAGATTAGACAGCCATTCTTCTGGACTTTGTTATGTATTTATTCATCCATTTTCCTGGAAAATACCATAAACATCCTTTTCCCTAAAAAAAAAATTGTATGCGATTGGCACAAATAAACTATTGCAACAACAAACTGCCATATCCTCCCAATTAATAGACCTTAAAGCAACATCACCTCAATACAGTTCCACAAGAAGCTCAAATAAGTTGGCCAGTAGCTGAAATTAGCTATCCATTTCACTCATTACAAGAACAACTATAAATGCAAACCATTCTGGACAAGTAGAAAAACTTAAGATGTCTCAACAGAAAGCTTCAACATGAGTTATTGGACAGAGCATTCAGTTTTATGGTAAACTATTGCAGGTTAAAGTCAAACAAATTCTGGAGCGACAGATGGCATGAAGCAAATGGTTAAAACTGATGCTGTTGAAACTTGACAGGTGGCACAATCTTGTGGAGTTGGTTAGCTAGAAGGTATTAGTTAGTTTTGGCAGGAGCGTTATTTGATGTTGTAGCAAAATTGGACTAATGCCTACAAATATGTGGGTCACTTAAATAGAATGTTCAGTCAAGGATATACAACCCCCTCGCTCTCTAGTTCTATCTTCTCCTTCTCTCTCTTGCCTGACTGTAATTTCTTCATCTCTTCCTTTTCTCATACTCTTTGCTCTTAAAAAAATCAGTACCACATCATAAACAGATGATGGAAGTGAGAATAACTAGCAGAATGAAATGAGAAAGATGAAGGCATTGAGGGGATTTATGTGATTCAAAATGCATGTGCTAAAGGAATTAGAGGGACGTCAGCTTCTTGGCACTTGGCTCCTTAGATCTCTGCCCCACCCAAAAAGAGAGAAGTCCCAGTATCATACTTTTTAAGTAGAGAATATATTAACTGTCTGACAGGGAAAAATGTATGAAAATGTATAACAAGTTCCATTTGTATAAATTTACTTATGTTGAAATGAAAGATTGATGTTGCATCCAGCATTTACAATCAAAGAGACAAGCACTGATTCTTTCATTTTAGTCAACAAGCCTTTCTCTTAGCTAAACACAACCTCTTTCTAGAGAAACATGGAATGGCATTACTAGATCCTGCCATGGACTTTGCACAACTGACAGGTTTACTTAAGAGGCAATGGGATGCATTAATAAATTCTCAAATAAAAAATGAATATTTTCAATGAGAGGGTTGCATAACCCCGTGCCTTGGGTCACGTGTACTGACTTGTGAAGTTACTTAGATGAAGAGATGATATTGATTTCTTTCTCTCTCTTTCTTTAGGTAACCTTCATATCAATAGTTGGATATCAAAGATGAGGAGACCTTAGTACCTTATATATATTTAATACACGTGTGTGCACTCATTCATATACGTGTGCACTCCACTCTCAATATCATGTTCTGACTTGGGATTAAAATGCAAATGATTTGCCAGCTTTGTAAGACTGTTCATGATCACAATCTTATTACCAGTTTCCAACAGTATGAAACAGTAATCAGGTCATGTAAGAAAAAGGATCAATAGAACCAAGGGTATGCTGAAATAAAACAAGTTACCATTTTAACTATGTAAACAAAATAAACATCGACAGAGAGGATGCATTACAACAAATATGTACAACGTGGAAATAATACAATAACTATAAATTACCTGGGAAAGACCAACTATGCTATAGCCCTTGCTCAGTTCGTTCATTTTTTTTACCTGTAGGCATAGCAACAAGTTGTTATGGTCAAACAAGCATTAAAAGATAAAGCAAAAAAGTTAACCATAATTACCCACAGAGCTCTCCCACCTTGTCACAAACAATTTCTGTCTGCAAACACGATACATATCAAATTGTAAGGGAGTGAGAAATGCTATATCAAAATGATAGGCTAGGTAGTATTTTCACTAGTTTACCTGTTCCTCAAGAGGCATAAACCAGGAATCCCATGTTCCATCCCCGATTTCTCTGCACAAAGGAAAGCAATTGATGTAATGGAACCACATTTGGAAAAAAAATTAACAGGACCAATTCATTTATGAGGTCCACATTAGTGTTCATGATATATATAAGAATAAAATGAAGAGAGAGAGAGAGAGAGATTAAAATTCTTTAAGGCTTGCCTCGGACGATATTGAAACTCATATTTTAGCACACTGAAGATTAAGAAATTTGTTTGGTTAATCATAGTAAAAACGCTTTACATAAGAATTTTGCAGGATCACATTCTCAGTGAAAACTTCAATAAAATCCGGTGTTTAAATAGCAAGCAACGATTTAGACAAGTAGAAAATACATATTAGGATGATTTAAATGCAACAAAGACAGGAAAGTAGACAAGCATACAAGCAATATCCTGGAGAACCAGAAAAGTTTGTCAGTTCCTCAGTGAATTGTTTTACTCCTCGATTCTTGCATTGATCTCCAATACCTGCCATAAAAGGAAGAATAGAATAAAAGAATGAATCGCAAAAGCACAAAAATATAAAAGCAAATAGAATTTAATGGAACTATAGTATCCACAATGACGTTCCATGGTTCGACAAAATTTAAGATGCTGAGGGGAAAAAATCAGAATGAAACAAAAGCATTCATCTAATTTTAGATTCTGCATACAAATAAATCACATGAAACAGTTTGTTCGTCTAAAATCTCAAAACATCCAAATATTTCTAAATATTATGTATTATATATTCTAGACAAGCTTTGCGCAATATTCTAGACAGAATTTAACCTCCAATACACAACATATTCACATGCATATCATGATTTTTCGTGCTATGCAAACGAAGGATAAGGTCATTTTTAAAATTCTCCCTATTAAGAAAAATAAAAGAGTATGCAAGAGCAAATTAAGTTGCTAAGAAACAATTCAACTTTTAAATCTTCAGGCTATATTCTCCATTATCCTCCACCTAATCTGCAGCTTATTTTAAATACCCACAGAAAGTTCATCCTTTTTTTTCTTTCAAATTCTTCATAAAACAGATTAAATAGAAACCATGTTGTTGTTTAGGCACCATATCTAAACACAAATTTAATGCCACTTCTCAAGGCCAATTGCCAAACCCAGTAATAACATCACGCTATAACTATCTTCTCATTCATAAAAAAAAAATCTTCTCATAAACAAAACAGTACAATTCACTTTAATAGTAAACTACAGAGAAGCACAACAATACTTTCTACAGATAGACAAAACCAGATTCCAAAGAATTCCATAATCAGCTTTTATCTGACTAAATCCACACACCCAGAAAGAGAAAAGTGCCAAGTATTTGAACAGATCAGTAAAAAAAAATCAAATAAAAAAAAGGCAAAAACTTTGGAAGAGAAAAGGAGATGATTACCATGAAGGACTATAAAGGGTAAGGAATTTGCAACTGGGTCGCTTACAAAAATAAAAACAACGAAGAGAAAGGCAAAATAAGGGAAGAGAAAAGCCATGATTGGGATTTTGTGTTCGTGATGGTAGTAACACGTTTTTTTTTTTTTTCCTTGCAGAGAAAAGAGGAGAAGAAAATGGCGTGTTAGATTTTTGAGCTGCTCAAGGAACTTTTGAAACAAGTAGAAATTATAGGAGAAGCAGGAAAAAAACAAGTGTGAATGCTGAACGCGTACCGTTTTTTTCAACTAATTATTTTGCAATCGTACGTGAAAAGATGCCATTTTTTCCGACTCATTATCTGCTAGCTGGTGGCACTCATGTGGGCAACAGTCTTATAAATGCTTCTTGGTGTGAAATCGAAAAAATATATTACAAATAATTGCCTAATTGGTAATATTAATTTTCATGTTATTTATTTGGCATACTTATTTTGTCGAGAGCAATTACCAAGAATTATGGTTACCTGCCACTCTTCCTTCCATGCTTTGTTAATTTATGTCTCGAGGAGTCTACGAGCATCTTAAAAGCTTAAATTACATTTGTTGCTGTGATAGTAAATATATTTTTTTTTTTTTGTGAAAATATATAAAAATATCTCTTTTTTATTTTTAATTTTTTTTTATATTACTATATTAAAACAATCTAAAAACACTAAAAATTTTAATTTAAAAAATAAAAAATAAAAAATAAAAATTAAAAATAAAAACATTTTAATTTTAAAACATACAAGATATTAAACTTGAAATGCAATATGATTTACCACAGCAAGGCTTGTGTATCGGAATCCATTTTAAAAGTATTGGGCAAGAACCTCCAAGCTGAGGCCCAAAATCTTCGAAAAAGAAAATAGTGTATCCAAATAAGATTTATATTAAATTGTATCTTTGAAAAGTTTTAAATTTTTTTTTTGTATTTTTCGGTTATTTTAAGTTTTAATATATTGGTATCAAAAATAAATTTACAAAAAATATTATTTCAATATATTTCTAAATAAAAAACACTTTGAAAACAACATCTACCTTACTTATGAACAGTAACGTTAGCTGTTCTTGAAAATGGGAATTCCAGATTTACATGTTTTAGTTTGATAGTTTCATTTTAACTTGACAGACAGTCTTCTATTAGTTATGAATTTTTCTATTTTCTTGGTATCATAACAAGTGGAGAACAAATATTGTAGAAAGATGATAGTATCCAGCAGAGAGTCATTGGCCTTCAGGTGTAAATTTTGAATTGTGATAGCCTGTTAGGATCTATATGATGCAGTATTATCATGAAAAAAAGATGCAGCAGTACTTTCAGTTGCATCAGGCTGATGACAGGTAAACAAAATAATGCTAATTACTTAGAGGAAGCAAGCCTAATCTTTTCACTTCACAAATCAACAAAAAAAAAAAACAAAAAAAGAAGGTCCCAAGAACATTGGCAGAGATTGGTAAAACCAGCATCACAAGACAGTATGCAGATATATGATAAGGATATTACGAACAACAGTGTTGAGTACAAACAGTATGTTTTTGCATCTTCAGGCTGACATCAAACAAGACCGCTGCCTACAGTCTTCCACTTCGACGCGGAAGCTTCTCTAAACGCTTCTCCATAAAGCTTGATTCTCTTAATTCGATATTCTGATTGTACTTGTGTTTCATTGCCTCTAATTTTGCTGTTAACTCTACTATCTTCCCAGAAAACTCTATGATCCTTTCATCAATTTTGGAAACAGTATAATCCACAACTTCTCTAGTATCGTTACCATGTCAAGACCATGGTAATGATCAAAAGGAACCTGAATCTTGAACCCTGCGATTTGCACAAATCTGAAGCAGTTCCACCAGTGGCAAAGCTTGTCAGAGAGATTTGATGCCCACAACTCTGACGTTGCACATGTCATGTATGGCCCGACATACAACAGGATAGAGGATCATTTCTCACAATTGGACCAAATTGGTTTGGTCAATTTTATTTTTTATAATTTCATTCAGCATCATTGTCACTTGTCATGTTCTCTTTATTTGCTGGAAAATAATTTTTTTTTAAAAAGATAAATTTCAGAAAAATAAATTCTAGAAAAGTGAATTATTTTTCGATATTTGGTAGTGTAATGGAAAATAAGTTGGAAAATATTTTTTCAATATTTGGTTATGTCATGGAAAATAAGTTGAAAAATAACTTATTAATGTTTTATTTTTTTCAAGTTTATTAAAATAATAAGTAACAAATCTTACAAATTAAAAGGTTGAATGAGAATGAAATTGAAAAAAAATATAATTTCATAAATTATCTCAAATAAAATAAATAATAATCAAAATAATAGAGATCAAATCTAAAAAAAAAAAAATTAAAAGATGAAGAAATTAAATAATAATAATTAACATTTTATAAATTATTTCAAATAAAATAAGTAACAATCAAAAGAATGAGGACCAAATTTGATAGATAAAAAATTTCAATTAAAAAATAATAAGGAAAAAGCAAATAACAATTATAAAAATGAGGACCAAAGTTAATATAAAAATTAAATTTTAAGGAATAAAATTGAAAAAAAAATATTCAAAACAAAAAATATATATATATAGCAATTAAAATATATCCAAATTTGATATAATCAGCAAATAATATAATATTTTTAAATTTTTCACAATTTCCGGAAAGTGTTTTCCACCCAAAATAAAATGAAAAACACTTTCCTGAAAATCAAGCCAAATTTTTTTTTGAGTTGGAAAGTGTTTTCCATTGACCGAAAGGTGTTTTTTGTGACCAACTTTCTTAATGATAAATAAACACAAGAAAGTTTGGAAAGTGGTTTCCCAAAACCACTTTCCGGAAAACAAACATACCAAGTTTGTTGAAAATTGATTTTTATATATTTTATATTTTTATTTTTATAGAGCTACCCAATTTTATATCTTGGGTTATAAATTCACTAGGTTTGACTTAAACCTTCTTTTTTTCATTGCTTTTAATTATTATTTTTTAAAATTTAGCTCTTCAATATTATATTGGTTTGAAAATTGAGTTTCATGATTTATTCAGTTAATTTTTCATGGAGTTATCCCAGTCCGACCACTAGATTATAAATTTGGTTTGATTTTTGCTAAAGCAAAATGATAAAAAAATTATCATGTCCAATTCTTTTGGATGATGTATCTTTTAGAATTCACATATGTGATAGCTCAAACAGACTTTAGTCAATTTTTTTTTTTTTTGTAAATTTTTTTTCTTTTTTTTTTGTCATTTTTATATATTAGAAATGAATCATATTTTTTTTATTTTTCTTTCTATACAATCATGTCATTCTAATTTAATTTTTATTTTGATAATAAATAAGATCACCAAGATGTTTTAAGAAATGTTATAAATATATATTTTCATAATATTGCAAGTGCTCATCTTTTGCATTGAATCATTGTTGTTTTTCCTCTTTATTTGTCATTGATATCTTATTTTCTAATTATATTATTAAGTTAATTGTGTTTATTAAAATCATTTAAGTCAATGACCAAAATCTCAGATTTTTTTTTAAAAAAATATTTGTAACATTTTGATATCTTTTCTATGACGAAAAAAAATAAATAGACATGCGATAGAGTACGGGTCACATATCTAGTCATTAACTATAAATTAAAAGTGAAGGGAGTTTTATCATCCCACTCCTCACAAAGCACTATCTATTTGAATAGTGCTTTGCTTTTTAAATTTTTTTAATCAATGTTTTTTTTTTAATTTTTTTTTTAATATTAGATTTATTTTTTATTGAGTTGTCATACTCTTATGACACGAGATCGTAGATTTGGCGAGTTAATTCGGATGACTCAAGTTTTTTATAAAAAAAATTCAATTATTTTTTTTTTCAATTTCATTATTTAATATTGAGTTGATTGAAAATTAGACTTCATGATTTATTTTGTATACTTTTTATTATGTTATTTCAACCTTATGACCCGAGAATAATCCTTAACGAGTTAACCTGAGTTGATTCTAGTTTTTTTTTGTGTTATATTTATAATTGATTTTTTTTTTCAATTTCACCATTCCACATTTGGTTGGTTAGGAATTAAGCTTCATAATTTTTTTTTCTATAGGAATATCTTAGTCTCACGATCAAGATCGCAAGTTTTAGCATTTTAACCCTGGTTAAATTAGGTTTTTTTGTTTTCTTTCTAAGAGGTTATCTTGTTCTTATGTCCCGGGTCACAAGTCCTTCAACATTGAATTTTTTTTTAATGGGTTGTCATCGACTCATGATCTGGGTTGTGGATTTGACGGGTTAACTCAATTGACTTGATTTTTTTTTTCTAATGGACTTTTTTCTTGAGTTTTATCATTTAATATTGTGTTTGATTGAGAATCAGACTTCATAATTTGTTTCAGTTTTCTTGTTATTAGGTTATTCCGGTCTCATGACCACAATAGTGCTTAGCGGGTTAACCCGGCCGACTTGACTTTTTTTTTTGTGTCATTTTTTTAATTTAATTTTTTATAAATTTCATTGTTCAATATTGAGTCTGACATAAGCGATTAAAAATTGAGCTTCATAATTTATTTTGATTTGCTTTATATGAGGTTCTCTCAGTCTTATAACCAAAGTTATGAATTTGAAAGTTAACTCAGGTTAAATCAGGTCATTTTTTATTTTTTTTCTATGAGGTTATATGAATTTGATGACTCGGGTCAAGGATTTGGTGGATTGACTCGAGGTTATTTTTTGTGTTTTTTTTTAATTGATTTTTTTAATCTCATCTTTCAACATTTGGCTGATTAGAGATTGAAATTCATAATTTTTTTTATTTGTTTTCCATGATATTATCTTGGTCTTATGACTAGGGTCCCGGGTTTTATAAGTTAACTCGGTCACTCTTTCCGTTCCTTTTATAATTGATTTTTTTTTTAATTTCATCTCTCAACATTGAGTTGATTGAGAATTAAGCTTCATAATTTATTTTAATTTGTTTTTTATGTGGCTATCATAATCTTATAACCCAGGTCCAGATTTAACATGTTAACCCGGTTAATCCAAGTTCATCCAATATATTGTTATTTTAATATTATAAAAAGATATCATCTTGAAAAATTTTTTGATCAAACTATATTTTTACGGATTGTATGGGTTGTTTTTTGACCCGCAAAGTCAACCAAGTTACATCATATCAATTCTCACACAATTTAAATTTTATTTTACCAAAAACAATATTAATAACATCTAAATAATTTTTTTACTTTCAAGAAAAAATTAACCCAACTCAAAACATAGCGCAGTTTAATTATCTAGAGCTAAGTCTGTTTTTCTACAATACATAGCGACAGCGCTCGACTTCTGTTACTAATAATATCCTCCTGAAATCTCAATCTTTAAAGGTTGTCTTGAGGATGCGGGGAACGAAACATTCATTTGTACTTGTATACTTGCCTAAAGTAGATTCTCATTTTCTGCCTCTTCATCCACCTTCAGTTTCTGCCTAAAGTAGACTTTGATGCTAATCATTGTTGTCATCACGAAAACAAACACCAGAATGATCAAGATCATAGACCCAGTTCCACTTGACAATAAATGTACAATTGAAAAACCTGCACAAGTAATTATGATTTGAATGTTAAACTGATCTCCAGATCAAATTATTTACACAGTTGCATCTAAAAATGGCAGCAGAGGACCTAAATGGAAAACAACAAACTTTAATATTTTAATTTCTCAAGAATGAAAAGGGCATAAGTGCTTAGTAATTGTGAAAAATGTGTGTGGGTACTGTAGATAATACTTATAAGTGAAAAATTCCTAAGCATGGGAAAAGTGAGTGTGACATTTTAGAAAATGGGTGTTCTCTCTGGTGCCCAGGACACTTCATCAAATACCCAGAAGGTTTTTCCTAGTATTGTTTACAATTCAAAGTCATTGCCAATTTGACCAACCTGTTCCAGGCATCAGATCAGTAACCTCTTAGTCAACAATGCCTAGTAGCTAGCAGTGGACCAGGATTAACACAAGCAGTTTATACTGTTGATCCACAATTTACACTTGACTACAAACAGGAATGTTTTTGTTGTGTTTTTCAAGCTAGCAAACGTTATATTCAACGATCAATCCTGTTCTATTTACTATGTTGTGACTGCAGATACAAAAACTGAAATGGCCATTCTACAGAATTGCAAAAACTGAAATGGCCATTCTACAGAATTGCTATGTTAGAGAGGATCTGAAGAAAATGTAAAGATCACGAAAGGTGTTGACTTTACCTTTATCCTGTGCTATGCTGGGACAGCCTGTTTTCAGTCCTTCTTTGGACTGGAACACACACGAGCCTCCTCTAGATTCACAATCTTCACATCCAGGCAAACTCCAAGTCAATCCAAGGCCAAAACTATTGTCAGCAAGATAAGGACTGTATGAAAATGGAATGGGAATAGTTTTCAATTGCCTGCAAGAAAATGGCATGTGAAACGAGGATTCTACGGTGTAAACATGATTCCTGGAGTCACTCAAGCATGAAACTTCGTTGAGAGAAGGCGAAAGCTTGGTTGAACAGTTGAGGTATGTGAAATTTTTCAAAAGATAGTAATACTGGAAAGGTGTGCCAGAGGGGTTGAGATTAAGAAAGACTTCATGGACACAATTTTTGGGGTCAAGAAGACTGAGTTTTCTGAAGTCATAAGAGATGGATTTCACAACCAAGGGTCCATAAGATGGAAAATCAATCATGGTGGTGTTTTCTTTGCAGACAAGGTCGAAACCAGGTTGACCACAGTGCTGGGGCTGCCGGCCTGCTACCCGGAATGGGAAACGAATATCAGGACCGTCGTGACTGCACTTAACCGTTGGGCAGTTGGATTCAAGAGCCTTTATGGTTAGAAACATGGAGAAAAAAGAGAATATAGAACATACAAGCATCCATTGTTTGTAATAACAAAGACGCAACTCACAAGGTCCGGCAATACTAAATAGTTTGGCTGGTTCTCCTTGCTTCTTCCCCCTCTCTATGACATATAGAAAGACTTGGCGCAAAGACCTTGTCTGATTGATATGTAAGCAAAATAAAATCCATTTATATAGTCAACTGTCAGCTTATCAAGAAAATATTTACTCCTCGCTATAAATTAATTGCCTTCTAAGTAACTTGTTTCCTAGTAATTTACTAATTTTACCAAGGAAGTCTTATGACTGCTTTTCCCAGTGGAACATACAAAGACGCAAACAAAATATATTGTTTTCTATGGAAAAAAAGCACTAGGAAACACGTTACTTGGACGGCAATTAAATAATTAATTAATTTTTACTTTTCCTATTAGGCACCTCTTTTCTAGAGAACGTAAAAGACTGGAAGAGAGACGATCTTAACTGAGTGTGAGACTGCCGTAAGTAACATGTTTGCATTGTAGCGTTTATTTACTTTTAGTCTTTTACTCTTTTGTTATGCTGCTTTCGCTAAACAAGGTGCAAGAATATTTGCTTTACAGAAAGTAATGGGTTTCTTGCAAGTTTCCTCAGGCCTTCGAAATTCGGTTTAGTGGTATTCAAGAGGCTGCTTGGGACCCAACTAGGGCATAGGAACAAAGTTAGTAGCTCCAGGTTGACTAAAATCCAACCGATGGCCTCTCTTTTACGAAATCTTTAGGCCTCCCTCGATTTGAAGGTGGATTCCTTCGAAAAACGAACTTCAAGGAAAATAATTTATCGTGTTCTTCACCCATTTTTCTTTTGTTTGACAGCATGTTGTATATTGTTAAAATTGAAGTAACGCTGACGACTTTGCAAGAGATTCTGGACATCTTGGCTAAAATTCATGCAATTTCACAGTATAAAAGTAAGTGGGTTGAATTCCTAACTGGGACCTTGGTCTAATGGCAAAAAGACTCGAAAAGTCAAGTTCAGACTTTTGTTGTTCAAGATGTGTAAATTACTCGTAGCCTTCCTACAAGCACTCTCTTTCTTTTTCTATTTTGTACCTATCGACAAAAGCATTATTAGGTTCTTTGCATTTCAGCAATCAACTTTATTCCTTTTTACTGAAGTGATAACTACTACATTCATGAATATACATATTGAAAACTTCAGGAGATATGAATTGAATTAATGTTAAAGTTTCCATTTCTATAAATTAATATCAACGAATCCATTGCGGCCACGCATGGAATACTTGACTCGCTGGATTGGCATTCTATTATATCAGCGTACACCGAACATGACCTTTTTTCATTTGCATCAGAGTTCATGTCATTTCCAACTTAAAAAAAAAAAAAAAAAAGTATAAACGATCCACATCAAGTACTCCAACAAAGAGAGCTTCTTTGAAATTGATATATATGAGCAGCCCGATTAGGGTTGTCTAACTATGAAAGTACATAAGCTGTTTTGGTACGAGAAGAGGCTGAGGTATAATCATTTATCTAGAGAAATCACAGGCACTCTGGGGCGAGATTGTCATATACCAGGAAACATACACTGAAGCATTTAAATAATTCAGCCAAGGCACATTCTCCGATCTACTGAAGATCGTACACCAAACTACAATAATAGAGAGATAGAAAGAAAAGGAATTGCAGGACAAACCCTATAGGAGTTCCCTTGCTAGCCTCACTGGTTTCTCCTTTAAAAATGCAACTTCACCATTTGGTGAAGTGAGCAGATGATGATTTGAACCCTCTTCTTCGCTCCTTGATGTTGTAGATGATCCAACAGATTCCAACCCGTCGTCGTCGTCATCTAAATCGGTATTAGGATCAAGGTAAGAAAACATAATATTCATCAAAATACCAAACAACCACATGCAGAAGTCTCCTGGCCTTTACATGCACACACCAATATAGAAGAGCAACACCCCTTCTTTACAATCAAAGCAGTCATTACAATGAGACCTAGAGCTCAATCATTTGAATGGAAATGGTTTCCCTAACTATATATGCACTGTTCTATACATGAATAACCACCTATGCAGGTAGAATAATTATGAGAGCCATGCACAGTAAACTTCCTAGCATCCATGACCATCACCATTTAAGTCCCAAACAGTGAGACAGCTAGGACAATCTGCAGCCAGCAGGCAGTTTAGGCCACAGATTTCCATTGTTCAAGTATGTCGCCCAATCATTGCTATCACTATCCATTTTCTACATTATCAAAAAAATCAACAAAGAAATGCTCCTGAGGTTTTTTCTAATTTATTGTACCAGGATGTTGTTGGGTGGCTCTACCTCTGCGTCACATGTGACTGTTAGTTTGCTTCTTGGGCTTTGACCCCATTTCTTATAAAAAAAAGAAGTAATCAAGAATACACAGTAAATCTCTTTGTAGAGGAATACAATTTTATACAGAGCCTTCATCAACTTTGGACACCCAGTAAGAAAATTTCTCTTACAGCAAAAATCTTGAATTAAAAGAGCAGAAACATGATTAATGGAACAAACTTACCAGAAAACGTTGGATGATCTGGAAGATGTCTAACTGCTGTGATCTGTATACTTTCTGGCAGTAAACAATTACAGAAAGAACCTGAAACTTCAAATAAAAACTCCTTGATCAGATTGGGAAAAAAAATAAAACTGGACCCCAAAATCCAGTTTTAGCAGCTAGGCTATACAACCCACATTTATATTATTTGCAAATATAAAAAGCAACGTTGGTTATTAAACAGTTATTGTTAACATGCAAACAGTGGGCCAGGCATAGCTGGATCCAGCTCTAACATATATTCCAACAAAGAGCCACATTTAGAGTTGCGTAATTTATTTATTTTACAAAAATAATTGGTTACTTGAGCGTGCAGAGTGCTAGGCCTAGAAGATCTCCAGTGGACTAGAAAGTAACTTCTCATATAACATGATATGTGACTAACCTAATCGAGCCATCCGATTTACCCATCCCGGAATAGGCTTTCCAGTTAATCGGTTACAGACTTCATCAGTAAAGTGGTTGCAATTCTTGGCAATCAAATGGTAAGTGTCTCCATGATATTTTGCAGACAGGTGTTCTATGAATGACCGAAATTCTGATCGAGACATGTTGGTGCTGCCCAATAACACAGACCGTCGAAAAATAAAGCCTGGACAACTTCTTGGTTCCACCTCAAACACCCCACTGGTAGGGTACTCATGGGCTCCGAAGCCATACTCCATGCCATGTACTGATTGAAAGATTAGTTGCAACAAATTAGTGCGCATAAATTTTCAAAAAGAAATACTGTAGAAAACATGGACAGGTTGATATATTATTCACACAAACCTGATACTAGAGTAAAATACAAATCACTGAATTTGAAACATTAAGATAGTTAGAAAATATCAATTCAGTTTGGTTTCGCTTGCCAACTAAAACTGAGATCAACTTGAAGTGCTATTAAGGATTATCAAATTACCACAGCTGTTAAAATTACTTTTAGCCAGATAAGAATTAAAATGCTTTTTTTTTTTTTTTTTTTGCTTTAGGAGTTTGAGAGGGCAGTTGTTTGTGCCTCGATTTCCTAAGAAATTTTTCTCCTGAATAACAAAAGTGATAGCGATCTTTCCTGTTAGACCACTTTCATATAACTATCTACAAATAGCCACAGTCAGTGATTCAGATTAGAGCACTGCCAAATGCTGATAGGAACTGTAGAAAACACATGTGAAGCAAGCAACACCAAAAAGGTTTAAAGGAGTCTTGCAGCATTATCTGATAAAATAACCCTAGTGCCATCAAATATGATGAGATGTGATAAGCTGAGATCTGATGGCACTGCCTTAAAAGCACCCATAACAACGCATTCTAAAGACAGTACCATGCTTGTAGGTGAAGTAGCAAACTCAAACTTGAGGGATCTTGCAATCATGAGAATTCTAAGTTGAGGGATAGAATGCTACAAAACTTGAGTGGTTTTCTTGTAGCCCTTCCTGGTAATCACTTGATTCCATACCTAACTGATGTCAGCTATTAGGCTATCTGTCCCGGTCCTGCACACAGTAAGCAACTAGGCGCAGCACAGCACCGGTGATTTTAACTATAGTAACCTTGAATTATCACATCCTAATTAAGCCTTTCCAGGAAAAGGAGTGTTAAAACCTTCCATCATCTTGCCAAAAGAAATTAATATCTCAGGGTCATACTAATGAACATCTGGAGGAAACTATCCTACATCCAGTACTAAGTTTTCCTTTTAACTCCAAAAGGAAAAGCTTCAATCAGATGTGACTAAGCCATCTCATGTCCACTATGTTAATACACAATGTGGTTAATTTCAAACAAAAGAACCCTAGAGAGGAGTGTAATGAGAGGAGAATTGGGCCCATGTGTCTAGTGTACAGAAAAAGCTTCACTAACCTCACATACAGTTAGCTCTATCCAATCTGACCAGTGATTCTCAATCATGCAAATTTGAAAAGATGTTAGCACTCCCCCACAAAACAAAGCAAACATATTAAATATGAAATATGTTTCAGTATTCCAAATCATCTATATTGTATCTCTAACAATACTGCTGCCAAAAAGAATAAATGAACCCAAAATCAATGAAATTAACTCTGTATTGTTAGAGATACGCTATAGATTATTTGCAATATTTAAACATATTTCGTATTTCATATGTTTGCTTTTTTGTGGGGGAGTTTTAACATCTTTCCAATTTTTGCTGGTGAGGCAACATCACTGGTGTTATTAAATTTCATATTTAACAACCAATTAACTTTACAAAAAAACAAGTAATAGAGAGAAACTAGAGGGCGAGCATTTCTATTTGAAAACCATATAGTGGCAAACAGGGGGAATTGCCTAAATGAAGGGGAGTTGCTTATGCATAATGAAATTATAAGGCCACATCATTAGTCAGTTTCCTTGCAAGTTAATGCAACCATTTTCTTCATGGCTACACCCAAATAACTTAAATAATCTCATCAGAGTTCAAAAAAATATAAAACTTTAAGAGATTATATTATCTAAATGATATTAACATAAAGAGTAGTGAAATCCACACTTTGCAACATACAATATTGTTTGCTAAAGAGATTGAACATTTGGATAACATTTTTCAAAATTTTACAGAACCTAATATAGATGAATCAAACTTTCTTTTCCACATTATAATTAAAAGTTGAAGGCAAATTATCAAAGCAAAAGAAGTCCGTCACAGAAGTCCGTCACAGTCAACATTTTCTTTCTAGTGTGCAATCCACAATACATTGTGGTTACACAGTCTGGCATGATACAGATTTTCCAAGGCAGTTATTCAAGGTGCTTGTGAGTTTCTATGGTTGTTCTTTCGAATATTGAGCGGATTTAATAAAGGTCTGCTTCTTATCATCTCCGTCTTCCCTCATTTATATATTTCCAGTGCATTTTCCTGCACCCTCCCTCCCTACAGTAATTGTAGGAATACTTCATTTTTCCAATAAAAAATTAGGGAAGTCTTGTGAGCAGTGTCGTTCAAATTCCCTTGCAGTAGGAAATGCTGCTTAGCACGATCTTCTTTGTGAACAATGAGCATTTCTAAAAGTTAGCCTATTTCCACAAATACATGGTGTCACCACAAAGTCCACAGAGAAGAGACCATCCGTCCTTGCTCACAATCTCTTCCAGTTTATAACTTTCATTCTAAAAGTTTGTGAATGTGCAGACCTCTGAAGAAAATAAACTAGCACAAATCTGCTCTTTGCTCCCTCTAGATTAATTTAGGAAGATTGAGATGAGTTATGTTACATGTGCAGGATGACAGACATAAGAAAATTTGGATTGTGAATGTATCCTCCCAATGAAACAATAATTATTCTATTAGCATCTATAAAGCTAGATAATTTGCATATTTGTAAACAATATCTCTTTTGAATTAAATACAAAAAAGATTGCATTGCTTGCTTTCAGAATTAGAAGCACATTTAAGTCGCTAATTTACTGTATATTGCATCTTTTACTCCATGTCCATTTCATAGTGGGCGAAACATTCTTTGACTGTGATAAATGCATCATAGAGATACATCTGTCCATGTCTCGAGATATCTTTGACTCTTATTTGCAAGAATCCTTTACTCTTAGGTGATCAACCCCATTGCAAACGCAAACTTCTTGTGTTGATCCTATAAAAAATGGTACACTTCTCTGGCTCATGATTCCCTCATCATGAATTTCAGCCTATCTTAAAAAGTCTCCAAAAATAGATGTTTTACCCCAACATACCCCAACACCAAGAGCAAAATGAGAAATCTATGCAGGTCGAACAGTGATTATCACTAGTAGTTTCCATTAGTCCACAACTATCATGCCGAAAGTGAAAAACCTAGAATACTCTCACAAGAAGCAAAATTCAACTAGAAATGCCAAAATTATGCACAATTAAGCAGGGGGAAAAAAAGATTCTATCATCCATTAAAAATCAATAAATTACCTTCAATACCGGAATGGAAGATCCCAAGACCAAACCAGTAGAGGTAGTTATTTATAGGTGTAAGATCATATATGTTAAGATACAACATCACACGACTGCTCCCTCCATTACTCTGCTCCTTCTCCGAGCTTGTACTCGAGCTCGAGCTCAAAGGAAACAACCGCATTGTTTGCAATCAACAACTCTGCAATTTATAGTCCAAAGTTTCTATATCACAAGCTCACCATCCTCTACATCAATTCAACAGAGCCCTTAAAAATCATAATAACAGAAATATTACAAGAGCAGCATGGAAAACTGAAGCTACGAAAAGTTTAAGCAAGCAGTCTGGTTGCTGTGAAAAGTGAAAAAAGTGCGGGGGGATAAAACAAAAAAATGCTGACTGTTTAGTTTTTTTTAATTCTTTCTTGCATTTTCTCGGAAAACAAACAGAGGATACAAAGAGAGAGTTAGTTTACCAATAAACTGAGAGTGGAAGGAATTGAAGCGACAAACCCTAGCAAGAATAAAAAATTAGATACAAATAATCAGAAAAGAATTCAATTCTAACAGAAAAGAAATGGCAATATTTATTTATGAATGTAAGCGCAGAGAGCGTACGAAAGATTTTGTAAATATAGATAGATAGATTGATAATTAGGAAATTGGGTTTCTCAGGTGTGAGAGGATTTGAATCAATTTCCGCTGTTCTTGTATTTCCTTCCAAGGGAGGAGAGAAAGGGAGATAGATGGCTTCAATAATTAGAGCTTCTACGTGATAAAGTTAATTTTTATTTTTATTATTATTAATTGATTGATTTATGGATTAGGAAATTGTGTTTGTCACCTCCTCCATTTTCTTTTTTAAAAAAAAAAAAACATTCCATAATTCCGTATCTCAAACGGTTTCACATGTTTCTCACTACTGTACCAAATGTAAATTTTTATGTTTTTATCATTTTTAACTTTAAAATGGCATAGAGTTGTTTAAATTTGTATTTGAAATTGTGTTTTTTTATTATTTTTTAAATTATTTTTTTATTTAAAAATATATTAAGATAATATATTTTTTATTTTTTAAAATTTATTTTTAACATCAATATATTAAAACAATTTAAAAAACACTAAAAATTTAATTTTAAATAAAAAATTATCTTTTAAAAAACAACAGGTCTATAGCAAAAACAAACAAAATACAAGGTAATCAAGAATAAAAAAGGTTTATATATAGAAAAACATACACACACAGAGAGAGACATACATATTACTTTTCCTGGATAACGTGATGCCTCTGCAAGAACGGAAAGGAACGTATGATCCAAGCTCTCTGCAAAAGCACAAAATGAATGAACATTCTATCAGATAAAAACACTAGTTCCAGTCCAAAACCAGTGGCGAACTGGAAATTTTTTAGTTATGTTCATTGGTCATTACAGCGCTGTACCTACCAATAATCCAAGCTACATGAGACTGAAATTCTGGGTTTTAGAATATGCCCTCTCAGACAAAACATATGTCACAGTAAGTTACGTGCAGAATTATTTTTGAAACAAAAAATAAAATTAATTTTTTATATTTTTAAATAATTTTAATGTGTTAATGTAAAAAAATATTCTAGATGTGTAAAAATTAAACAAGTGGATCATTACCTTCCAAAAAAATAGCTAATAATAATAATAATAATAATAATAATCCAACGACTGCTGCCTGAAAAATAAGAAATGTGTTTAAGTCATTGAACAGATAAAGAAAGCATTGTTAATCTTAATAATTAACCAAACTTTCAAATGAAAGCAGTGAGCCGTCCTCCGGGGGACAATGCCTTCATATCATTGTCGCGCATCACACATGCCATTGTCTATCTTTGCCTCTGAAAGCGGCTATGGTGGTTGGAAAATGGATTTTGAGCCAGCCCAAAATTTATATATATAAATAAATAACTAAATTAAAGCTGAAAAAGAAGATTAAGTGCTTGGGTCTGGATGGCCAATAAAAGAAATGGGTTTTTTTTCTTTTCATTTTTTCATTAGCAAAAAGAATGAATTACATGTCATTAATTTTATTTTTAAAAAAAAAACAGAAGTGCAGATGAAACGTCTTTTCTCTACCCAACTTCTCATCATCAAATATATGGTCAGAAAATTAGGGTAGTTGTTTTTTAACCTAAAAATATCATTTTCAATTTATTTGACCTAAAGCACGTAATAAAAAGTCATGCGATATCAATAAACCGATAAATCAACTCAAAACTTCCTAAAACTTGACTATAAATATAAAATGAAAATGAAAAAAAAAATTATCTCTTGATCCATTTTTTACAAGAAAAAGATAAAAAAATCACCCCAACATAACTTCTTGTCGAATGAAAATTGTTGACACAAAAATAATATTTTGCATAGTGAAATGTAATCAACTGATAGCTTTTTATTTCTTTATTATTTTTCAAAGATTTAAAACCTAGAAACAGAAATTAATAAAAATAAAGTTACGAGTAAAAATCAAAATTTCAAAAACCAAAAGGTTTGTGAATTAAGAAAGAGGGAGATAGGTGGGCCAAAATGAATTTTTTGGGCGTGAATTTCACTATGGATATGATTATTAAGCCATGTTTTATATTCTAGTCTTTTATTTTTTAATTGTTTTTTTCTATAACAAAATATAAGAATTAGTTATTAATTCGACCCATAAAAAAAATTAATTAACAAAACAAAAAAAAAATCACTACTTGAGTCCATAATCCACCACTTCAGTGTATGCATGTAGTATGCAAAACCCTGAACTCTTTTATTATTTTTTATAATTATAATTGTAATATTTAATTGAACTGAAAAACGCATAATTAAACTTCTGAAAAAGGCATAATTGTAGCTACTGAAGGTTAGGTGCTTTGGTTGGTCATCCGCACGAGAACCCTTTAGTTAAGATTATTTCTTTCCTATTCAGGTCCAAAAGTAAGCTGCTCAGCTCATCATATAGCGTGTTTGGTAGTGTGATACTGGTTGTTTTTTAAATAGTTTTTCATGCTGAAATATATGCCAATGATTTTTTTCATTTTTTAAAAATTGTTTTTGACATCAGCACATCAAAACGATCTAAAAGGTACAAACCGCACTCAATTTTAGCAAAAAAAAAATGAAATTTGGTCAAATACAGGTTCAACCGCAGAGCCAAACAGGCTCATGTAACACTTGTTTAACTCTGATTGGGTATCAGGACCCAATGCTTGTCCCTGATTCGGCGTTTGTTTACTTCACAGATGCCACAGAATGGCTCAACTCCATTTCTCGGATACCTTCTGACGTAATATATAGTGTAAATTAATTATATTAAAATATTAAAAAAAAAAAAAAAACTAAAAGAGAAGGAAGGACGAAGGAGGTTTTACCATGACACCGGAGACAAATTACTATTTATTAAAATAGGAATTTGATGAAATTGTTCTTGGCCCAAAAAAATCAGTATACTATGTATTGGAAGCAAAATGTTCTTTAGAGAATGATACAATTACTATACCAATTGAGACAAATTACTATTTATTGAAAATTACTTTTCATGTTTTTTTTCTTTTTATTTATTTTGATGTTGTGGTCGTGATTGCAATGTTAGCATATTAATTCAAGTTGGTTTAGATTTTTTTTTGTTTTTTTATTATTAAAATTCTTTGTTTTATTTTTGTTTTTTAACATTGAGTTATTCAATAATTAAATTTTATGATTTTATTTAATTTAATATCATGATTAGGTCAGAAATTTTGTATCTTCACCTAGGTATGCTAGAATCAACAAATTTTAACCTTTTTTTAATTATATTTTTTTCTTGATTTTTGTTCTTTAATATTTTATTTATTAGAAATTGAGTTTCAATTTTTTTTATTTCTATGAAGTTTTCATTGTTTTTATTTGGTTTATTAGAAATTAATTTATTAGCTATACAGGAGGAAAAAAACCGATCTAGCCAAAAGAATTCAAGAATAAATAGAAAAGGTAATTAAAATTTAAAATTAACTAAAAACATAATTAAAACTACAAAAAATGCATATTCTAGGTCTAATTTGAGAGTTTTAATTGACCCCTCCTGTATAGCCAGGACCGTCGAACCATCCGAAAAATTGGTTTATAATTTCAGAGCGCATGTTTGACGCTCTCGTGCTTCACCTTTGTCTAAACATATCGCAATACGTTTTCCACGTCGCCTTCATTAGATTTCGTTTACATAGAACAATGCTCAGTTTGATTAGCAGGGAATCACAATGGATACGAAGGCAGCTTGTAATATTAATGCCACAACGAACAAATTAGTAACTTCCGGAAGAAATATGTAAAATCAATTAGAGTAAAGTAGTAACAGAAGAATTGGTGCTGTCACTCATTTACAAGAACCGCATTCTTCAAGAAGAACATATATTTACTTGGTCTTTAGCTTGTCAAGCCTCGTATGCTTGCACTGTTGTTGTTATCGTCGCGTTCTTCAAAGGGGAAAATACCAGACGCATTCCAGGAAACAACAGGCGAGGGATGTTAAGATTGTGAAATAGCTCTTGGATAGCTTCAATTGCCTTTGCAGTTGACATCTTGATCGTCGATTACGTTGTAGTACAGGCAGGAAGGCCTGCCATCAAATTTGGAAACTACTTGATGAGGTAATAGTCCACAGTAATGTTTCCCTAGGCGGGCA
Source organism: Populus x sibirica (assembly GCA_019202695.1). Lineage (NCBI taxonomy): Eukaryota > Viridiplantae > Streptophyta > Magnoliopsida > Malpighiales > Salicaceae > Populus > Populus x sibirica. The sequence goes on along the minus strand of JAGMVL010002276.1, from coordinate 517,486 downwards.
ATGCAAATGTCAATGATCTTCTTGAACATGCCATCTTCTTGGATTAGCGGCTGCGCCACAAACTCAACAAGGGGCATCCACTGCAGGATGAAAGCACAAGATAATAAGGGAGATTTATTAGTCTGTAGTCAAGAGTCAACTAATAGTCAGGCAAAATCCAATCTTGTACATCCACTTGCAAACTCCTAGCTCAGCTTCAGTTTCCAGTACTATTTGATGATCCCAATATGCAATCTTATTTTTGCATTTGGGGAAAAAACAAATCATGAGAGTAGATTTACGATCCTGTAGTAATTTTCCCAGCTAAAATTAAGAACAAGCTAGCACTGTGCGATTATAAAGAATCATCATCAGGCCAATCAGAAAGTTGGTGATGCTTGGGACAAATAAACCATAGCTTATGTGGATTGAATTATATCTTAGATCAGGTAAAGGAATTATTTTCCAAGATTTTTGCAATTATTTATGCAAGAATGAATAAAGTGAACCTAACTTGCACACACCAGTAAGGTCAGGCACTTACTTTGGCTGCTTGGATTTCAAGATCATCAACCTTTATCTGAGCTGACAAGGGTTTCAGCATACAAACAAAGAACAAATCTGACTTGTCGAAAGCCAAATTGTGAGCATGCCTGAAATTGGAATTGAAGAAGACATTAGACAGTGTGTTGGGAAAAGCACGTATGTACTCTGTAATTTCTAGAAGGTTTCATCGGGCATGGCATCTTCATAGCTAAATATACATGATTATGAGCCTGTGATGCTTCCATTAGAAATTAATAACGTGAAGATCACAGGTTTCTTTTTTTTTTCCTTTGCACCGGAAAGAAAGGGATCGTTTGCACATTTCCTGAACTGTTCAGTGCATGATTAGTGGCATGAGAGGAAAAAAGTGAAGGCAATGCCAATAGTTGTTACCTGAATGCTATAACTTCCACAAACTCAGTATCAACCTGCAAAATAAACAAAAACTCAGCTAACATGACTGGCAAGGCTTGATCATGCAATGTAAATTTATTATGCTGATGTAAGTTGCTAAATATTATTGTAAATAAAAGAAGTACAAGATTCTTACACCAGTTTCCTCCTTGACTTCTCTTACAGCTCCAGAGTAAATCTCTTCTGACTGAAACATTATATAACAATCGAGATTTAAAAAAAATATTGAGGCTGGTCTTTCATTCGGGGTTTTCATAAGTAACTGATTCCTTAGTTGAAGATCAAATTACGTACCTCGAGAATAAAACCAGTCGGTATTTTCCAAAGATCAGCAAATGATGGAGCATAGAATTTCTCTTGAACTACAAGAACCTGCAATTGATTGGCAAAGAACTCTAAAAAAAATATACATGTATCCGAGTCCGTTCTAATGCTGAAGGACTACTGGTGCTCTAAATTATCACTGGATATTTAGGCTCCTCTGTTTTCAAGATACAGAGCCTTAATAATTCCTTTGTGACCCCCAATAAGGTGATCAGCAGTTAAGACAGTTCACAGATGTAAACAACCAAGGTGCTTGACTGACTTCATTTCTCTTATGTTAAATTTGGTTGGGAAGGGTGGGGAGCTCTCATATTCTACACGTAAACAGCAGGCTAAATGAAAAAACACACAAGAAAAGTGTACCCATTTCAACCAAAAACTCCTCTGTCATTCAAAATAAAACATTATTTGGATACGCAGGAACCTAAGGCAGATGGCAGCTAAGGAAAGATTGAGCGTCCTAAATTTGTGAATTTTAGTTATGAGGGGCAGCTTAGAAACATCTCTTATCCTCGATAATCATACCTCGTTTTTGTCATTGATCACAAATCCCCCAACACCTACTTGATGTGTAGCATTAGTGGGAAGCATACAAGGTCCTTCAGGAATCCAGTAAGTCAACATCACATATCCTCGTTCTGCGTGGTGATACTGGAAACCTTCCTGTAAATCAACTCATCCACTCAGATTCTATGTCTTGCGACAAGATAGATGGAGACAACATTCTTAAGCATTTTCTTGAGTCATTTGAAGAACATGTTTGAAGTGCAGATGGTTGAAGCCAAGGAAAGGAAACAATTCAGTAATGGTTAAGTTTGAGCATAAGAAGTTACCTTCACAGCAACTGGAACAAGCTCTGATCGTTCCAGGGGCAACTTAAGCCAAATTCCCTTCTTTCCCTGCAGTAAGATGAAATAGTTGGAAGTCAATTTGGTGACCAACATAGGGGATCCAAGAAACAATCTTATGGCTCCACATTCGACCCACATATGATAGCCAAGACACAATTTCAGTCAAGCGTCGGCCGAAAATCACCTTCATTTTCCAATGAGAGAGGGAAAAACGGAGCATTGAAGCAAAGGCATCTGGATTAACCGGTAGCCTATCTGGATCGACAACAACTCCCCCATACTCATCATCGCAGGCATCAAGTGCTTTCACATTTCTGGAAAACAGACTTGAACTAGAAACACTTGTTCCATTAATCTGATAGAAGTAATTCTCCGCTGCAAATTTTTCTTTGTCAACTGAGCTTAAAGCCCTCTTTGACATATATGTACCATTTGAACTGCTCGAATAAGATGCCTTCGTAAATACTCCCGAACCTAAGAAGCCATGGAAGCAAAACACTCATTAGCTCATTTTTAATGAGAAGAAATTTCCTCTATATTGATGAAATGCTGAATCACCAACCATGCCAAATTAGAAAGCAAAAGCAAGAAATTAGTACATGCTGTAAGCAGAGCCGGCTTAAGGTGAAGGTGTCTTGAACAAAATTATAAATTGAAACTTTCAAAATGTTTAAGAAATATTTTATTATTATTTTTTTATGAATATTTGACAAGTAAAATCTTTAACAATCTTTGTTTTTTTTTTTTTTTTTGTTAAGTAGGGGCTTGCTTCTGGCCGGCACTGGCTGTAAGTTAAAGAATGGAGACTCGATTTCCATTTATAATTATGTGCTAACACTTGGGTCTTTGTTTAAGCATCAGGTAGCAAAAAAGCAGACCAACCTCAGTAAACACACAAAAGGGAAATTCAAAGGAAAACATAATGGCTCGGAGCATGATACCTGCTTGATTGCCAAAAACATCATGGAACATAGACAAAAACATAGGAATCTAACAGCACTACATGTTCTTCTGGAGCTAATACCAACGATTCGTCATCATCCCTACTTACCTCTGCAAGAACTGAGCTCTTGAGAAAATCTAACACCAACTGAATGCCCGAGACTCGAAAACGGGCTTGATCCTGCCCTTCCCATGAGAGCTGCTTTCTCAGACAGAGATGCTGATTTGAAATCGAAAAACTTCAATTGAGTCATTAATGACAATACAACTAAAATCCCACTTAACCACAACCTCGCTAGTCAAAGCAATCAAACTCTCTCTATAAATTCTAAGGTAATTTTTTTAAATAAAATCTTAAGATCCTAACAAGAAAATATTATGGGGTTCTTCGTCATTCGGAGTCAACAATAGCTCGCATGACCATGCTGAATTCTTGTCTTCTTGACAATGAAGTACCAGACTCTCACGAAAAGAAAGTAGTATATTAAAACTCTGATTTGGTGTCAAAATCCGTATTTAACTTGATAGTATATGGTACAAAAAGCCAAGATTAACGTAAAGCGGAGATCCTGCTTAACATGTGGTGTAAAATGGGTGGTGTATGTGTAAATGACAATGACAAAATAGGCATCTGGCAAGGCATGAAAGCATCAGCTCTTGCAAAAAATCTCTAATTCATTTCGCAACTAGTGAAGAAAACAAAAGAAGAAATCGAAGTAGCTGGTCATGGAAGAGGAGGGGGGGTGTTTCGAAATGAGATATTTTTGTCAAACGCGCCTTTCGGGATGTGAAGGGTGGCTAAGCAGAGCATATGTTGTAGTGAGAAAACGGCATGGATTGCAGAGCATATTCTTACTAGGAAGACGCACAGATAGATTTGCTTGTGGGATTTACAGACAACATGGATAAAGATGGAGAAATGCAACACTAATACATAGCACAGCAGTATTGGCATTGTTCGAAGAAATCATAATGAAATTTGATGGTTTTTTTGAATAATGTCATTCGGATATTCTTAATTTCAACATCATGATACTTAACTGTAAAATATCATTTGGAAATATATATGTATTAAAAAAACAGAAGATTCGAGATTCTAATTAATGGTCAATAAAAGAAGATTTTATACTCAATTTTTTTTCCCAGGATTTTTCACAAGTACTTGTGATTGCTCTTTTCTCTGATTTTCGGAACGTGAAACATACCACAGATGTGAACGCGTGGGAGGGATGTAAAGTTAATTGTTTAGTTGGGAAATACGTGGACAGCATTACAGCACGTGATTTCTTTTTATGCAATATCCGGATTGGCTGAGGGATTTGAGAGAGATGCTGTGTGTACCAACCGATTACCAAACCAACACAGAGTTATTAAAACTACGTCCTCCTTGGCTTGCAGGGCCCCATCTGATTTGTCACCTTGCCAAGAATCATTAGAAATAATTAAAATTACTTTCATACTCCTAATTATATAATAATAATAACAAAAATAGACATTTTTTTTTGCTTTTTTAATTACATTAGTAACTTAAAGCATATTATGGAAATATTTTAAGTTTATTTGAGATTAAACTTGATAATTTATTTTTACTAGTTTGACATGATATTCTTTAAAAATAAAAAAAAGGACTTAGACGTTGAATTAATCGATTATATTAGTTAAAAATAATTGATTTTGAGGAACAAATTTCACAATGAAATAAAAATTCAATGTCCTTTTCTTTTTCTTTTTTTCATTGTACATGAACCTAGACCTGGCCTAAAAAGGCAAAATATTAAATGATATTATAGGTTTTAATGGAAATGTTATCTTCTTCTTTTTTTCAATTATTATGTGTCTAATATAAAATAAATAAGAATATCTCAAGAATATTCAATTAAAAAAATTATTTTAAACCTTTTTTACATATATTCTTAACATGATTTTATCATATTACTTGTTATTATTATTTTTTATTTTTTCCATCAATCACGTAAAAGTATTAAGATATTATTTTAAAACTTGTTTTAAGATCATGATAATTTTTTATTTTTTACAAGTATAAAAATAGAAATATTACCCATAATTGTTTTACTCATTTTTTTATATGCTTTCATCATTCAACATTGATTTTTTTTAAAAAGAAAAATAGGCTTTGTAATTTTCTTTATTTTTTTTCTATCAAGTTATCTCGATCTCATGATCTGAACCGCGGGTTTGGTGGGATAACTTGAATTGGCTCAACTCTAATTATCGGGGTTTGCCATGCTATCATGGGTTAACTTAGGCTAATTTTTTTACCCAATTTTGTTCTTTCATCTTTAATGGATAGGGGATTGAGCTCCATTTTCTGTCTCTTTTGAAAAACAATTCAAGGTTATTGAGATTTGTTTTTTAATTTGGTTCATATATTATCGTTGTTTATTTTTTTATTATCTAATTAAAATATAACTAATGTATTTGATCTAGTCGAGTTTATAACTTGAGTTGTAGATTTATCTTTCTTTTTTAAACGCGTTTGTGATGCATGAACATTATTTTTGAAAAAAAAAAAAAAAAGAGACGGCTAGTATTGTTCTATAAGAAATGGTTTTCAAAAAACCATAGAAACAAAATTAATTTTTTAGTTTCTGAAAACATAAAATGATACAAAACTGAATTTTAGATATTTATATTTTATTCTCACAAACCGTAGAATTAACTAGTTTATTGGCCCGCGTTCCGCCACAGGTTGGATTAATTTTTTTAAAAATGTAAAAAAAATATTAAAAGCATGGAGAATTTTTTTGATAGTGTTATTAAACCTGACCAAGTAGGTTAATTTTGAAACATCCCGACTCAACTTCTTGTCTAGCTCAAGTTTTTAATTAAACCATATGAGAGCTAACTCGACTTAAATCGATCGATTTTATAGATCCAAGTGCAACCTTGATGATTGAAAAAAACATGACTTAGCTTTTAAAAAAACTTCAAGATGATTTTTTTAAAAAAACATATTGAGATAATGACATATTAGATCAACCTCGCCCCTCCGCAACCCGGGTCATGGACTCTATTGGGTTTAATAATTTTTTATAATTTTTTTATTTAATTATATGATAAAAACAGATGCTCATAAAATTGAGAATCAACCTAAAAATAGACACTTATTTGAGATAATTATCCATATAAAGCAACAAAAATCAATAATGCAGTCCATTTCCCAACCAATTTATATTAAATGATGAAATAAAAAAATAAATTAAAAACAATTAAAAGACCAAAAATAGAAAAATAATATCATATCAGTGGGTAAAATTGTCAAACCTGTGAATCGGGTAAGTCGGGCTAGTATGTCAAACCTGTGAACTGGATTATGGACTCCACTGAGATTATAATTTGTTAATCTATTTTTTATTTAACTATATGATAACAAAAATAGATGATTGTGAAATTAAACATCAACTCAGTACCGAGATGTTTTATTAGATCACGATAACCTCATAAAAGCCGAAACGAAACTAATTATGAAATTGAATTCCCAATTAACCCAATATCTAAAGATGAAAAAAAATAATTTAAAAAAGTTAAACTTGCTAGACCCGCGAACCAAGTTAACCAGCAAAACCTGTAAATAGGTTCGTGGACTTTATGAAATTTAATAACATAACTTTTTTTTGAAACTATTTTTTTTAATTGTATGAGAAAAAAATAGATGATAAAAAAGTCAAATTCAATAATAATAAAAAAAGACATCCCACCAAACTCGTAAGCCAGGACAACCCGAGTTATTTTGGCAAACTCACAAACCATGCCAACCTTATAGAAAGGTAAAATAAAAATAAACAAATTATGAAGCTAAATTCTCAACCATTCCAATATTAAAAGATGAAATCGATAAAAACAAATTTGAAAAAAAAATCATAACGAAAATTCAATAACATAAAAAAAAAAAAAGCAAAACACTATAGATTACTATTGTCATTTACGGTGCAATATGTGTGGGTGAACAATGGTTTTCTCACACTTTTTAATTTTTGTTACTTTATAAAGTTCAATAACATGACTTTTCTCTAAAACTATTTTTTTTAACAATATATATAAAAAAATAGATTATAAAAAAAGTCAAGTTCAATTAAAAAAAAATAATCCACCAAACTCGTAAAACGGGACAACCTGGGTTACCTTGCAAACCCGTAAACTATGCTAACCTTATATAAAAGCAAAATAAAAAGAAGCAAATTACGAAACTAAATTTTCAACAATTTCAATTTCTAAAGATGAAATCATAAAAAAAAAAAAATCATGACAAAAATTCAAAAAAAAAAGAGCAAAACATTGTGGATTACGTTTGTAATCCATAGTACAATTGGTGTTGGGTGAAGAGTAGTTTCCCGTACTTCCTTTAATTTTTGTTACTTCATAAAGTTTAATAATATTTGTTTAACAATATATATAAAAAAATACACTATAAAAAAATTAAGTTCAATTAAAAAAAAACACATGACATCCATAAACTGAGGCAACCTGTGTTACCTCGATAAACTCGTAAACCACATTAATCTCATAAAAAGACAAAATAAAAAAAAAAAAATCATAAAGTTAAATTCTCAACTATCTCAATATTAAAAAATAAAATCAATAAAAATAATTTTAAAAAAATCATAATAAAAAAACAATATAAAAAAACATTATAACAATAAACAAACAGTATTTAAAAAAAAAAACCACAGCAATTTCCCCATGTGATTTAACTTTTCTTATAATTAATCCTAATCCTATTATTATGTGGTGGTCATCTACTCATGTCCACGTAACTACGAGACAGAGACAAAACACGGACACAGACAATTTGATTGGTACTGCTAACCCCATCGTGCCGGATTACGTGATTTAAAAAAAAAAAATTATGTTGAAAATTCTTATACATGGGCAATTAGCGAGGGAGGAGAACCACCCCCAAGCTACTACCCTGTACCTCCGACTCCATGAAAAACTCATGCCAATTTTAATTAATGCCAAATAATTTCATTAGTTTTATCTTCAACAACACTATAAATTAAACTACAATGAAATAGTGTTTAGATTTATTTTTTCTATAAGAAAAACAATGTTTAATGTTTCAAGCATTTTGTTGTTCGGCTTCATCCATTTTTTTTTATACTGTCTTCGTAAGTGTCTAGTGTTGCAGTTCGGAAGAGTTTTTTTTTTTAATAAATTTTTTATTTTAAATAATTTTTTTTATTTTTTTAATTGTTTTGATGTGTCAATGTTTAAAACAATTAAAAATATATATTATTTTAATATATTTTTAAATAAAAAAATACTTTAAAAAACAACATTCACAACTATCCCGAACACCCCCTCTAACAACAAGTTTTAATAACGGACCCAAATTCAATGGATAGAAATATAGAATTGAAGTAGAAGAGGAACGCAAAGGAGAAGAAGATCGCTTTAATTATTATTTATAATGTTTGTCGAAAAAAGAAAAACATAAAAGAACTACACTCACTTATTAGAATGATTTTGTAGTATTTCACGTGATGGCGGGTACTTTCATTCAAGATAATAATAATAATAAATAAATAAATAAAGACAGCTATGATCTTATCCATTCTTGCTGTAGCTAACGGGCCCTCACCAAACACAAACACTATATTATGATTTTGATTATAAACAAAAAAAATAATAATATAAAAAGCATGAAAACAATATCGTTCATCCAATTTAAAATTATTTTTTCCCTACTCAAAACAAACTCGCAAGGCAATATGATCTTATTTATAGGGATTCATTAGTCGTTAAGGGATAAATAGGTTTTTTTTGCATTTATGATGAGCAGTAAATAAATACATTACCATTATTCTCAAATTTTCTAAAATTTATTTCCAGGTATATTTTTATATTTTTAATTTTTTTAAGCACATTAAAATAACATAAATGCTTTTAAGTAAATAACTACATTACCTTTATTCTTAACTTTTTTTTAATTTATTTTCAAGGGTATTTTTGTATTTTTAATTTCTTAAGCACATTAAAATAACATAAATGCTTTTAAGTAAATAACTACATTACCTTTATTCTTAACTTTTTTTTAATTTATTTTCAAGGGTATTTTTGTATTTTTAATTTCTTAAGCACATTAAAATAACATAAATGCCTTTGGAAATTGAAATTTCTATGGCTTGTGTTAAAGGGCATTTTGATATTTTATTAGTATTTTTTTGTTATTTTCAAGTTAGTTTAGGGACAATTTTATAATTAAATAAATATAAATAATGTTAAAAAAAGTGGCTAGCGAGAGTGTTTCACACGTCAGAGCGTGGGCGGCTCCTGTACCTTTTAGACAAGGTGTGCTGGGTTGTCTATTGATCAAATGTCATGTTCTATGATGACTTTTGAATTGTTTTGGCATCCCTTTCGACTTAGTTTTTTTTTGTTAACATTAACAACTTTTTAACATGTTTTTCAATTTATTTTATTAAATACATGCAGCAAAGTCTGAGTTCAGAACTATATTTTTTTTTTACTAAAAAATACATAGATAATACTAGGATATGTGGAAGGTTTCTGCACCCTTTAGACAATATATACAGGATTGTCTGTTAACCAAACACCGTATTCCATGACAGCTTTTGAATCGTCTCTCTATCTCTTCTGACTTAGTTTTTTTTTTTTTTTTGTTAACATTAACAATTTTTCTAACATGTTTTCCAATTTATATTATTAAATACATGCAACGAAGCCTGAGTTCAGAAGTATTTTTTTTATTATGTTGATAATTCTAGGATACTTTTTACAGGAAAAAGAAATTTAATCTGGCCAATAGCGAATAGCATATCAACTTGCAAGTAATTATATCTATTTATATGTACTAAAAATTAAAACTTAAGAAAACCATGTTGAAGAATACATTTACCAACGACTTTTCTTAAGATAGGGTTGATATGAATGGAATTCAACAAACTTTGTCTATTACAATCGTTTGATGGTTTTTAAAGATATGATAATGAAAGGATTTTAGTTTCTCTGCACAAAGTTTATCTAAGATCGATTAAAAACAAAATCATTCTATGAAAAATATATTTAGCATGAATTTGGTTCATTTTTGTTAGTTGATTTGAATTAGAAATGCACTACTTATATGCTTGAGCTTCGATGTGTGTTATATCAATTTTTTTTAACATAATAAAAAATATCTAGATCGTAGAAAATTATTTATAGTTTTATTAAATCTAATTTAGCACGTCAATATTAAAATATCTTAATTCAACTTTTTATCTAATTTAAATTTAAAAATTAAATGTATGAAAGTTGTCCTGACATGATATAATTGACATGATCAGTCCAAAAATATACCAACCAAACGACAAAAAAAATTTAAGGATAAAATTGAGAATTTTTTTTTGATGAAATTGTCATAAAAACTCCCGACCCAACTTCTTACCTAACTTTAATTTAAAATTAAATTGTGTAAGAGTTGCATAGACATGATCCAATCGACTTGATTGGTTCAAAAACAACTTGTTTGGTCAATAAAAAAAGATGAAATTAATAAAAGCTAATGAAATTGACAAAATACCTATTGACCTGAATCTTTACTTTGATTAAATTTAAAATTAAAATATAATAAGAATTGTCTCTATGTAATCTAGTTAACTTGAATGATCTAAAAATAATTCGGATGATTGTTAAAAAAATTTTAACGAGAAATTTGAGAAAAAATAATAAAATTGAAATATCTCAAAAAATGATAACATTGAAATGGAAAAAGGTTAGAGAAGTAGTAATAGTTAGTTAATTTATAGCTTAAAATTAAGCAGGGCATTTTTTTTTTGTTGATTGCCATCAACGATCATTCCCAAATTTGTTCACACAAAGTAGATTTACTGCACATGTGACATATGATGATCATGAGATAAACATCGTGGTAGATACCTAGTAAAAATCAGGCACTGGTCGACATATTTATATGATTAAGATAAGATGCAGCGAAGAGTTGTCTTGAGATTTCTTCTATGCTTTGTTTGGATATGGAAAATTCAGAGAATAATTTGATTTTGCAAACTGGTAGTGTTTAAGAATGCTGCCCAAACCTTGTTTAGTAAAAAATTGATATTTTTTAATTTAAAAATTATTTTTTTATATATTTAAAAATTATTTTTATATATTAATATCAAAAATAAATTTAAAATATAAAAAATATATTATTTTAATACATTTTAAATAAAAAATATTTTTACTGCATTCACTTCAAAGGTCCAAATATGAGATGTCCCAGCTTGCCTTACCGAGCAAAAACTGTTATCTATTAGCATTAGGCACCTGGTAATTCGCCGTCGCCCCCTCAGCCTCAAGTTGTCATCATGGCGTTGTATTCTTCATTAATAAACTCATCAGATAAATCAGTCGACAATATCTTCCCCCCTCCGGTAATTTTTACGCATATAATCACTCCGTCGTCATGATTATATATATAAATCGTTTTCATGATATTAAGAACGTAAGCCAACTAGTTTTGGTTCAAAAGAAAATACAAATTCAACTATTTAAGAAATAAAAAGTATCCAGCTACTGTTGCTTTGAGAAATTTGATTTCAACATGCTATGGACAAAAAGCAATCTCTTGTGTAGAATCTCTAATGGAGGTCCAACAGAGTGACAGAGCCAGAGGTTTGTTTGTAGTATAAACACTCTAGCTAGCTGCACTTTTTATATGCAAAGGAGCACAATTCTCACATATTTTCTCTAACTTGCATACATTTCTAGTTCCTGGTTCGTTTCCTATTAACATTTGAACCTAGCCACGTACGGGTTTCCAAGATCAGATCATGATGCTACACATCTAAATAATGGTGTTCAAGCAGCAATTGTTGGGACCTGGCCAATTCTCAAAGGATCTCCTTCAAGCAATCGAGCATCAGCAGGAATGATGTCGCCTAACTCGATACTAAGAAAGTCTCTGGGTACTAATACTGCAGCATCTTCCCCTCTCCATTTCCCATCACGTAAAACTTATCACATGAACTGGTAAAGGAAAGGAAAAGTTAATGAAATAATTTGTGAAAAGATAAGATACAGAGAAAATGAAGAAACAAAAAAAAAAACAGAGAGAGCAATAAATCTTAAACCTTTGTTTTTGGTGCAAGCCGAGCCACAAGCGCTGCTGCTGCTGCATTTACAGCATTATTTCCCCCTATAAAGCTGGTGGTTGAATTGATTATAAGCAGCGCCAAAATGCTAACAAAATCATGGCAATCTACATCTTTACCCTGCACAACGATTGCCTCAAAATAATCAATCACTAGCTAGTGGTTTCTGCTTAATTTGTTTTATAAAACATTGTTAAAGAGTATATTGGAGGTAAAATTTAAACTGAGTAATAATTACTTTTAGGGTTAAAATGTTTTTGGAAATTGTTCTTCAACAAAGTTCTTAAACTTCAAATATTGATATGATTAAAATAAATTATGATTGATATATTTTATAAAACTAAAACCTTCTATCCTATATAAAAAAAAACCATATAAAAAAAAATAATTTCAAGACAACATCATTTTATTCTTTTATTTTTATATACCGAGACGACAACACTTTTTATCAACATAAGTGAGCTCGAATTAACATAACAACTTGTGAAGTAGATAATGAACTCGGATTGGTTAATACAGATACATTGAAAATATAAAAACAATGCATTGCCATGTAAAACTTTCTGGCAATGTCACCAAATGTGGCTCAACCTTACATGCTAAATTGGAGACCCCCCAACCCGGACCCATACTTGGTTTGATTTTCAAATTGAATCGGGTAGAAGCTAACCTAACGTGACTTAGTTAAAACCAGGTTGGGTGTCCAGAGTAAAAAAATTTAGTTGATGTCAATGTAACCTTTTCTTTTTATATATAGAAATGACAATATTTTTTATCGAACTGAGTCAATTTAAGTTATTATATTGAACCCATGAATCAGGTAATGGGTCCGAATTGGTTGAATAATTTTTTTAGATTTTTTATCGAACCATACGACAATAAAATTTAACATGCATGGGAAAGACACTGAATAAAATTTAAGATAAGAAAACCATTATAAAGAGTTAAAATAAATGCACCAGCTAATGTTATAGAAAAAATGCTAAGAACTATCTCGAAAATAAATAAAAAATTGAATGCTATTTAATCAAACAACACCTAAAAATGCATTCTCAACCCATTTTATTTTTTTTTTATCAAAAACACTCTAAAAATCTAAATAATCCCATTGATAGCTTGAAATAACCTAGAAATCAATAAAAAAATCAAAAATAAAAAATTAATTCGAATTCAAAAAACTTTACGAACCGAATCCATTCTCTTAGACAAGTTGAAGGCTAAATAACATCTTAGTAGAACTGCTTTCATCAAATGAAACTGGTTGATATCTAGATTGATTTTTTTTGAATGAAATCCATGTCAACTGATGATTTTCTTTCTTTTCTACAAGAACTCAATAACTGTCTCTATCTTCTCTCAAACTTAAAAATTGTAAATAAAAAAAAATGAAGTTTTTGTCCATAAGAGAATTTTTTAAAACTAAGGAGACTGGAAATGTATCTATTGGAATGTTGGGAGACCATAATTAACCTTTTGTGCTTATTTTAAAATTGCCACCTAGTTTTAGTTTTCTTGTGATTTCATCCTTTGTCTTTTAATCTTGTGCTTCCATAATAAATTTGAACTAATTGATCATCAATTTTGCTATAAAATGACTAATTAAGTTGTAATGAAAAAAGCTCGCTGATCAAAACAAAAAAAAATCTACCGCTTCAATTTACAATGAAATGTGAAAACCCGCATAGCAAATTTTTATTTAATAAAATGGCCACATATTTAAGTTTCTTTGTTAATACATAAACAAGCGATTACTACTAGTCAGTGTTTAAGAACGGTAGATTTTATTTTTAAATGTATTTTAAAAGCGTGTTTTATTTAAAAAATATTTTAGAAAAATATCTTTCACATGGTAAAAAAACACACTATAAAAAAACTGACGAGAAATATTAAATACCATTGAGATTTTTTTAAAAAAAATCATTGAGTATTTTTTTAATTAACATGGATGTTTGGATCAGCTTACGCATACTTTGATTAATTCCACGAGTCCTGAAGTTAACGACTATATAAATTTTTAATGATCCTAAAATTTATAAAACTCGAATTTATAATTTCTAGAAAACAAATCTAAAATTTAATTAGTTGAATTATATCCCTAAAAATTACTGAAGAGCTGGGGTCAGTGCTGAATGAAAATTTTTTGGACTTCCTTCGTCTTTTGGGGTAGAAATATGTGGGACCCTTTTCGTGAAGTTAAATTCGGCTGAAGTTGATAAAGGACCCATTTTGGCCATGAATGGAAGAAGCAGGGTCCGAAATCCATTCATATCCTCTTTGGAGAATCACGTATCATGCCGCCGGGGATTGTAGCCAAGAACTTATCTCTTTATTTTATACAAAATATTCGCTTTTTCTGGCTACTTGAAATTAATTTACATAATTTCAGAAAATATGAGGACCGGTTTCGTGCCCATGCAAAAACCTTGGCTGACCCGGTTAGTAGAGAAGCAAGAAGCGTGATCCACTGCTAAAAACGAAAGGCATTCTCATAGGCCTGTTTTATCAGCCCGTTTGAGCTGGATTTATAGCAAAGCCTTAAAGTCAATATGGATGGTCTCACAGGTTGGATTTTTCCGAATGGAAATTAGAGAATCATCACCTGGGCTGCGCTAATTAAGTGTTTGATATTCCGGTTATTGTTTTTTCAAATATTTTTTATTTAAAAATATATTAAAATAATATTTTTAAAAAATTTATTCTTAACATTAGTATATAAAAAAAATTCAAATTTTTTCCAAAACAATACCATACCACTACAAAAACAAACACAACCCAAAACCGTCGATAAAACACGGGCTAAGTTTCTAGTGGTGGGTTAAAAAAAAAAAGGATAACATGTGCTCTTAGGAACCCTGTTGTTTGGTAATTAGTAATAGTTAAATGTTGCGATAAGAATTGAACTTTAAATTTATTTATTTTTATCTAATCATTATCACCTAGCCATATTGAGATAAAAAAGAATTGCTATTTTTAATTTTTTTTCCTTGCATTATAGAAATATTCTTAAGAGGGTCGTGAAAACTGCAGTAATTAGCACGAAATTGTGTGCAATCTTACCATGCTAGCAGAAGTTCCTCGTGAGTTCAAATTTCAAGAGCTTATTTGTTAAGGAATTGTGACAAGACAAGCCTCCTTCCTATACGTCTACAAATAATTTGTTCCTTTCGAGTCAAACAAGTAGACTTGCGATTCCCAGCCACAATGATCATCAACCTGGTCATCGCTCATCAGTGATCACCGGTGCTTGCTTCTGTGACATGACCACCAACTTGTTTCGAACTCTCAGTTTTCTCAGCAGGGTGCAGTCTTTGTCAATCTCCATTTGATGGGTTCCATCGAGAAATATGTTAGCCAAGCACGACTATTTCAACGTTCAATGCCCAGATGACAGTCGCCATGCATTGACCGGTGCCAGTACCTGCTACCTGTGGAATTTCTGACCCAGTGCAAACAATAAAGTCGCACCGTTGTCTTATACATATTAAATTATTATTTGTTCATAAATGTTTAGAGTTAAGAAGAGATCCATTCTCAACCTTGTAAGGCTAATTTGTTTATTTTTTTAAGTTGTTTACAGATTAGGGTTTCGTTTGGTATAATTTTTAGGAGTTGATTTGATTTGTGTTCTTAACCTTCGATTCAAAAAAACTATAAATATGTTTCTCTGGGCTATTTTTAACTTGAATCAAAGGATTGTTCTAAAATCAAGTCAAGACTTTTCTTTGATCAAAAGTTTAGATTTTGAATTGGTAGATTATAGTAGATCCCTTCTTTAAAAAAGCTAAATCTGACCTTCAAGCTTTTTTCAAACACTCCCCTTTTTTTTCCAACAGGGTGCTGCCTTTGTAATTTCAAACGAGTGCGCAGTGTAATTGGTAGAAAAACAAGTCAAAAGATGTTAGAGCAGGTAATTATAAACTTACTCAGTCAACTCGCTTCGAATATGTCAAAAATAGAGTAATAAATAAATGAAATATTTTGACTCAAAATCCGAAATAATTCAAAACATAAATAACTTCAGATTTTTAAGTTGAGTTAGATTAACCCGAGAATAATATGCAAGTCAACCACTGTTTTGAAGTTTTAAAATATGAGTGGATGAGTGGAAGGAAAAAGAAAGAAAGTCAGGAGTAGGCAAAGAAAATGGGTGAGATGTCGTTTAGAAGAGAGCAGAGAGAGACTTGATCTCAAATTTCAATTTCTTCACATTCCATCCCTTAAATTTAAGAGAAGAGAAGAGAAGAGAGAGAGAGAGAGACTTGTCGAAAAAACAAAGGAGAGAAAATAATCAGTAAGTTAGATTTTATTGGCTGAAAATGCTAAATTTGATGTGTTTTCTTTACCAGAGGAGTATCATTTAGGTGTTTTGAGTTTTTATATTGCTAGAAGAAGTAAATCGGAGATGAGAAATATTTTTGTTTTTGGTTTGATCTTGTGTGTTTTTAATGGATGTTAAATTTCTTGAGTTTATAAATTAGTTTTTTTAATTTAGATTTTAAGGATGTTTATTAGATATTTTTATGTAAAAATATATTAAAATAAATTCTGAATCCAAAAGGCTTTGATCTGACCGCCACTTTGATAATTATAATTTAGGCAAGCAAACAATGTATTATCTGCTTTATTAAAAAGTATATATCGCCAAAAAAAAAAAAAAACAAAGGGCCAAGTGTGTGAGCCTTTCTTTTTGGGCCAGGTGCGTGGGCTCAAGTGTCTAACTCCTCTATATTCTTTTTTTATTTTACAAAAAGTGTTTACAGTTAAAAAATATGTTTTCATTGAGATAATAAAAAAATGCATTAAAAAATAGATTTTAATTGAAGAAACACATTTCATGTTGGTAATTATATTTATTATCTTCCATGCAAATATCAAATTAATTCTCAAACAGGATCTAACAGCTTAATTTGATCTTCTGGTTCCATTCCAATACTAAGAAAAATTCAGCATTGAATTTTGAAATGATAGCCACCTGCGCCTTAAATGATGCAAGTATTGAGCACTGTCACTTTGACCAGGTGCCGGTGTTGAATTTTGGTTCCGAACGGTTTTCAACTGATGTTTGGTAGACTGAACCGTGACTTCTTTTTTTAATTACATCCACAGTTTTGTTGCCTGATATAAATCCGTAAACGCTATTTGGTTTAGATTTAATTTTTTATTTAAAATTAATTTTTTAATGTTTTTAAATTATTTAATATACTGAAATTATAAATAAAATAAAAAATTATTATTTTAATTTATTTATATATATATAAAAAAAACAATTTAAAACACATCCTCAATAATACTCTTAATCATTACATGCTCGGCCATCCCTTATAAAATAAAATAAAAACAATTAACTAGAAGTTTACTAGAAGCAAAGAGAGAAACATGTCATGTTATCGTGAAGAAACTGTTGAAATATTTATGTAGCTCACTTGTACTCTTGTTTGGAGAGGGGGAGACAGACCATTATGGCCATCCACCACGATGCACGTACCTTCAGGGTTTTTTATTTTTTATAATAGTCAGTGGTTTGATGATTGATATTCTCCCTGTACATTTGATTATGGATGTTTCAAACACTGACAACCTAATTTACGATACTACACAACAAGTTTTAATTATATATTAGATTTATTGCTTGTTATTCGATGTGTATGGATAATTTTTTTTTATATATAAATAACAATAAAATCTAAATTTCAAGTTATTGGTTCAATTTATAATTTAAATAATATAGAGAAAAAAATGTAATAACAATAAATAAATAATCCAACAAAAAACAATGAAAAAGAGATAAAAAAAACTAAAACTCAGTATATCTCGATTATCAAATAACTCAACATTGTAGGGTAAAATTATATATAAAAAAAGCTCTAATAAATCAGATGAACTTGAAAATCCCATAATAGTAGGCATAAGATTGAAATAATATCATTGAAAAATAACATGAAAAAAAGTATGAATTATTAGATTGAAATAAATAATTTTTTTAAAAAAAATGTAAACCTGCGTTAACTTTTGGATGGTAGGAGGGGCAATTTTTGGATGGTAAGAGGCACTAGACGTGTCGCCTAAAGGGTGTGGGTGCCTCCTACGCATCAGGAAGTGTGCCACATGCACACTGTCCTTTTTTCATTTTTTTTAAATATTTTGTTAAATATTAAATTGTCCCTAAGCTGACTTCATAACCACGAAAAATTATTATGAAAAAGACAAAAAAGCTCATTGACTCAAGTTTAATTTTTTTTAATGGTATTTTATTTATTTCATTGTGTTTTTAATTATTTTTTATATATTTGGTCAAATAAAAATCTCCCCTTATCTTATATTATATATATAAAAAATCATTATTCAAATATAAAAATAACTCTTGACACCGATTTATATTTGTTTTTGTTTATAAAAGTATTTTGATTGTTTCACCGTACATTGAGATTAAAAAATAACTTTAATATTCTTAAAAATTAATGTTAAACTTTTTGAGCAAAGGTAAAAAATCATTATTACAATGTTTCAAGGAACAATAACCCTAAGTCTAGAGCTACGATGTATTTTCATTGGGTTTTAGCTTTTTTTAATAGTTTCGAACGTGATCATTTATAGTAATTTCTGATATATTCGATCGGGATACATATATGCCTGAACAGACAAGTGTTCATGCCATCCAGGCAAATATGTTCTTTCTCTAGATGTAAATCCGATTTCCACTTGAATAATATTGACCTGCAATTCATCTACTCATAATATCAATCCATCGCTATCAAATACATTTATCTCATAATAAACAATCTCAGAAGCAATTTAGGGCAAATGAATGGATCAAATTGCCTTTTTTCTCACAAAACTTGCAAAGTTTTGTGGTTATGTAATGAATAAAAAGATCTTAAGGTTCAAGTGCTTCTTCTTCTTCTTCTAGGTCTTCTCATTTTTATATATTTCTCATCTTTTTTGCTTGGTCTTCTCTGCTTATATACATGCATCTCCTTTATCGTTTGTTAACCTTTAATCCAATTAAAAGGATTTATTTTACAGGTTTATCAACCATCTTCATCTTGAGTTCACTTTCATTCAGGCCACCTCATTCACTTCATCACTTTCGATCTTTTTTAATATAATTCAACTACAAAAGAGCTCAAAAAAAAAAAAAAAAACAAAAAAGAGCAAATTCAACAATCGATACATTTATTTTTGTTTTAAGAATTTTGTTTTAAAAAAAAAGTAGAAAAAAAATGCCTCGAAGCCCAAAATTAACCTGCAAATTCCTCAATCTCTCACTTGTACAAATGTGACACCTAGTTGTGAAATGGAAGCTTGCCGCTTGAATGCATTTTGCAAATAAGTTATTTAGTATATTGGAAATTATATTTTTTCCTCTGGAAAAAAAATTATAAATAATTATTATAATAGATTTCATATTTATATAGGAGTGAAAAATATAATACCTAGCATACTTAATAAATTGATACATAGCTATATCGTTTTTTTGTGTTATAGCTATTGTTTTTCAAAGTGTTTTTCGTTTGAAAATGCATCAAAATAATATTTTTTAATTTTAAAAATTTATTTTTAATATCAACATATTAAAACAATTCAAAAGTACTAAAAAAATTAATTTAAAGTATTTTTTAAATTTTAATAAATAAAAAAAATTAAATCCCAATACCAAACATTTAAGTCACGCCAATAACTATCTAATTAAACTTAATCTCTACTCAAAATAGCTATAAGAGTAGAAAATATAATAACTAAGTCTTCTGAGTAATGCCCAAATGGATATGTCCAAAAATTTACGTTGACGCAGGCCACCCAATTCTTTTACATAGCCAAATAGCCATTAACCATGAGATTGGTCAACCCAAAAGGTCATATCTATGCATGGAGCTTTTCACCATTTGTGTCTTCCCCTCGCGAAATGGCGATATTTGTGGCGACTTTTCTTGTACGGTTTGAGAGGTATTTAATTGGATAAGAAATCCTCAGCTAATATTATGAATATTATAAATTTTAACTAGTTTTTAAAAAGTTTAATTATGGGAGTGATTATATAAAGAAAATATATTAGTAATATTAATATATGTTACTTGAGGAAAACTATATTATTATTATTATTATTATTTTATTTGTAGGTGTTATGGTTTGATAATATTTTTAAATTTCATTTGCCTACTATAACGGGTTTATTAGATAAATAACCTCTAATTTACTATTTTAAAATTTTGATCTAGAAGGTTCCGGTTTAAAAAAATATTAAAATAAAATAATGTGATTCCCTTCTAGATTTAATTTATTAGCCTACTATAACGGGGGTTTATTAGATAAATAACCTCTAATTTACTATTTTAAGAATTTGATCTAGAAGGTTTCGGTTTAAAAAAATATTAAAATAAAATAATGTAATTCCCTTTTTAGATCTAATTTATTAGCCTACTGTAATGGGTTTATTAAATAAATAACCTCTAATTTACTAATTTAAGAATTTGATCTAGAAGGTTTCGGTTTAAAAAAACATTAAAATAAAATAATGTAATTCACAGCTCATGCGCTGGATGGATCTGAAATCAGAAATCCAACAAGATTTGGTGATTACTGAAATTTCACGCTTTCCTTTGATATTTTAAATGATGATGACTCTTGTAACAAGGGACACGTGTTAAAATACCCCCAATTATGGTATTTTAAATGTAAACAAAAATGGGGGAAGACAATTTGAATTCATCTGCATCTGCATCTGCATCTGCATCTGCATGCCCCACAGCATTAAATACTTGATTTACGTGCATTTATCTTCGACATTATCATTTCACAAGTCACAAGTTACATACAGAGAGAGGAACAAGTCACCTGGAAGATCCATTAATTCTGTA
Source organism: Populus x sibirica (assembly GCA_019202695.1). NCBI lineage: Eukaryota > Viridiplantae > Streptophyta > Magnoliopsida > Malpighiales > Salicaceae > Populus > Populus x sibirica. The sequence continues at coordinate 496,462 of JAGMVL010002276.1, read as the reverse complement.
CAGGTAGATTTTGACTAATCAGACAGATGATCGAATATTTAATGCGAAACCTTCCTTACAGCTTCAGATCAGGTTTGCTTTAATTCCCGTTGTTTTTGCTTTAAGGTTCAACTTCTAGAAACTAAACCAAAACCAAGATATATATAGAGTTTTAGTTTTGTTGGCGATGGTTTTGTCAGCAATCCGCCATGAAACCCGGCTGATATCTTTCTTCAGATCGATTCATATGCACTTAAAAAATAAAATAAAATAAAAACAATATCTTTCTCAAGGGCTTTATGCGTCTGCCTGTGGTCTTGTTTATGAAGCATGATATCCTATCCTACGTCATGCTCGCGTAAATATACTTGAGGCTACTGAAAGTTAAAGCAAAACCTTTTGTGGTAAATGAATGAACTTCCAGACTAAAAATTAACCCTTGATGAATTCCCAAGTGATGAAAAGATGCCATCAACGGGCCTTGAGTGCAACAGCTCTTGATGTGGATTGAAACGATAGCTATGAAATACACTTGCAGTATATGAATTTAAAGGGGTCGTATTTCAGAGATAAGAATTAAAATGCAACCACTGGCTAATGTTAGGGAGAGAAAACAGACGAAAAAAAGAGGATTGATTTCAGATATCATGGTGTCATGACTAGCTGCCGAATGTTCTCTTGGTCCATCTGTGTTAATCTTGAAGATTTTGATGATGATCGACTAAGAAAAATCTTGGATTCAATAGCATAGCTTATTCTCCCATTGTTTTGTGATAATCTCAACTCATCTATCATGAACATGCTATGTTATAAATTCAAAAGAGTTTTGTTTTTCGCATAAAAAAAGAAACCCTAGATCCCACCATGGTTACCAACTCTGCATTGATTACGATGATTTCATGTATCACACAAATATTTCTGTTAGAAAAATTATCGGAACACTAATTGACACCCTTGCTAAAATGCAGACTGATAAATAATTATCCTAATACTTAATTATGAAATGGAATAACTAATATTGGAACATTTGCAAAAAGGGATTGATAGAAAAACAATGCTTATATCTCTAGTAATAATACTATTATTATAATAAATTTCCAATTAATTAGTATTTATGCATTAAATTTGCTTTCATCACAGGCCATGAACACTTTGGATAATAAAAAAAAGAGCTTGAGATTTTTATTCCTCGCGCATTATTCCAGATTTAACCTTTTAATATAATCGTTAAGGAGATTGCATTCTAATGGATGAGCGTGATTTATACATGTTAATTTTTGTTTAAAATGTATGTTTAAAAGAATAAAGATAAGGGGATGATAATTCAAACTCAGGTAGATATTAAATTTGTGAGTTTAATAAGTTAAAATAATTTAATATTTCTAAGTTCAACTATGCTCTAATTAAATTCAAGTGTATAGAGAACGAATGATATTTCTAGACCTTATATTAGGCCATAAAACTCCACATGTTATATCTCGTGACTCTTAGCATAAAATATCAAGGTCAAAATATTCATCTCTATGCACTCGTATATAAAAGTTTTATAAATGATCTACAACTTATTTCTCATTAATGATATGTAAGAGATATTTATCACTTTTTAATAATGTGTAAGAGATATTTACAACTTATCCCTCATTAATAATATATAAGAGATATTTATTATTTTTTAATAATATGTCAGAGATATTTACAACCTATTAATAATATGTAAGAGATATTTATCACTTTTTAATAATATGTAAGAAATATTTATCCTTCTTTAATGTATGTATTAGAAATATTTTTTCGTATTAATACTATAAGAGCTATAAAAGCAAGGTGACACTCCAGCTTTTTCTCCCTAAAAAAAATTCATGAGTTATAAAAACTTTATGAATCCTTTAATAAAAAAAAAAGTTTATAATTTTTAATTTTCAATTCATATTTATTTTTAACATCTTTTTAAAATATTATTATGAATTTATTTTCAGTATCTCTTTAAAATATCATTATTTTTTTTCAAAAAACAAAATTTACTTAAGTATGAGTTCTCAAGATATTTTTTGCCAGAACTAAAATTAAATTATTAAAATCAAAAGATTAACAGATAATTCAAAATATAAACCAAAATATAAACCTTGAATTTATCTGAGACATCATCACATTATTTTTTCATTTTACTTGCATTTATTTGAGCATTTAGATTAATATTTGAAGCGTTAATGAGTTATAGCTTAATTAACATTATTATTATTATTATTATTATTATTATTATTATTATAGGATATCAATTCAAAGCTGTGTTGTATAATTAAAAACCTTGGAACCATGAGGTGTTTTTTTTTTTTTAATAATGAGGACTGAAATAGCGATTACGGAAAATATAATTTATTACAGTGCATGCTTTTTTTCCCTCCGTTTCTATATATACACTTAAAAGAAAAAACTCGAGAAAATAAAAAATAAATAGAAAAACGGCAATTCAATTCTAATCAAATAACCAGTAGCTGTGGAAATCCCAACGACGGGTGAGGAGATAACGGAGACAATGGTGGCACGTTAAATACACCCTTTGAATCGCCACATATATCCCACACAGCCGTACAACATGACGGCGTCAGCGGAACATCCCTCTCGGGTTCCTCTCTCTTAACCACTCGCATAACCCTCTTAACATCCTCTCTCTCTTCCGCGTCACACTCTCTAAGTCTTTTCCTTTCACCTTCTTCGTTGGCGCGTACATCACACCTCCCAGCTTCTAATGGAAAATTGAGAATCGCTTTCGACCCGCGCAGCTTGAAGGCAGCTCGATCATAGGCTCTGGCAGCTTCGAGAGCTGTATCGAAGGTTCCTAGCCACACACGTGAACCTCTCCGGTTCGGGTCCCGTATCTCTGCTGCGTACTTGCCCCATGGCCTGTGTCGGACTCCTCTGTAATGCTTTTTTTCTTCTACAGCAACACCAGAATTATCATCCACGGGTTGCGGGTTCGTGTTAGAGAACTGAATCCATTCGGATTTTCTGCTGGGCAGCGATATTTTCAATGACGGTTTCCGAGTTGGTTCAACTCGAGGCTTTGATTCTTCATAGAAGAAATTGTTGCCTGGATGAGAAATAATTTGTGGTTTCACAAATTCGAACAAGTTACTGCTATTGCTGCTGCTGCTGCTGCTGCTTGGTTGGGAATTGAGGTGGGAGGTTGAATCGAGGGGTTTTGGCGTTAAGAGATCAATGATTTCAGGTTTAGCTTCAAACTCGAAGATATTGGTCTTGTTATCTTGAGCAGGGCTAAAATCGGAAGAGAAAACGAAGAAATCAGGGCCAGGAGAATCTAAAAAATAAGGAAATGCAGTGGAAGAGTCAGAAGTCGAAGTCTGTGAGCAGCAGCCTGTAGTCTCATAAGTAGAAATTTCAGTGTTAGTAGAAAATTGACAAAAAGAAGCTGAGGAGGAGGTAGCAATAGGTGAAAGAAGATCGCCAAGCAAGTGGTGCTTAATGAACTCTAAGGCTGTTGATACTTCTGTTGACATGTTGATCGAGCACAGCTTCAAGATTTCCAAGAACAATACAAGAGGTGACTCTTAATCTCTCAAGAAATGGGTACTCTCTCTTTTTCTGTAGGGGAGGAAACACAAAGGGAGATGAGGATGGAGTTGAAGCGGTGGTGGAAAGGGTATTTATATCCACACGAAATTGGAAGGGGGACTTTTCCACGGAGCTTCTTTGACCAAGGAAGGAACCCTCCTATTCCCGTTTTGCTGTCTCAATCTATTTCAGAGTCTTGATTCTGAACCGTTGGATTAGCCTTTTTTTGTCGTTTACTGCTATGATTTGTTGTTATGTTTTTGAGTTTCCCGAGGCATTTTACCTTATCTGTAGCGTGTTTCTTCCTTCCTGGTTGCTTCCAAGAGTGCAGCACGAACGTGACGGAAAAGTGATGCAAGTGGACGTATGAGTGGGGCGCTTGTTGGTCACTGTGATAAGTGTGATTTTTAAATATGAAAATATATTAAAATAATAATATTTAGATTTTTTTAAATATTAATACATTAAAATAATTAAAAAACAATAATAATATTAATTTAAAATTTTCTTAAAAAAAATTAAAATTTTAAAAAATCACCGTCAAACCACACCAAACTGCTAAACAATGCCTAAAGAATAAGGACATTGCACTATGCGAATAAATAATATTGAATATTGTTGAATTATTGATACATTGTATGAGTGGATGAGCTCTGATTTGGTCATATAATTTTTTTATTTAACTTATTTGCATCTTGAATATCTTTACACCAATAATGTCCGCTCTGCGTGGATAACACATAAACGATTGCCTTTCCAACAAAAATACCAATGCTAAAACAATCTTTTCTTTTCTTTTTTTACCCTATAATCCTCTTGTTTGATGGAAAAGGTGTGACAAAAACATCTTTCTACATATTAATCCCTATTTCATTGACTTTGATGTTTTTTTTTTCCTAATTTCAGCCCTTAAATCATAGGATATATTGATTGATACTCTTTTGTTATTTTTCATCCACCGTTTCCTTGCATAACTTGAATTTGCATATATTTTTACTATTATAAAATGGAGGGGATTATGTTATAAATTATTTGGGTATAGAAACAAATAAAAAGTTGATTTAAAAACCTGAAAATACTATCTTTAAGGTATTTATAATTGCATTAGAAAACTCACGAGGAGAGTCCATCCACCGTAGACTCTATATATACTTAATTTACAACACTATAGAAACTCATATTTATAAATACTTAGAAGGGAGTGTTTTTTTTCTAATGTAGGATATAAATCCTTTTCTATTTATTTACTTACAAACTGCACCAATAAATTATGTTAAAATTAATTATGAAATGATAAAAAAAAACCACCCTCCATCAATAATATAATAATAGAAAAAGGATAGTTTAAACCCTTAATTTACCCTTATATTTTCCTCAGTCCATCAATTTAACTGATATTATTAATTGAATCAATTGGATATTGAAGATATTTGAGAATGTAGTAGTGGTTAAATTTCAAAGTTTGTTGTTTAGAAATACATCAAAATAATTTCTTTTTATATTAATACATCAAAATAACCCACAAATATATATAAAAAATTAAAATAAAAACAAAATTAAAATTTAGCCAACCTTGATTTGTGCTGCGATCCCAAATGAGGGCATTGTAGTTAAATAAGATAAATGAAGCCCCTTCACGAGATTTTTCGATTTATTAATGAACATACAGGATTGATACTTTCTACCTTTATCATTGACTTGGAAAAAGAGAGAGTCTAAATAGAACATTTTAATGTGATAATTGAAAAATAAGTAACATCTATTTTGACTTCATTAATGTGACTTCATATTAAAACACATTCTTGAATATTTAGGCATAGACTATAGTATTGTATAAGCATGCGCGCGCGCGCGCCCCCGTTGTTGTTGTTGAGTGCATTGTTTATGATGCTTCTACTCGGGCTGTGATGGATGAGATGACTTGACTGAGCAGTCTAATTTTCAGAGCAGTCTACATATATTTGTCTAATGGAGCATGACTCTACCTAAAATATTCCTGTTGAAGATCAAAGTCATCTTAAAAAACAAAAATTGAAAAAAAAAGAATTAGAGGGCCGTTTAACTGGTGGACGACCTCTCAAAAGAAGTGGCCGATGACAATATATTGCTGAAATTTACCTCCCCGGAATCTGTTGTGCACTCCTTCCCTGAAGACGTGTTTTGACCGTTAAGTTTCTCTGAGCTAATGGATTTTCTTTGATTGTTCCAAACAGAATTCATGTCTTGGAGCATATTAGAGATGCTGGCAAGATAATACACAGGCGCCTTGGGCATAAAGAATTTTATAGCAACATTCATGCTGTTTTTGCAGAGAGATGAGGTATGCCAATGCCCTCAAGGCACCACCATTTAGCTTTTCTACAAAAAACAATTCCCATGTCATACGTGCATATACACAATATGATCTTACTTACAAAAAACAAACAATAATATTCTCAAATTTACAGAGATAGAGATTGTTATGGAGGATGATAAGGGGTCTGAGTATGATTTTCTGGATTTTGTGATGTGTAGAAAAACTGAGGATCTTGAATCAGTGATTTATTTGACGATTTCATGAAGATCTTTAAGAGGGAGTGAGGTGGAGATGTTAGTTGACTGGTGGTGGAGATGGCTGGCTCGAATTGGTCGACTAAGCCCAATAGGCCGGCGTTATGGAGAACGATTTCTTAATGGGCTATTTCTTCTCCTAATTGTAATTACAGAAGAAAGCCCGACCTGCACACAAGTAACCAAGCCCAACCCAACAACCACCTACACGGCAAACATCATCCACCCGGAGCACCATTTGTTCTCCAAACGGGACCGTTTCAGAAACTGGTAAAACTCTCTTGCTTTGCTCCCCTCTTTGTTGATGCTCATGGTAATAGTAATGATTAATGTTATAAAAATATAGGAAGATTATCTTGATTTTCTCATCATTTTAGTGCGATAATGCTTTATTTTTTTCTTTTCAAAAATTACTCTGGAAGTTAAAATCCGAGTTCTGATTATATAAAAAAAATACTAAAATATGTCATTTGGGTTTTTTTTTTATCCTTTCTTTTTATGTTTTTCTTTTTCCTTTTCTTTTTTCCCCTTTCTTCTCCTCTTCTTTTCCTCTCTCTCGGAGCATTGAACACAACCCACTCTTCTTCGATCCAAGTTTCAATCACGATGATGCCTATGTTCAGTTCATTTGATGCCCTATGTATAGAATCATTTGGACAGAAGTTCAAATTGGACTTCTAGATCTTAAATATTAGAGATCTTTTTATTTATAAATTTAGGTTTTGGTGATTTGATATAAAAAGACACTCTATATTGGATTTTGATGAAGTTGTTCATGTTTTATTTATTTATTTATTTATTGATATGTTTAAGAAGAAGATGAATATATAAGAGAAAGATGAGGCTCTTGTGATATATTTTGTTGATGTATTTGCAGTATTTGATAAAATTTCCAGAGAAAAATTGTAAATTTGTAATAATATTTCACTTGGATATTAAATCAATTGTAGTAGTATTTTTGTAATATTTTTGAGTTTTTTTATTGATTGAATTTATATGCGTTTAAGTTGGTATATAAAATATTATCAATTATACAAATAATTAGATTTAAAGTGTAATTTTTAAAAAGATGAAAATAAAGTATTATTGTTTTTGGAGAGATGGGGTAATTTTTTCTAAGAATATTTAAACAAATACAATATAAATACAAATATAGTTTGTGTGAATGGTCTATTTATTTAATTTTATTATAATTTATATTTTTATGACATTATTTAAATCGAAGGTAAAATATTCTAATAGAATGATATTATTTTACCTTACTTTAATATTCTTGTACTGTTACTAGATGACCTTTCAGATAATTTTAGCAATAATATCATTAAAAACTGAATCAAATGATAACAAATCTTCATATATCTTTTTGATGACTCTTTCCTTCAACAAAAATCAAAATATTGTAGAACACACATAAATCCTTGAATTTTCACTATGTATTATTTTTTTTTCTAGATAATAAATCCTTTTGACTTAATTTCTTTCTTTTTCTCAAGATTTCATTTTCTTTTATACCCTAAGGTTGCTAAAAAATATCCTCAAAGAATGCCCGGAAATTCTCAAAGCTCTGTTATATTTTATTTTTTAATTTTTTTTTCGAGATGGCTAATTCTTATCGTTTTTTTACTTAATTTCTTTATTTCCTTTAAGTTTCATCTTCTTTTATGTCTTAAGGCTGGTTGGAAATCTTCAGATCTTCATTAATATTTGAAATATATATATATATATATATATATATATATATATATATATATGATGAAGTTTTAAAAATTCAAGTAGCTCAAAAATATAGTTTTTGGGTTGGATTATCGATTAATTAATTGATCATAATAATCTTATTTATTTTCTCTAATTAAGGGGGTTGGTAGCTTGTAGTTGATGTTTGACAGATCAAGATAGCTTGTGGCTAGTACCGGTAAAATATTTTTTTTAATGGGTGTAAAGACTCTCAGGTAATTAAATAAATATCTTTTTAATAAGAGAAAATACAATAATATTATAGAGATATATGCTTTTTGTTTTTAAAGAAAAGAGAGACTAAAAAGTCTTATGTTCTTGATGGTATTAATAATGAATAAAAATCTATTACATTTCATTAATCAATCAAATGATAAGTATGATGTTTTTCTTAAGAAATCATTTGTATATTTGTAGAAATAGAAAAACCATTATATTTGACATAAAAAAGCAATTGGACTAAGAGTCTAGTTGTTTATCAAATTTATATTACTTAGGCTTAATATAAGAATATTAAATTTAATATCTTATTAGATTTATATTATCTTGAGTTTAGTTAATAACTGAATTCAAGTATAATAAACTTAAGTAATATAAAGCTCCTTGAATTTTGTTCAGAATTGAATGCAAACATTCTAGATCTTATATTATCAGGCTAACGTTATCATATTATTTTTTTACTTGTATAATTACATCCATGGTTATAGCAATATGTATAGATAAATATTCAGGAAATCATATTAAAAAAGAGTCAATTTCTGTTGTCTGTACGTATTCGTTAACATCTGTTCGCCGCAACAATCATAACTCCTCTCGCTGTAACAATCATCATCATCATCATCAAGCTTGCAATATGCCATTGAATCAAAATCGCTATTAGCCACACACACACATTAAATTAATATTTATAGCACATCAATGAAGAAGGATTTGCTTGCAACACGGCTGCATGGCACTATCATTTTTCCATAATGTGAAAGAGAGCTTCCAAGTAGCAAAAATTCAACAATGGTGACATTTGATTCTCGTGTGTGTAAGCAGCCATTTCTTTTGAATTCATAACGGGATTTTATATTGCTATTTTAAGATCAAAATCGTCTGTCAAGTCTCAACTTGACCCTATATTTTATGATTCAAAGACTTTCTTATCGACTGCAAACCATGCTATCACGTCATTGTTTTGCGTGGTCAAAGCCTTCACCTTCTTAATTGAGCCCAGAGTTTCTATATTTAGCACATTAAATGTTCATGCATCAGACTAATCATTGAAGCTAACTAATTGGATAATTTCAAAGGACGTAGCTTGATTAAAGCGTGATTATGTATGTTTGTGTGTGGCAAGATTGTTCTGATAGTTTAAAAAGAAATGTTACTCGGGAGATTGGATTTGTGAAGCACGTTTCTGGTGGTTCTTAATTATTTTTCTCTCATGATTGAAGAAACTGGGGATATAAGATTATATTTCAAGCAATTGTATCTGTATCCAAATACATGAACTGATATGAATATGATGATGAGTGTGTTTGGGAGTATAGTTATGATTGCTTTTCAAAGTGTTTTTTACTTAGAAAAGTATGTCAATAATTTTTTTTATTTTTTTAAAATTATTTTTAAGATTAGCACATCAAAATAATTTTAAAACATTAAAAACATATTAATTCAAAATAAAAAAAAATTAAATTTTTTTAAAATACTTTCCAAACATAAAAATAAACAGCCTCTTGTACAATACTTAAAAGAATAGAGAGTGCAGATTGATAGGCCAGTCAAGTCAAATGCAAGGCAAGAAGGATCCGGGCAGCCCCCTGGTTAAAACACGTGATGAAGTTTCGATGGTTTTTTATGAGGAACTCTGAAAATAATTTCCAAGACAAAAACTGCTTGCATTTACTCTTTTGTCGTTTCACGAGAAATTTAGGGAGTTTACTGGGATTCTAAAAAAAAAATACCTTAATAAAATAACACTATATAAAAAAAAATTAAAAAATAATATAAATAAAAAAAATTATAGAGACTCGTTAAAATTTTAATGACAACATCACTACTACTGTAAAAAAAAATATTAGAAAAGTCGAATTCATTAATATCGAAAAAGATTACAAACATTGAATGAAATGAATTATATTACTTCTTCAAAAGTGTAAGAGATTACTTGTTTTTAGGTTGTTTGTATGGTTCATTTCAATTACTATTGGTAATTTTTTTCATATCGTTGATTTGATTTGATCAAAATACTAGTGATTTTGTTATTGAAATTTTGAAATGTTTTCAATTTTTTATCTCTCTCTTTTTTATTTATTGAATGCTATGTTAGATAAATTTATAATTTGAAAAATTTATAACTCACAAATCATAAATATCATTTATGAATCTTTAAATTGTATTATTTTTTAAAACATGTTTTATAATATGTTATTTTATCAATTTTTTCTCTAGGCTAGAATTAAAAAAAAAATTCAAAGTTCAGAGGTGCACGCATGTGTTGTTTGTTGGCACGTAGTGACGAACCAAATAGGGATTGATTACTAATAATGGACAGTCAAATATTCTTCATTAAGAGAGAGAAAAGTTTGACGGAATCGGTCAGCTTCAACGTCCCTGTTTTGCTGATGTTCTTTGGGCAAATTTCTTGAAGAATGCGCCATTTTTTTATCAAACATCTAATGTGTTAGGTTATTATTATTTTTATTTATTTCTTATATTAAGTGTTTGATGATATTTTGAGTTGATAATTTATTTTAATATATTTTTTATATGGTTATTACAATATTTAAAAAAATATCATAGAATTAATGCTTGATTTCACATTAAAAAATTTAATTTTCTTGTTTGGATGAAATTTAAAATAAAAGACCACAATTTAAAAAAGATTCAAAGAAATAACCCTTTTGTTGTTTTAAGATAGAAAGGTGCTTTCAGTTTTGTTTTTTTTTTTCTTAAGTCATTTAATTTTTTTTATTATCCTTCTATACTGTGTTCATCATGATTTACGTTTGATAATTTATTTTGAATTTTTTTATGTGTTAATTATTGTATCAAGTAATTGTCCTAATATCTTGTCGGTGATTGATTTTCCAAAATAATGTTTGTATTCTTCATTTTTTAAAATATTAAGAGTAAATGGATTGAAATTGAAGAATAGAAAAACACTAAAGTATGGAGAGAAAAATAACATAATCCAATCACAAAAACCGAGAAAATGAGAGAAAAAAAAAAAAAGGTTGTAAGAGCCACACAAACCTTCTTAAGATACACACACCCCCAAGTAAGATGATTTCGTGATGATTTTAACAAAGTCAAGGAGCTTAAAGAAAGGCTCATGTGTTGCCTAAAAGGTGGAGGCCTTCCTTACGTTTACAAGTCAAACACCATCCCCTTTTTCTTTTAGATTAGTCCCTTGATTTTTAAAAGTTTTTCAATTTAGTCCTAGAAATTTTTAATTGATTTTTGTTATTTTTTCTTTTAATATTGAGTCGATTGAGAATTGTACTTTATTTTTTTACTTTATTTTATGATCATTTATTTTTTAACATATAATTAAATAAAAAAATGGCTTCAGAAAAAAAACATACAAGACTTTATGGAGTTCATGACTCTGTTTGCGAGTTTGGTAAGGTAACCCGGGTTGCCCTGGTTCATTGATTTCACAGGATAACCTTTTTTCTATTTTGTAGGTTTGACGAGTTGACTCGAGTGACCCGATTCACGAGTTTGCGAAGATCACCCAACTAATGCAATGTGTCTTTCTTATTGTTTGTTTTTTTAAGGCTAATTAGGCCTAAGAGAAAATAAGAAATGAGAAAAACAAAAGCATATATTTTCCTATTGGGTTACCTTTTATTGTGGTAGTGTGATCATGTTTATGATTCAAGTTGTGAATCTCACTAGTTAACCCAGGTTGTTCGAGGTCGATGCAATATGATTTTTTTTTTAAAAAAAATTGTCTCTAAATCTTTTATAACTCTTCAATTCAGTCCAATATTTCATTCAAATCAAGGCAAATTAAGACCCATATAAGGCTCATCTGGGAAGAAAATAAAGGAAGGAAAGAGATAGATTACCCAAATAGGCTAGCTTATTGTAGTAGTTTTCATTACTAGAGTGGTAAACTTCATAGGTTAGCTCGTGTTAATATAATATATTATCTTCTTTTTATTTTACTTGCTAAAATTTCCCTTCCATTTAATCCTGGGATGATTCATTGTTTTACATTCAAGCTTGTTTTTGCGACATAAAAAAGTTTTTTTGAGCCAAATCATCATTTCAATGGGACAATCAATTTGTCTCTTGGCTTGTTACATCAAATGAGACACACGATAATTTTTTTTTTTAATTTATTAATATATATGATAGATACTTAATTTTATCTGAAACAGAGGTAAAGCTTTCAATTCACATTTTAATTTTTTCAAAATTGACAACACCCATTTATATGTTTACGCGGCCTAGTAAATAACAATGATCAAAACAATGTTTTTTTAACTTTTTTTTTTAATATGATGTCTAGGTTTATTCGGTCAGTGGGTCAAAGTGGATTTTTGACTTTGTTAGCTATGGTTTTTTCTATATATATATATATATATATATATATATATATATATATATATATATATATATATATATATATATTTCAGGTTGACCTGTAACGCCATTCTAATTTTTACAATTACGCTAATTTGTAACTCTCCGATGAGTGAAGGTCGAAGACGCAATACTTTTAGCAAATCCACTCGGTCTATTTTTAGAATTGAGAATTCGTGTCTTATCTTAGTTTTTTAAACACAGCCCTTACAAAAAGCAAATACTCGTGATAATATTCATCCACGGGTAAAGAAAGAGTTTTTTTTTCTAATCTGAACACTCAAATTTCTGATGCTGGAAGTTCTAAGCTGTGCAAGCTGCCCTTGAAAAAACCGTTGAATCGGGATTTTCGCTTGAATGAATAAAACGACAAGTAGAATTAGCACACTAACATGAATTAGAGCTCCTAATGTGTTGACATCGGCTATTAATCGTAACTAATAAAGTGTCATTAATGAGCTGGGGAACAAATTAGTATCCTTGCCTAGCCGACGAGGCCCAACTAGCCAATGTATATCTTCGTAGCCCCAGCAAAATATTAAACTAAGGCCGCCGATCTTCGAATAATGAAAGATTGGCCACAAGTGGCAATATAAAAACAACACAAGCTAGTTTATATATATAAAAAAACATTAACAAAGTCGAAAAGTACCATAGCAAGAGGGCGAATCCTAATTAGATTTGAAAGCTAATCCTCCTTAATTAATATTAAAATGGTTAAAAAAAAGGGGGCACCCATATAAAGATAAGCACCTTCCTTGAAGGTGAGATAAAGAAGAGATGGAGGAAGTGCAATCTGATTATAATGTGCGTCACGTTCATGGATTGATTATCTTAATGGAACTTTGACTTTGTGGGAGACTTATCCTCATGCATTGAAAATCTAGCAAAGTGTCCAGGGCGGATGTATCTTTATTGCAAGCAGCAAGGTTTCTGTCTTTCATGCTTTTTTGGCCTCACTGGTCGCCGATTACTCGACCTGCCCCTCTGTTTCTATCTTTTTTTAAAAAAAAATATATATTTCTCTTCTTTCTTTTCTTTTCTTTTAAGGAGTTGATTTCTCCTCTTTGACTAACACCTCCTGTTCTTTCTTTCTTTTTTTCTTCTCAGGTTAATTGATTCACTATTATGACAAAAATACATCTTGCTGTAAAGTAAACTCAGAAAAGAAGACATGATAAAACTTAAATAATTGAAAACATGGAATACAACAAAAACAAAACAAAATAAATGAAAATCTTGAAAAAACTATAATTATTAAACTTGGACCGACCCAATAGATCGACTCGGTAACTCACTAGCCATGTTTATTTTGAATTGGTTTGGAGTTTGCCCAATAAAACTTGGGCTAATCTAATTAAACGTAATTAACCTGATTGACTTGATCAAATCTTGTTGAGACTTAACCAGGTTAACTCTTAGGATTTCTCTTTTATTTTTGTTTGTTTTATTAAAAAACAAATAAAATTGTTTAAAGTTGACAAAATAAATTTATGACCCCGAGCATATTAAATTAGGTCAAATTCCCAACTTGATACGATAACTATAAAGAAAAAACAATGAAAACTTATATATTGTTGTTGCACAAACATATTTATGCTGCGAATAAGAATTTTTCTTGTCTTTTTTAAAGTTTTCAAAAATTAATCCCTCCTTTTGTTAATTTTAAGGGTCGTTTTTGTAATAAAAGGCGATGAAACGTGGATGTAATGCATGAATATATAAGATTTCAAGTAATTGATTTTTGTGGGGTTTGGATATTAATTAGGGAGGCATGCCCATCCATCCTCGTTCCCAAATCTCACCTTGTACATTGATTCCTAAATTTATACAAGGAAAAAATGTTCTGCATTAATCGAAGCAGGTTATGTTGGAACACCAAAGAATGAGAATTTTGTTAATTGCCTTTATCAATTTGATTGTTAGAATGATTAACGTGCATCAAGCTAGCTAATGAATAAAACCCAGAAAAAAAAAAAAAGATTAACCAATGAGCGCTAAAGCATATAATTACAGGGCTCCCTGTTGGTGTGAAATAATTACTTACATAAAAAGACGAGGAAAAACTCATCCATATAAAAGAAATTAAGAGAAAATCAATAAAATGAGGATTGGCATCGACAATCCAAACTAGGGTTTACAAAGAGGTGGTGTTTTGTTGAGAGAGAACGAGAGAGGGGAGGAGAAGACCGAAGGCTCTTGGATTTTACTTGTTAAAACATATATAGCAGTAATGCTACTTTTACTAAACATCTCAAGGATCTAGAGCTTAATTGGACGAATGAATCTAGCTAGTTGCATGGTTCCATAAGTTCCACACGATGGAGGTTTTAGAAAAACTTCTTTAATTTGATTATATTAATTAGTGTTGTTCTAAAATATTAATAATAGTGAAGCCTTTCAATTTTCCTCTAAAAATCTAGATGATTTACTTAATTTTTTTAAGAACGATGACCATCCTTCCTCTCCAAGTGGGCATGGGGCACGAGTATATATTTTAAATGGTTAAGATCAATCGTCATGACCTTTTACCATCATTTAAAAGTTTGAAGATACCATACAAACCCTTTCAATATTAATTAAAAAAGACATTGTATGAAGTTTCTTATATTAAAAAAACCAGGGTTATATTCTAATTTATATCATGTTCACACACTGTTATTTTAAATTATTTTATACTGTGGTTTCTATATCATTTAACAAAAGAAATTAATAGTTCTTTGGGTGAAGTCTTAATGTATAGTTTTTTCAAACATTTTTTTTTTTTGCATCGAATATCTCATTGGAATAATGTTCTATTTATTTATTTGATATGGTTTTAGATTCACATTCAACTATATATTAAAATATTTTCAAGTTTATATATAGTTTAAATTCACATTCAACTATATATTCTACTTATTTTTTTTCAAGTTTTTTTAGACTTTATTTTAATTTATTTAAGACTTTATGTAAGGTTGGAATTGTTTTTCCTATATCTTTTACAAGTTTATATATTTGCTTAATATATATGTAGCTTCTTATAATAATAGCAAGATTACCATTTTTTTTTAAATATGTTTGCATAATTATAAACTAAACAAATAGGCACATTTATTTAATTATTTAATCATTTTGTTAGAATGATTATCAATTTTGTTTTGTTACCATATTTTGTTTAAGAGTAAACTTAAATAAGAAGAGTTATTAGAATATTGAGAGTCTCTTTGAAGAAAATCTTTAAGCATTTAAGTGATGAGTAATAAAATCTTAAAAATAAAAAATTAATTCTTGATAATAATAAAAATTTTAAATTGAATATTTTCTAAAAACTTTAACACGTAAGTACTCTAAAATAGTTTTATTTAAGTATAATTTCAATATTTGTTTACTCTAAAATAGTTTTATTTAAGTAAAAACATCATTTTTAGATTAAAAAAAAAGGGTTAAAAAAGCAATTTCAATTACATTAGTTAGTAAACACTCACTCTGTCTCCTATTTTGTAAAAGAGGGTAGATTGTTCTTAAAATAAACTAAAAGGGCCAAAAAAAGAAAGGCAGTGACGAAAGAAACACGTAAAAAACTCGGCGATTACAAGGCGGGCAAATGGACAAGGAAAGAGACAAGCAACAATTTGCCGCTCTAAGACAGAACGACATCATCCCTCTCATGTAAAAGACCCCAACAAATCTCGCGAAGTTTAAACACGTGACGAAAACGAAACCCAGCCCACCACTTATAAATTAATAATTTCCTCAACTTTCCTAAATGGTAAATACATGCATCTCTCTCACTATATATGCCCCCAGAATTCCTCCCCAGAAAAGACTTCAACAAAATCACTACATCATCATCAGATCAAAATCTCTCCCTCTGCCTACACAAATACGAGTAAAAATGTACGGAGAGAACTTTCTTGATCAGTCCGATTATGCCTTTCTTGAATCTGTTCGCATGCATTTGCTAGGCGAACCTACTTCTCCCCCCACTGCCAGCAGCTGCTTTAATCCAGCAAGTACTAACAGTGCAATGTCAGCAGCAGCAGCAACCACCCCTGCTACTTGTACTCCAGTCCCTGTTTATTGCAGGAGCACAAGCTTCAGCAGCTTGTACCCTTGCTTGACAGAAAACTGGGGAGACTTGCCACTCAAAGTCGATGATTCTGAGGATATGTTCCTTTACGGTGTCCTCAGCGACGCCGTCACCGTTGGGTGGGTCCCGTCACTCAAAACCGATCAATTCATTGAGTCCAATCTTCCAGCGGTGAAGTTAGAACCCTCTGAGAACTTGACGATATCCCCTCCGCGCACGGAGGCTCCGATAGCTGAGCCGGCGGTTGTTCCGTCCAAGGGGAAGCATTACCGGGGTGTGAGGCAGCGGCCGTGGGGGAAGTTCGCGGCGGAGATTAGGGACCCGGCGAAGAATGGGGCCAGAGTTTGGTTGGGGACATTCGAGACGGCGGAGGATGCAGCGTTGGCTTACGACCGTGCTGCCTATAGAATGCGTGGCTCGAGGGCGTTGTTGAATTTTCCGTTGAGGGTGAATTCCGGCGAGCCTGCCCCGGTTAGAGTGACTTCGAAGAGGTCGTCGCCGGAGCGGTCATCGTCGGTGGAGAGTGCGTCCCTGAAGAGGAAGAAGGTTGGTGGCACGGCGGGCACTGCTACAGTGGTGGCTCAAGCTGGGTTGGAAATGAGGAATGGGGTTGGGTGTCAAGTGGGTACACATGGCGAACAAGTATTGGTTATCTAGATAATGTTGGAAAGTGAAAAACTCATAACAATGTGGGAATTCCCATAATTTTGAAATTGTGAGGAAAGGGGACCAAAAAAAAAAAAGCAATCCCCATTGGGATAAAAAGGGATGTTTGATTTGTGAATAGATTTTTGCTATTTAATTTATTTAGACGAAATCTTTCTTGGAACGAAAAGAGAGAGCATATCATTTTTAATATTTTTGGTCCACATTTTATTTCTTAATTTCATTTGCTTAATTGTGTATTGTTATAGTTGAGTTAGAAACTTCAAAATGATGAATGCATAAAATTAATCAATTAGTCTTCACATCAGAGATATGGAGATTATTTTATAGGAAATCACAATAAATTAGGTTGTACGATTTTAGCTAAATTAGGTTTTGCAAAATTAATTTCTTAGGTCTTTTTAGAAATATGGTTACGGATGCTTTTTAAAATGCTTTTTATACTGAAATATATCAAAATAATATTTTTTTATTTTTTAAAAATTATTTTGTATATATCAAAATAATTCAAAACATATAATTTTTTTTTAAATTTTTAAAAAATATGGTTTGCATTCTGTTCTCGAACGTTATAAGGTGACAAGTATTCACTTTCATTTGTGGGGGTAAGTTTTCATACACTTAGATGAAATGAAGAAGAAATGTATCTATTTATTTTTATATACCAAGTGCCTTCTATAATATATGCTTTTGAAAAAAAATTACTCTTGTATATCATTGTATATCTTTTTTTAATTTTTGGATAAAAACAACTCTCAAATCATTGAAAGAAATTTCTCATTGTCATGGACGTATTAAACTAGTTACTTCATTTTCTATTTAAAAGGCTCCATGGAGGTGGTTTATTCATTTTTTTTTTTAGTTTCTACATGTTATTTTTTCTAGTTTTATTTTTTTCACAACTTTTCTTTGTTTCTATGTTTTATAGGTTTATTCTAGTTTTTTCAATTCTTCTCAAATTAATTTTTCATCTTTTAGGTTTTGAAAATTGACTTTTCATTTAGTTTGGGAGATAGTTTTATTCCAAAAAAAAATTATAAAAGAATATAGGTAACTATATACAGAAGTGTAATTAAAAAAAAAAACACAAGAAAACATCCGTTATATAAGAATAAATGAATCAATTATTCATATTAAAATACTAACAAATGTTATAATTAGCCAAATTCTATAAGTTATTAGTCCTGCTAAAATAAATACTACATCATTAAATAATTAAAGCCAATGTCATGTCATTAAAAAAACACACCCCCTCTTTCAAAGGACCTTTTCTCTTTCCTTTTCAAGAAACTCTTAAAAGATTAAAAACCCTAACAAAAAATCAAAGTATAGAAATGTTTGAACTATAATTCTCCCTCTACCCTTGCAAATCCAACTCCTAATCCACACCCTTGTTAGTCAACAAGAAAACCCATCAAAAGTTTAAAGTTTTGATTTCAATTCTTGGTGTTTTTTTTTTTACATCATACCAAAACATAATGCTAAACTAATAAAATAAGTAATACAATGATTAAAAATTTTATTTACATTAAAAATATAGTTACATTAGAAGTTTTAGATATAAGTACAGTCTTTTTATTTTATTTCAACTTCTTATATGATATTGTTATCCTAATTGTATTTTTATTTTTATTCTCTTAATTTAATTAAAGATTTAATTAAAATAAATTTACTTGAAATTTAAACCTAGTTTCGTGTTTGGTTGAGGTTGAATCCAATTTAATTAAAAAAAATTAACTTTTTCAAATTAAAAAGAAAGAGGATAATAGTCAGAAATAATGCAAATAAAGATCAGAAATGTGGTAAATATCACAAAGAATAAAAAGATACCGTCAATACCCAAATCAAAATGGATGTTCTCATAAGGAAGCCATCGAAGGCTTTTTCTTAGTCAAAGTTTTGCTTATAATTCTAATTTAGTGATGGCTATTCCTTCTTTCTATGATTTGTACATAAAATCAGCATACGCATACCATTTTTACACCAACCAAAAGAGTGTTGAAATAGGAAAATGTGAAGAGGAATAGATCAAGTTAGAGATGGTGAGAAAGAGTTTATTAAAAGAGAGGGAGAAAGAGCGTAAAAAAAAAGAGAATATATTTTTAATAATATAATATTGTTTTTAATTGTCAGTAATATGACATTGATTTAATAGAACCAAGCTTTAATTTATATAGTTAGTTATAACTTTAATACTATAAAAATTATCGTTCATCAAGCTTAAAGAGGATCCTAATGTTTTTGTAAATTTCACAAATGCAAGGGTTAACCAATGTGAGAGTTATATTATATTGTCGATATGTTTTCACCATATTTTTGTTAACTAATTATAGAATATACTATTTAACCTATCATAACTTCATAACAATGATAAAAAAAAAATAAAAGGTTCCAAATATAATTTTTAAACTCGACTAGTAATAAATCGACTCAAGACCCGGGTTACAAGTATTGACCAGGTCACCAGATTATCCCGGGTCAACCTTTATCTTTTTATATAAAATAAAATAACTTTGTTTTTGTTAAAAAAAATAGTTAATAAATTGCAAGCAATCTGATTTTTAACCAGTTCTTGTTAGGTCAATAAAATCACTGGGTCAACTTAGATTTTTTACCGGGTCATTCAGGTTTTTCCTTTTCTTTATTTTTTTAAATTCAACTCGATTCTTATTAAGGATCAGCTGAATCTCGGGTGTATCCACCTGACAGACTTTAAAACTATGATTCCAGAGATTGACTGAAGTAGTATGAAAAAATATATGAGAAAAAGATTGCCATTAGCGCATTATCAAGTACATAAAAAGACCACAAAAAGACTTCCCGCAGCATTCATTCTAGTTCTATTTTCCTTTGTTATCGGTGAAAAAAAAAAAAGAAACCACACGTGTCCGTCTTGTCTAAGACAAGACAATTTCAAATTAATTCTTTAATGTGAAAATTATGTTTCTTATTTATCTGGTAAAAGCAATTCGTGTAACTGCGCATCTGATCCACCTTTCCGATCTCGAAAAGCATTCTCATCCCTTTTCAGTTATATTTAAGAGACGAAAAGAATCAGGGAAAAAGACGAAGAAACTGGCAATAAACCGCCACAACAAAACCAGGTCGCGTCAACACCGAACCACAGCTGTAGGCGCACGTGCACAGCAGAGCAAGCAAAGACGGTTGTACGGTCCAAGAGTTCATGCATGCAAGAGGGCATTGGGTATCTAACTATCTACCCCAAATCCTTTTGACTTTCAATCTTTGACTTGACTTACCATGCTGACCTTTCACCGAACGCAAGGGCATGGCCACACGAAGCTGGTCCATGGTTCTCTGGGTTTCGACCATTCAAAAAGCCCTAATATAATTTCGTTCACACAGACAGTCATGCCATTCGTACAATAAATATTAATAATAATTCTGTCATTGTTGATTGCAGCAAAGTCAGTCAAATTACCAAAAACAAATTTTAAAAGCAGACACGCCTGGCTTCTCATCCTATCCACAATACTTGCTGGAAGATACCAAGGTAAAAATAAACAAACATTTCTTACCACGGAGAGGAGACTATGCTGTTGTACATTTGTACTAGCAAAATCCCAATGCCTCACCAGCTAGAGGTATCATGGAGATACGAGAAAAATCATCGTGCAAATCTCTAATATTTCCATTCATGGCCCCGGGAATTCCATAACTTGTTGGCACTCATCGCATATCCTTGCATGAGCCTGTGCAAGCGCTCATGCCCATTCTACGTTTCTAACACATAATAAAACGCTCTTGGCTTGCTTCAAAAAGTATATTTAACATGCATGCAGAATGATCATGAAAACTAGCATCCTTGAATTGAGATAAACATACCAATATGCACTAAATTTGAATAATTCTTCCCCACAACTGGCGTTAGACTTCATCATTTAGGGAGAAAATGGCGACAAATTCCCGATTCTAGGTTGGTAATTCCTAATTCTAGTATGCCATGAGCAAAAATTGGTTTACCACTGGGAGACACATTAAGGGTATACTGGCCTTCCTCGACTGTAGTTGTGCTGGGACCGTCTCCTGCAATTTGGAAATTAACGAGATTAAATCAGTAAGACATAAAATGGAAGACATGCAATCTGTGAGTCGACCAAAGAAAATCACTCTCTGCAGTAATGCAATTGACCATCGCATCATTCAGGCCACGCCTCACTATAGTCATTAAACTGAAGTAAAACCCGATGGGCAATGGTCAAACATGTAGAAGACCAGGTAGGGGACAGTGATTAAGCTGTAGTGTTTGCTAGCAAAGGTTACCCGCACCATGCCATTGGCCAGGCCAAACTTTTACCAACATAAAAAAGCATATAGAGGAGATAATAATATGTATTAATTGAGGATAATTTAATTAACACACGATCCGAAATATAAGATTGGAATAACCATGCAAAATTTTTTTTTCATAAAATTCAAGGCTCAACAACCTAATATCAAATAATGAACTTGAAAAAAAACAAATGTCAAAGAAAAACACTCGAGTCGCTCGAATTAATTTGACTAAAATATTGAGGGATAAAATTAAAAAAATAAATAAATCAAGAAATGAATAAAAAATGCAATAAAAAATAAAGATCAAATTAGATAAAATAAATAAATAAAATAAAATATTGTAAGACGAAATTGAAAAACAAATCTTCAAAAAGCATAAAAATAAACACAAATAGCAATCAAAATAATAAGGATTAAAATTGAAATAAATACAAACTAAAGGACAATTGATTTTTGGAAGATCAAGAGCGAGTCCCTACGGCCGGAGAGAGAAAAGAAGGGGAGGAGAAAAAAAATCCATCGCCGCCAAACCGCTGCACATTGAAATGCACGCTCCACACCAATTGTTGCGCCGCCACATGACATTTTAGGAGACATGACGGTTGACTATTTTTGGTCGTCAAACGCTGCTTCACGTGTTGCCCAAAGGGCGTGAGCGGAATCCACTCATTGGTGTGTGCATAGCAGGCGCCAACAACTTTATCTTTGTTATAATACTTATGATTTGTTAAAAGACTAATTTGCCCCTCATAACAACATGTTTTGTTTTTTCTCTTTTAAGGGTAGTTTAGTCTTTTAAATGTTTTAACAAAATAGAAAAGACCATGAAACCACTACTAGCTAGGCAATTTTTTTTTAAAGGCAAATAAGTAATTTTACTATGGAACAAAAAAATGAAGATACTAGCTTTAACAAAATAGAAAAGACCATGAAACCACTACTAGCTAGGCAATTTTTTTTTAAAGGCAAATAAGTAATTTTACTATGGAACAAAAAAATGAAGATACCATTTCGCCCCATTCAATTTGAAAATGCTAATTAAACCTCATGAAAAGATCATTTTACCCTTGGCTGTCACTGTGGAGGGCAAAAATGTTAATTCACTGTAGCAATTCATGGAGTCTTCCTCCACAGTGTTTTACTAAGGCTTTAGTTTTTTTGATAATTCTTTATTGATAGGAAGCATCAATGAACTTCAATAAGAAGTAGAAATGTCTATTACAATGATTGAATCAATGATTGGTGCAGGTTCCTCCAACCAAACAGAAACATTCTAACAAGAGAGTGCACAATGAGCCAGGACATGTGCTGCCCTGTTCCCATTTTTTGTATTTTCTGTATGAACCAACTTCGACCATATCTATCATGTCGTTGCAATACTCAAGTGAACTCGTATAAGATAAAATCAGAAAGATTTAATTAAGAAACAAGGTCATAGTGCCACTTTCTGTTTCATTAATTATATGCCTATTTCATGCCCACCAATGTCATGGATCAAGCTGGTTAGAGCTGACAGTTATAAGAAGTTAGACAACCAGCTTACTTTGCAATATTTAAGCCACAAGAGGACATGAAAACTTAGTTTTCTGAGGCTCAGATGCATGACTATAGGTTACAAATCATACAAAAATATCTTGCTTAGTTGCCTCGTTAATCAACTTAATCCCCCCTATCTATATATTTGACAATATTGATTGAAAGTACTGTTTGCCTGAAATGAATCACTAGCGGCATACCATATAGGACACAAAATTAAAATAGATTACCTCTTGGATCGGATGAGATCCTCTTCCTGTTCCATTAGTCCACCAAGATAGCCAAAACCATCAACATTTTCCCAGAAACAAAGGCCCTGCTTGGACTGTGATTTTTGCCAACCAAAAAGAAAAAAAAGGTTCCATATGACAATTAATAAGAAATTATATTTAAGCATATAATTTGCAGGAACATACAGCTCAAGATTCAGGGTTACTAAAAAAGTTGAACAGAAACAAGAAAGGAAAGGTAGGAGCAATTTCTTTTCCCCCTCAATGTCCCTTAAAGCATCACATATTCTGGAAATTCAATGGAAAGAACTTCATCATTGTGTTTTATATAGAGTGAAATGTATCTGTTTAATACCTAAGAATGATGAACTTAAACATTGAACATGATCAAAGTTTCAATTGTCTTCTATTTTTCATGATTGGTTTTCCAAAGCCACAGGGATCACCGAGCCAGAGATTCAGAAGTCAAATTACAGCAGAAAAGAGCAAGAAACACTCACAAAGTAAAATGTGGATTCAGCCTATACTTTTAAATGAATATTTTTCTTTACTTCATCAATTCTACCTTGAAGTTCCTGCTGGTGATCCATGTCCAACTGGCACATTTTACTAGCCCAGTCAATCTTTTCTTCAATCAAGGGAAATACACTATCTGAAGTGGCTAACCTGAAAGTTGCAAGCAATGGTTGTCACATGGGCACACCAACTTTACAAGGAGCAATAAACACAAGGAGTTATGAGGGGGAGCATTTAGAAAGAATTCATGCTTTGGTGAAATTATTGCAAACACAGAACAAATTTTGGAAAACCCAAAGCAGAGAACAAAATCACATGTTATACACTGCACAGAACACCAGCTGCTTAAGTTATCCAATAGATTCCAACAACAAAACAGTATTTCAAAGGACAATTTGATTTCCATGATCTTATCCAAGCCAATAGAAACCACCAGATATCCAGTGTGACTACCAAAATGCGGCAATAACACCAGACTGACTTTGTCCATACTCACCCATGACAAACCTAAAATGGATAACTCAACATGAATGAGAGATTCTACAACATTTGTTGCTGCATTAATCTACCTTGTCTCAAGATCTTGTGAAATATTGAATGAAAACTGAATGAATGATTGGAAAAAACCTTCAATGGTAAGTGGAGTCCCCTTTCATGTCAGTCCACAGTACATCTCAATTGATTTTGTAAGAACCTAATTATGAAATATAAGACAAAACTCAAAATTTTCAGTTTTACCTCCTGGGAGGTTATTAGAACATATTTTCTGCAGTATTTGGCCACATCACGATGCCAAGTTCTAATAATGCATGCAACATGACACCTTAACAACTTATCTCCTTCGGTATTCCTATTCTAGGCTGCAAATTATTGGTCTCAAAACCACCTAAGATTACCTTTTATTTAAAAGTTTCCCCCTAGGGTTAGTGAAGGCAAACGATCACAACGCGTGATGTAGAAGGAGACATTAATGAATACAACATCAAATTATTTGTCTCCAACAACTTCTTAAACAGAACATAATGCAGTAACCAAGTAATTTAATAAGTTCAACCATTTAGATGCACATCAATAAAAAAAAAATGTTATCAGAAAATGTACTTCTTTATAATGCCAAGTCATGGACAAAAAGAAATGTAAGGTGAAGCCCCTATTAACATGACAGGAACAAGTCTGACCATGTTTAACTACCAAGTCTATTAATTGCAAATAACTTGAACTGAGGCACAATCTTGCACCTAAACAAGCAAGAGATGTTCTACCCAGGAATCCTTCTTAGAAATGCAGAAACTACGACGACTAGATAAGCTCCAACAAGACTCTTTGAATGGGATATGTGTTGTAAAATACTGGAAGTAAAGCATTTCTTTTGAAAAAAGGGAATATAAGCCAACCAAATTCCCAATGTATCTATCATACTCCCAAGCTGGCCATGCATGAGATCCCTCCCCGCTGCAAATTGCAACTGAAAATGAAATAACCCACCAAGCATTAAATTCAAAACATTTATTAAAGACTTAAAGAAACCAAACAGATGACTTCCCAAGGTGATTGATTAAACCTCATAACACCTTCGCAGCTGATTCAACTTCCCTTTAACTATGCCCTATAAAAAAAAGTACTATGAAAAGATCATTCTGAATTAATTAACAGGGAAGGTAAATACATGTTTCCAGTAGCTGATGCAGAAAAGGGGAGACCTGCTGCATACACGCACTCATTGATGAGGAAGTCTTCAAGTTCATGCACGTTACAAACCTCAAGTTCCTCTAGCAGTTCATTGTAAGAGAGAATCTACAAGAGGGACTAACTAAAATTATTACAGCAAAATGGCACATTTTTTTCTTCTAGTTCCTTCGACAAATACTTTAATGAAAACAACAGGACAGTATGATAACGAGCAAGAGTTTATCCTGCAGAACATAAAGCAAGGGGAAAACTTGGGCATAAAATTCTAATTTTGCAACACAAACTGAAATCCCATGAAACAAAATACACACAATAAAAGGAATTGCAGCAATAAATTCAATCAAGGATGTAAACTTTCAAGTAAAAAACACGAACATTAGTCCTCATATGTTAAAAGCCAGTACCTTATTGGTCGCAGAAAGAGTACGCACAGTGAGTTGTTTGAGCTTGAGGAATTGATCAGGTGACAGCTTTGGCAGCATACCAGTTTTACCTTGAGGATTCAAAACCCATAAATATTCAGACATTAAAAAATGAAATAAAGGACCAAACGAGAGTAGCTCAGCAGCATATATTTAGGGCCCAGGTGGAACTCAATGCAAGGCCAAGAAACCAAAAAGAGTTGATGGAGGGTCTCTAACTCTGAAAAATAGACCATAATACAGCGCATAGGGCCCAATATAACCAAACTAAGCCTATAAAATCAGTCGAATGAGCCTAACTTCAGTTTGAGCCCTATTTAACTTGTTTATATATATATATATATATATATATATATATATATATATATATATATTAAAAGTATTTTAAAAAATATTTTTTATTTACTTCAAATTAATTTTTTTTTATATCATTTTAATGTATTGGTATATAAAATTATTTTAAAAAATAAAAAATATATATGATTTTAATGTATTTCCTAGTAAAAAACTATTTTAAAAAAATCACTACCATATTTTCAAATAAATTCTTATAAAGAAATAACATTTAATTTAATGATTTTATTATTAAAAATTGATGAATGATAAATTCTTCTTTTTTTACAAACTGAAATGGTTACGAGATTGTATTTTAAATCTATATATAAATTAATTCTTACCTTTATCTTCTATCAATAACAAAAATTCATTTTGAAATATAAAATAATAATAAGAAGAATTGTTGTTGTACATTCTTTCTTGTAAAATATCATAAAAAATTGATAAAAAAATATAAAAATAATTAAACTCCATCAAAATGTTAAAAAAAAACCCATTTATGATATGATAAATTATCACAGAAAAAATAACCTATATAAATTTATGATTTTTTATGACTTTTTAATATGTTTTGGAAAAAGAAATAAGACTTGCATAAACACCATTTATGATACGATAAATTAAAAATAATAAACCTTTAATAGCTTTATAAATTTTTTACGACTTTTTAATATTTTTTGAAAAAAGAAATAAGACTTGCATACGTATTTAATAATTAAATTGGATAACTTCATAGGTGGGCACGTTTTAGGAAGGCATATCATGTTAAGTGATTTTCTTTTTAAAAAAACCTTTGTGAAACGTAGAAATTATCGCTCGAATATAATAAAAAACAATATGTCAATCAAAACATCTTATAGTTCGATAGTTGAAAAAAATAAGTGTTAATTGAAATAGCTTGTAATGCAGAGGGTGGAGAAGGTTTTTTTCCTCTTTTTTTTTTCCGTTAAATATTTGTACAAATACGTAATCAGTTATTTATTTTTCAAATGACAAACTGTTTCATCTTTCTAAACATGCTGTAGTTTATAAACTAGATGCTATTCCTCTTGATGGTGCGGGTTTATGGTATGTTTGTATGTTATTATGAGTTTGTGGAAAAAATCATAAAAAAATATATGGAGAAAAACAGTTACAAATCACAATATTTTCAATGAAAAAACTATAAAGCTAAATTCTCAACCAACTTAATATTAAAAAAACTAAAATAAAAAAATATAATTTTAGAAAAAATCATAACAAAAAAATAAAAGGAAAAAAAACATGCAGGGAAACACTTTAGTAATCTGTAGTATTTAATGAAGAAATCTATAGTTGTAATTCTTAACCAACTCAATATTAAAAATAATAAAATCGATAAATATAATTTAAAAAAAAAACATAACAAAAAACAATCATGTGGGGGAATATTATAGCTATCCACGGTGTTTTAAAGAAAAAAATACGAAGCTAAATTCTCAACCAGCTCAATATAAAAAAAAAACGACAAAGACAATTATGAAAAAAAACAAAAAAAACCATAAAAAAAATCATGTGGGGAAATACTGTAGCAATCCACAGTGTTTTAAAGAAAAAAATTATAAAGTTAAATTCTCAACCAACTCAATATTAAAAAAATAAAATCGTCAAAAATAATTATGAAAAGAAGAAGAAGAAGAAGAAGGTAATTTAAAAAAAAAAGCAAAAAGAAAAAAAATGGGATATAAAACATGTGAGAAAAGTTAAAGCTAAATTCTTAACTAACTCAATATTAAAATAAAAATTTAACAAAGATAATTTTTTTTAAAAAAAATATGGGGAAACACTGTAGCAAAACAAAAATCATGTTGAGAAATATTGTAGCAATCCACAGTATTTTTTTTAAAAAAACAAAATAAAACAAAATTCTCAACCAACTTAATAAGAAAAAAATAAAATTGACAAAGATCATTTTGCAAAAAAAAAAAGAAAAAATTCATAAAAATAATAATAATAAACCATGTAAGGAAATATTGTAGCAATCCATAATGTTTTAAAGAAAAAAACTATAGAACTAAATTCTCAACTAATTCAATATTAAAAAAAAATCAACAAAAATAATTTTTAAAAAAACACAAAAAAAAGATAAAAAAGAAAACAATCTTGGGAAAAAAGAAAAAAAAAACATGTAAAACCAAAAAAGAAATGAAAAAAAAACAAAATATAGAGAAAGCTATAATACTTTTCCCATACATTTTAGAGTATTAGTTAATATTTACACTTGTTGATTTAATTATTGTTACAGTAATGTATTCACACAAATATTCATAATCCAGCATGCTCTATGAAATATAATTAACAATAGCTAATTCTCGTTTGAAAAATAGTGTTCATAGAGTGACAACATTGTTAATTGTAACAATATAATGGCGGTTTTGCGTATTAAAATCTTTTCACAAGCCATTAGGTGTTATTATACTAATCGAAGGTAAATAGATCTTTTTAGGTTTTAAAAGAACAATGAAAAGACCAAAATGTTATTAATTTTTTTTTTAAAAAAAAACTAGGTATCAATGAGCATTTTGGTACTTAGATAATGGAATTTTATTATTATTATCATACTTTAATTTGATGTTTGATTAAATAAATAAAAAAAACTATAAGAGGTGTAATTTAACTGATCAGGTTTTGGATTTGCTCCTCAGATATCACCGGTTTAAGTCTCATAAAGTTTAAAACCACTAGAAACTTATATGATCGTTAACTTCAAGACTTATAAAATTAATTAAGATACATATAAACTCACTCAAATACTCATATTAATCTTAAAAAAAATAAAAAAACACCACATTGATGTTCAGAATTTAAACTTACCTTTACTTATGACATGTCTCTGTGCTTTTTTGTTTTAAAAATTAGAGGTGAATAATAAAAAATAATAATAAAACCAAACCTAGAAGCGCGGAGGCTCATACACAATCGAGCTTTTTCTTGCAATGAATCAGACACGTTGTATATATAACTTTTTTTTTTAAAAAAAATATTTAACCTAAGACAGAATACAAGTGACATAACTAGTTTTTTTATTGTAAATTTTTCATCGTTGATGAAAAACATTTCCTCGTACAACAACCACGGCAAACACTCCCCATGAAATTGTTCTTTGGTTTTTTTTTTTACAAGAAATCCCGATTGAAGGCCAAGGCCTAATGGGGACATCTAAGGAGCCTAATCTCAAGTACAAAGAGCACAAGGCTGTAAAAAAACAAAAGGTAACAAAAATAGCCCAAAATAAAACCACAAGGACTAGGTAATACAAAGAAGCTCAAGAAACCAAACAAGCCCTATACTCACAGAGCTCAAGGGCAGCAAACTCCTCGATCAACCAAACAATCGATCTTATCGATCTTCACTTTTTTCCATGGATAATCTGCTCAACATCTTTTCGATCACCAGATCCGAACGGCGAGGCATCGGATCCTTGCCCATACTACGAGTTTTTTCCCCAAACAAATTGCTTAGCAGCTAGTACAGCATATGTTCGTGCACATGATAAGTAAGAAAGAAATGGACGCGCCATTGACTTAGATTCTGATCAGTTCACCACTTGAGCTGAGGGGAGAAGGAGATTGTAGCGAAGGAACATCTAAAAAACCTTCTAACATTTCCAGTACCATCTTCATTGTAGGTCTCTTTGAAGGTTCTTCTTGAATACACCACATTGATACCTCTACCCACTTTTTCAGCCTCTCTTTGTCATCCATTGCCACCTTGTCGTTATCCACCAAATGATAAATTCTCCCTTCGATATAGCAATCATAAGCCCAGTCTGTAAGTATTGCTCTTTCTTCTTCTCCTTCTTCAAGGTCCATTACGACGCTCCTTCTGCAGCAAATGATCTCTAGTAACAGCACACCAAAACTGTAGACATCCACTTTAGCAGTTACAGGCACATTCTTGAACCATTCAGGGGCCACATAGCCTCGTGTTCCTCTGATCATTGTACGAGTCCGTGTTTGATTTGAGAGTAACAGTTTTGCCAATCCGAAGTCAGATATTCTTGCAGAGAAAGAGTCATCTAGAAGTATGTTTTGAGGCTTAATATCACAGTGGATGATTGGGAACTCACATTCCTCATGCAAGTAGAGAAGCCCTCTTGCAACCCCCAATGCGATCTTGACTCTCTGATGCCAATCAGGTCTTGGAAGTGTAAAGAGGAAGTTTGCTAAAGTGCCATTGCTCATGAACTCGTATATCAAAAGCCGATGAAACCCTTCATCGCAGTATCCAAGCAACCGGACTAGATTCTTGTGATGAGTCTTCCCAATTGCACTCACTTCAGTCCTGAATTCCCTCTCCCTTTCTTGAGCCAACCTGTCCAACTTCTTGACCGCAATGGCGTTTCCTGAACTTGATCTCATGAAGCCTTTATAGACTATGCCAAAGGAACCCCTGCCAAGCTCTTCCATAAATCCATCAGTTGCTTCTTCAAGTTCCTTGTAAGTGAAGGAACGCAAAGTTGAAAAATAAATGCTTGAATCTGGCCCTGCCTTCTTCATTTTTCTCTCGCGCCTTCTGAACAGAATTAGAAAAGTAACAAGCAGCAAAATCACGTTGAGAAATGCAGAACTACCCAGAAGGGCACCTAGTAGAACCGGTTTCTCTTTATCACTGCCAACGTTGCAATAACCAGAAGGAGGAACTTCTTTCCATACTTTGAAGAGAATCTTTGCAAAACCTGTGCGCATGTATCTTCCATTGGAGAGAGGCAGCCTCTTCTTCCAACATCGACGACCATCAAAAATGGCAACAGCACATGAACAATCATATAAGCAAGACTTTTCACATTGCGTCTGGTTGTATGGTGATAACGTTTCATAATCATTCAATGGCCAATTTACATTATCAAACTGCCTAATTTCGTATAACTCTTCTGGGTCTCCCCGTCCATCATCTAATCCACACCCTTGTGGAAAAGTTGGTTTGCATCCGCCAAGTCTGTTGTTTGGATCCAGGAAAACATATCCAGGAGGACAGTCACAAGTGGGCTTCCTATTTTCTTGAATTGAGCAGTAGCTATTGAAACCACAAGGACCACTACCAATATCATTAAATATAGCCGTGCACATGTCTAAGGGAATGGATTGCACTGGCCACCAACCTTGGTTATTTGTAGAATTCTTTGGATGAGAATATTGAGTGAAGACTCCATCAAATCCCAAAGTTGCTCGGTAATAGTTATCACCAGTACTATAATTCATACGATTCCAGTCAGGAAACTGAGCAATTTCTCCATTCAGTTTAACTATGTAAACGTTTGCCGATTCATTGAAAACCAACTGATAGCCAGATTCATAAGGATCTGCATTATATGTATTACTGCTATAATAATGATCATATTGAAATTCACTAGGCCAAGCAATAGGATTGAGCTCGAGACTGCCATTCGAGAAGTTGAGCTCAAACCTTCCCTTAGAGTAGTTGGTTTCTGTTAATCTAGAAAACAGCTTGCTGCCCAAATCCAATGTTTGGGTTGGCAAGATAGTGTCTGTAGGATTCTTGAAAGTCTCCCAAATGTAAGTACTAGAATCGTTACCTTTAAGCACAAAGTTCCCTGTGTCAAGCATGGCAGCAGAGATTGCAGGGGTAGCTGGATTTGCCTGCCATATTATTAGACCTTTAGGATTCGTCAACACAAGATTGCTAGATGTCAGCTCAACTTTTGATCCTCTTGGAAGTGGGTTGTTTCCATTGGAATGCCAAACAATGGTCCTAGCTGGAATTATGTCGAACCAAACGGCGAGCAAGAAAAGGTTTGAATTGCCCAGTTGACGAAAACCAAAAGCAAAATCCCCTGATGGTGAAAGCCACGTATTTCCATTAGTGGTCAGTGATGAGCTCGGAGTTACTATCGCCATGGATAAATCGAGTTGAAGGGGAAGGATGAGAAAAAGAAGGATAGCAAAAGAAGCCATGGTAAGGTGACGTGTGATCTCAGAGAAGCTGTGGTGCAAGGTATTTGGAACGTATTCTAAAGTCTAGGTCGTTTTACACAATTCACAAATGTTGGTGTCATCTATAAACTGATAGAGGACCTTGAAGACCATATAACATTTGAACTTGAATCTTTTCCTATCGACATCTCCTTTCATCAGACTATTTGAGCATCGTAATTGATTGACTTAATAAACTTGACCGACCCGATCAGGTGAATACTCAACTCTTTGATTTTTTTTTTATCTAAAATGACGTGGTTTTATTTTTTAAAATATAAATCTAAATAAAAAAATAAAATAATATTATCTTAGATTTACTTGATAAATTCAGAACCTTGATATTAGACTGGATGTGATAAAATCTTTAAACCGGAAAAAACTCCAAATTCTTGATTTCTTGGCACCCTGAATACATTTATGGTGAGAAAAGAAAAGGACAGCTCACCTAGCGTTAAGGAAATAGATAAAAGAGACAACGTAGTTACGTGAAGGAACCTAACATTGTGCTTTGAAATTGCCGAGTTTTATTTGGGTTTGGTAAGTCTTTTAATGCAAATTAATAAAGCAGGATGAATCCAATGTTTAAATTAAAGACTGCAAAAACTCTCCCTCCTCCTGTTGCCAGAATCAACAATTAATCTCAACTAACAAAATGGAGTGATTTTCAGAATCATAGCTAAACCAGAGGTCAATCTACCTTCCTTAATTTTACAGTATGTTGTTGCAGTTTCAGTGACCTTTGAGCTCTAGATTTTTTAGCATTCTCCTTCGCAGCTTCCTCTGAAGCTGTCAATTGCTTGGAGAAAACTTACCATGCTTTCTTTAATCCACTAAAAAGAAGGAATAAAAAACATAAAAATGGTTATGTTGGCATCCATTAAACAAAAAAAAAAAAACATGATCGACGGTGAAGATGGTCGAGGTTGCTGTCCCAAGTATTGGAATATATTTCAAGGCAAGCGCCTGCCAAGCCGGCTGCTAAAGTATTATTGGTTATTTGATAAAAAATAATTCTTGCGAGCATAATGCGCAAACTTCACGGCACTGCTTTTTCTGTCCTCTCCGTCTCTTGCCAGTCTCATATTTGAATCTTCTTGCAGACCAGGAAAAAAATTCAACATTACTGGTCAAGGCAACTGACTTTCTTCCTTTAATTAATATTACTTGTAATTGTCATATGCGTAAGCATGAGAAACATGTAATTCTAGTAATTAGAAAAGAGCCCACCAATTGTCTGAACTACTACCATGGATCAACCAATTGGGAATTTGTCTGAACTTTCTCTTCCTGGGAGCCGTGCCGTGAAACTACCTAACCGGTACCGATTGGGATCTCCTTTTCTAGGGACAGAAAGAAACCGTCTCGTGGTCTCACCAGCCTCATACTCAACGCGTTGCTCAGACAAGCGAACGGTTTATGGCCAGAGGCGGAGCAAGAAAACAAAAAAAAGTAACGGGAGCAAATTAAAAAAAATATTTTTTAAAAAATAAAATTTTAATTATTTTATAAAAAAAAAAACTGTGAAAAATTTCTTTGCATGGCCCGAGCCCTGCTAGCTTTCCCTTGCCTCCACCACTATTTATGGCAGTCATGAAACTCCGAGGAACCGGGCACCACCTCTCGATTCTTCCTTTAGCTGTGGACTGTAGAAGCCAACTTGAAATATTTTTTAATCAAGTAGTCTAAATAATGAGATGTGAATAATAAAGTAAAAAAATATTAAGAATTATAAAGTTTTTTTTAAAAATATCTAGTGTTAACTTTTCAAACTTATAACTCGAGTTATTATACCATAAGTACCCTATCTGGAAAAATGATGAAGCCTAATTCCCTAAAAATAATTTTAATTATATAAAAAATTAAAAAATAGTAATTAAAAAATAAGAATCAAAATTGAAAACATGAATCAATTTAACAAAAGAATAAAAAAAATCAAAAGAATAAAATCAAAATTAACATAAAAATAAAAATATTTTTTTTATTAAAGGGTGAAATTGAAAAAAAAAATCACTTTAACAAAAAAATATAAAAATAATGAGGACCAAATTGATAAAAAAATAATACACCAGAAATCTGGATTGAATGATAAAATTAAAAATAAACTAAACTTTTACAAAAAGGCCAAGAAAAAAAATAAAAATCAAAACAATGAGGAGCAAATTGAAAAACATAATACCATAAATTTGAATTGAAGACAGAAATTGAAAACCAATTAAATTTTTATAAAAGACTCAATGAAAAAATTAAAAATCAAAAGAATAAGGACCAACTTGAAAAAAATAATATATGTCAAATTAAAATTAATGGATGAAATTGAAAATAAATAAAACTTATATTGGGCTGAAGTTGACTACCAATAACAAAAAGGATCAAACTATACTTTTCAAGGGAGGAGAGAGAAAAGAAAAGAAAAGACCTATCAACGATAAACTAGACCACCATCGTAGAAATGCGCCCCTACACCAAGAAGAGGATGTGAGACACTTTCATAGCACAATATGAGGGCAATTTTGGATGTGGGGAAGCATCACACGCTCCACCTAAAGGGCATAGATGCCTCCCATATGTCGAAGAGTGTGTTTCATGCACCTCATCTTTTTGTTATTTATTATTTTTATATTTAGTCAAATACTAAGTTAAATTAATAAAAAAATCATTGTGAAAAGACCAGAAACCTCATTGACTCATGGTTTAGAATTTTTGCTATTAAAAACATTTTTGTCATTTTTACTATACATTTTAATTGTTTATTATTTTTTTATATTTAGTAAAATACTAAATTGCCCCTCAAATGACATTATAATAATGAAAAAAACATTGTAAAAAAAATGCCCATTTATGTTAGTTTTAATTTTTGTTTTTTTTGCTTTAAAGAGTATTTTGGTTGTTTCACTATGCAATGAAGATGATAAAATACTTGTTTGTCCTTGATTAATTTAGCAATGACAAATGAATCCTATGAAAAGACTTCAATATCTTTGATAGACAAGATAAGTTTTTTAAGTGGAGGGGAAAAATCATCTTTACACTATTCCAATGAATAATATTTTTTTATTCTGGAGCTAGAATATTTTTCCCAAAGCCATTTATCTTCTTTTAATATGATGAGAGACTCATAATTCTTTTACCAAATAAGATTGGTCAACATTCAATCTACTGATTTTTTTAATTCCTAGTTTTTTTACTAAAATTTAAAGGATAAAATTTACATTATTTTTCATTTACTATGTTTCTAACACCTTCCTTATACTTTGCACTAAGAAATACAAACTTTCATAGCCAAATAAGACTCATACATCTGAAGCAATTTCTTTTAACTTTTCGACAATAGAATACATTTGAGTTTGCATCATGATGATGTCTAAAATTTGATATGCTCAGGAATTATATTATTTGGTGTTTAGATAGTGGTTAATCAAATGTTCATATTCATATTTCTCTCTTTATAGCCCATAAAGTACATAATTGATGGTAGAAGTCTTGGTACCTACAAAATAGTCTCTTTTGGTTGGATTTAGGGACCTTCTGATGATAAAGTCAATAACTTTAAATGGGAATTGTAATAAATGAAAGAAAGAACTTTAAACTTCAAGAACAAGAATCGTTGTTTGGTATGATAAATGTTCTAAAGATTATGGTATGAATGCTTGGAGAGTAGAAAAAAGTGAATCCTTTATGTAAGTGGTTCAGAAGGTATTTATAATCCCCGAACCTTATCATTTTGATGGAGTGGAGAGACTAGAGAGTCATTTTCTTCTAATAACATTAATAAGGGATAAAACCCCCTTACATATCATTAATGAAGAAAAAAAATCCCTTACAGATCATTAATGAGATGAAAATATGGTATGTCATTGAAAGACCTTTTATACATCTATGGATGTAGAAAAATGATTATTTATAACGTGAACAGTTCATATTAATAGGTTTAAGACATAACTCTATGGTCCTAATATAGATCTTTAACAACCTTTAGATCAATTAGGTTTGACGTGTTTCTAAATCTAGAATAGATGAGTTTGTTAATTCCATCACGTTGACTTGCGTTCAGCTTATGGTTGAACCTAAATATATTAGCTTTGATAACTTGCTAGACCCATATTGACTTGGTCTCAGCCTATGGCTAAGCCCAAATATATTGGGTTTAGCAACTTGTCAGGCTTACACAACTTGTCAAGCATATATTGACTTAGGTTTAACATATGGCTCAACCCAACAAGGTCTGCCAACCTAGCTAGACCTATATAGCCCTAGACTCAGCACATGATTAAGCCCAAATATATTGCAATACTCATGTTAACTTGAGTTTTACATGACTAAACTCAAGTATATTGGATTTGACACCTACCAAACCCATGTTCGCTTAAGTTATCACTTTAAGATGGCTCTACACTCTTTCATAAAGCATCAAAATATTGAGTAAAAAAGTTTGACTCATTAGTTACCCCCTAAGTCTTTATGCGTTAGGTGTGAAAAGACTTGAAAAGACATTAAAAAGGCAACCAACTAGATTTGTCTTATCTTTTCTTAAAAAGAATGATGCCTTCCCCACATTGATCTTAAATGTTGTTATAAGGTGGCAAAACAATTTTTTTGAAAATATCATTCAGCTGCATATGATCAATACAATAAGCATTTAGCCCTTCTAGGGTTATAATGTGATTTCACGTATCCCACATGTATTGGTGGGAACAAGAGGTGATGACCTATATAAACCTTCTTATTTTTTAATCCTATCTTTTACTTTTGCCAAAATTTTTCTTTACGTTTCCTATATTAAGAGCCTTACAAAGAGATCAAGTTTTTTTGTTTTGTGCAGAAGAATTGTTTTATAGGTAAATATAGAAATCACACTTCATCGCTTATTTTATGTTTCAAATTTTCTCTAAGAATGACTTATATAAAAGGCAAGAAAAATCATATCTTCTGAGAAAAGATTTTAGTTTTAAGCCCGAAACTAGAATTTCTCACCAGAGATCTACAACTATTAGAATAAGCTCTAGAATTGAAAGTGGCGCTACTTAACTCTCTTATATTAAAAAAGGTAATGAGCATGTCCTTAAGAGACTTCAAATCTTAAGGGAAAACTAAGGTTACCTAGTACACCTAGGGACGAGGTAGAAAACATTGTCTTTTATGAGCAAACAACCCTGATCAACTTTAAATAACTGAGTGATTTTTTGGTTTAGTTGCTGGAG
Source organism: Populus x sibirica (assembly GCA_019202695.1). Taxonomy (NCBI): domain Eukaryota; kingdom Viridiplantae; phylum Streptophyta; class Magnoliopsida; order Malpighiales; family Salicaceae; genus Populus; species Populus x sibirica. The sequence continues at coordinate 459,133 of JAGMVL010002276.1, read as the reverse complement.
GATGATGACTGTATTACCCAGGTCACTAGTAAATCTATTGAGGGTAATTTTATTATCATTGTCCCCATATGTATATATGAGTTTGAGTACTTATTTCCCTTACAAAGGTTTGTAAGAGATGTTTTTTTTTGTTACTTTAACCTAAGTCTTGCTCAACTCTGTCGATACACGACGTCGGGCGACGGCTCCCGCTTTTTTGTTTATTTAACAAAAAGAGTTTTTTTCTCGATTAGGGGAAACAAAGATTTTATTGGAGTCGCCATCTAGTAATTTGAGGGAACTAGAAATCCCAAATTAGACACTCGGTCCCGGAGATTCGGGTACGGGGTTAGTTATGATTAAGGGAAGGTAGACACCACCCTTAAAACATCCTTTCAATAGAAAGGTTACCCTTACTTGTGTGTTTTTTGTTTGATTCAAATGCGATTATATTTTGGGCTTATTTGTAATTCTTTTTTAAATGATTAACGTCGGTCCCTAAAAATAGGAGACACGTTAAAAATGACATCAGTCCCTAAAAATTAGGAGACTCGTCTAAAATATTGACGTTTGTCCCTAAAAAGGAGAGTTACGTCGGGTTACCAAAAGAAACAATGGATATAATCCATTATATTTTGGGTTTATTGGTAATTTGATTTTTTCAAATGGTTAACGTCGGTCCCTAATAATAGGAGACGCCTTAAAAATGACATCGGTCCCTAAAAAATAGGAGACTTGTCTAAAATATGACGTTTAACCCTAAAAGGAGAAATACGTCCGGGTTACCAAAAGAAATAATGAACATAATCCATTTTGGTATTTACATTTTTTTGACATCGGTCCTTTTTAAAAAAAGAGACGTGTCGACTTTGATTTTTGTATTTTTTACAACATGCAAGAAAATTTACAAGCATTTATATATAAAAAATATCAAAAATACCAAGAGAAACCCTAAAAAATTACCCGAGTGCCACTTTGTATAGGCAAAATAATGAAATACCCTTGAATTTCTCCGAAATTTACGAAAATGCCACTAGCGGCGCGTGTGGCTCACGCGCGGCCACCTTGTTGGAGGCGGTGAATTTTTCCGGCGAGATTTCGGCCAAAAAATGGTTGATTCCGGTAGATCCGAGGGTGAGGATTCTGATGGTGGTGGTCTCGACGGCCGTCGATTCTCGACGAGGGAGAATCGTCGGTTTGAAGCTTCGGTGGCGGCCGACGATCGCGACCCTTTTCCGGCCAAATGGGGCGGATACAACGCCGAAACCGGCCGGGGTTTTTCTTTATATGAGGATAGAGACCTTTCGTGGTTGTTTGGAAGCTTTATATGGCCGGAGATGGGAGATCCGAAGAGAGAGAGGAGTCGCCGGCGAGAGGAGAGAGATGCTCTGGGTTATGCTACGGTGAGAACGCAAGCATGGTACACCGGTGCGGTGAGGGCTCGTGATCCGTTGGATCTCGATGGAAAGATCGTGCGGCGTGATTGGCCCGATCTGCGCAGTTGATCGACGGTCCGGATGAACAGAGGTGGGATCGGGTGCGATGAGGTGTACCGAAATCTCGGTAAACCGGGTGACGTGGCGCAACGGGATCAAAGCTTAGATTATTTCAAGGGCTAAGATGTGTCTGGGTTTTAATTTGGTGTGGTAAGCCCTATTGTATTTTATTGAATCAACGGTTCAGATCTAAACACTATTAGATCTAACGGTTAGGATATATTTGGTATTTTTCATATTATTTTTAATAAAAATCAATATCCTACTCTCGTGAAGAAATAGTAAAATAACCTGGAATAGTAAAATCAATTCTCTCAACGGTTCCTTTCTTTTTTTTCTTCCTCCGGCGAACTATCACACAGGGGACAAGAAGCATCTGCTTTAAATAAAAATTGTATTCATCCAACTGCTCCGCCTACGATAAATGTAACTGCCCCGCCTAATATGACAATTCTGAATTATTAATTTTGTTTTATTATATATAATAATATATATTTATATAGATAAAATTAAAAACTCAAATTAGTATTAGAAAAACCTCGTTTCAACCGCTAAAAATTAATTTTAATGACCGAAAATAATAGTTTTGACCCAAAATGACTTGAAACTCATTTTTTATCCCGGTCGACATGGTTGGACCCGTATTGACTCGGTGGACTCGGTTTTGACCGAAAATGACGGTTTTGACCCGAAAACGGCCTAAAACTCATTTTTTACCCTGGTCGACATGGTTTGACCTGTATTGACCCGGTGGACTCGGTTTTGGTTGGAAATGACGGTTTTGACCCGAAATAGCCCGAAACTCATTTTTTACCCTGGTCGACATGGTTGACCCGTATTGACCCGGTGGACTCGGTTTTGGTTGGAAATGACGGTTTTGACCCGAAACAGCCCGAAACTCATTTTTTACCCTGGTCGACATGGTTTGACCCGGTGGACTTGGCTTTGATGGAAAGATGCGGTTGACTCGAGAAAAATATATTTTTGAATTTTAAACTTTTTCTTAATTTTTTTGGATTTTTATAAATAATAATAGAAATAAAATAAAATTCAAGAAAATCTTGGTGAATCCAAAATTAGGTTACAACAAGTTGCCCCCCTCTTTACAATGCTTACGGTGCAAAGGCATTGGAAAATTCATTTTCTTTTGACTTTGCATAGTAAGTTTTGTAAAGAAAAACGATGGAAGTGTTGAAAAATGCACAGATTTTTTTCAGTTGGTCTAATTCTTATGGGCGACCTGCCCAAGTGAAAAACATGAAAGTGTTGTCAATATTAATCTTGTGAAATACATGAAAGTGATTTCAGATTAGCATTGTGAAATACATGAAAGTGATTTCAACAATGGTTTTGTGAAATACATGAAAGTGATTTCAATATGGGTTTTGTGAAATACGTGAAAGTGATTTCAGCAATGGTGTTGTGAAATACATGAAAGTGATTTCAACAATGGTCCAATTTTCCAGATGACCAACCCGATGATAAAATACGAGGAAACTCGCAAGTGGTCTAATTATTCCAGGCGACCTGCCCGATAGTGAAAATGCGAGGAAACTCGCAAGTAGTCTAATTGTTCCGAGCGACCGCCCGATGATAAAATGCGAGGAACTCGCAAGTGGTCTAATTGTTCCAAGCGACACCCTGATGATGAAAATGCGACGAAACTCGCGGTGGTCTAATTGTTCCGGGCGACCCGCCCGATGATAAAATGCGAGGGAACTCGCAAGTGGTCTAATTGTTCCGGCGAGGAAACTCGCAAGTGGTCTAATTATTCCAGGCGACCTGCCCGATAGTGAAAATGCGAGGAAACTCGCAAGTAGTCTAATTGTTCCAGGCGACCTGCCCGATGATAAAATGCGAGGGAACTCGCAAGTGGTCTAATTGTTCCAAGCGACCTGCCCGATGATGAAAATGCGACGAAACTCGCAGTGGTCTAATTGTTCCGGCGACCGCCCGATGATAAAATGCGAGGGAACTTGCAAGTGGTCTAATTGTTCCAGGCGACCTGCCCGATAGTGAAAATGCGAGGAAACTCGCAAGTGGTCTAATTGTTCGAGGCGACCTGCCCGATGATGAAATGCGAGGAAACTCGCAAGTGGTCTAATTGTTCCGGCGACTGCCCGATGATAAAATGCGAGGAAACTCGCAAGTGGTCTAATTGTTCCGGGCGACCGCCCGATGATAAAATGCGAGGAAACTCGCAAGTGGTCTAATTGTTCCGGGCGACCGCCCGATAGTGAAAATGCGAGGAAACTCGCAAGTGGTCTAATTGTTCCAGGCGACCTGCCCGATGATAAAATGCGAGGAAACTCGCAAGTGGTCTAATTGTTCGAGGCGACCTGCCCGATGATGAAATGCGAGGAAACTCGCAAGTGGTCTAATTGTTCCAGGCGACCTGCCCGATGATAAAATGCGAGGAAACTCGCAAGTGGTCCTAATTGTTCCGAGCGACCTGCCTGATGATAAAATGCGAGAAAACTCGCAAGTGGTCTAATTGTTCCAGGCGACCTGCCCGATAGTGAAAAGAGAATTGATTTTAGACCTTATTTGCCTTTGACAAGTTAATGAAGATCTTTGAGGAGAAACTCATGGTTAAGGTGTTCAAACACTCCTATTCACTAACCAATAATGCTCAAGATGGACCTTTTATTCCCTGGATTTTTACCTCCTCCACTAAGCCAAGAGAGTTTATGAAAGGCACCTTTCGAGGAAAATCCACTCATACAAAGAAATGGAGGAGAAGATGGGTGATATTTGCTTAAACTAGCCCAATCCCTATGCTTACTGGGTTTTCCAACTAAGTGTTTCATGTCATAGGGATGAAGGACTTCTTCTTCAGGTTGAACTTGGATCGTGCTCCTCTTTGCTTTCCTAACCTGAGCTATGAGGAAATAAGCATAATAGAGTCTATTCTTCAGGGAAGGCCCACTTTCAAGTATGGAGGACTAGAGATTATGGACACCTTAGACGTACTACTTACCTTTCCTTCTAATGTCAATGTGTTGATCGACCTTAATTATCAGCATCACTTAGTTGTAACTAAGTAGATGACCTTTTATGCATGAATAATCTTCACACAATTTTTTTCTTCTAATATACTAACTAGTCTTATTTAATAAAAGTTTGAATTTATTTTGTTTTTTATGTGGACTTTTATGATGTGTGCTCATTCAGGAATTGATGGGTTAAAGAGAGAAAGTTCATTGAAGAGGCGATGAAGCAATATCATGCTGATGGGAAAGAGGTGCGAAGATTAAATGAAGAAAAGACTACTTAAGATGTATAGCTGAAAACTATTAAGGTTGTTCATGCTTAACTGCAGAGAGAGATAAAAGGACAAACTTATATCCTGAGCTCGATTGAGAAGAAGCTTGGGGAGGTGTATAATCGAATAGATTTTTTAGAAAAAGTGGTAGCTGAGCTCAGAGAGTCTAGGGAAGCCATGAGGAAGGAGTTGGGGGCTACTATGGAAGAGGCTCATAATTCTAGTCCGAGGATGGAAACATTAAAGAATTCATCCAAAGAATTCCACACGGAGTATGGAGAGTCTGTCTCCTTAACAGAGACCATAAGGGACAAAATCTTCTTATCCATGTCTAACTTGTATTTCCTTAATCTCTCTAGGGAAATGCAAGTGGACTTTAATGAGTCATTTTCTATTGGCCAAATTCTTAATTTCAAGGACATCTTCCCTGTCAGAGTTGCTACAGCCAATAATAAAGTCTATTTTACCCAAGAGCCGAGCATGGATATGTAAAAACTTTATTTATTTATTTATTTTGAGTAGACATGATTTGTCATAGTCTTGTAGGGCGTTTAATCACATAATAAATATTTTAGCTTTCAAGCCCCGGAGTTGGCCCTAAGACCTTTAACTATTTATTTTTATATATGATGTAATATTTTCTAAGTATGAATATAAGGTCTTTTAGTAGATTTAATATTTCTCTAAGTAGTCTGTATCCCAGCCTATATAGGTCCAATGTCCTATACTTAGAAAAATATAAGAGGGATCCCTTTAAATAGCCTAGATGAGTACTTAGAAAATTTTAAACATTCCACTTATATTTATTGAAAGCTTTTCAAAATCTCAAGGCTCTAATTGCATTCGTGAAGTTAGCAAACACATAACCCAAATTTACTCGTCTCACTAAGTTTATGGGCAAGTAGAAAAAGTGATAATATATTTGACTAAGAATGATTTAATTACTCTTTAGGCTTTCCTACTTTTTATTGAAGAGCTATTGAAGCTCTAATAGAGTAGATGTGCCAACAACTATAGGGAGGTTTGTGGCACATCCTATTCCAGGAGTGCTTAATTATCTATCTTTGATAGTGATTATGGATGTCAATACATAAACTAGTTATGGAAGAATAATTAATGATTTTTTTATTAGTTTTTAACAGATGACGTCAATTGATGATGTCCTAAAATTTGATATGCTTAAGAATAAGATTTTTTGGTGTTTGAAAAATGGTTAATCAAATGTTCATGTCAATATTTCCCTCTCCATAGCCCAATAAGTACATAATTTATGGTAGAAGTCCTTTTATGTGCTGTCGTACCCGACATCGCAAAGAACCTTAAAAATAAATATGAAAAGAATAAATTTTTGGCATCCTATTCTTTGATGGGAAATGATCTTATTTAAGGAGTCGTCACCTAATATTATGATCACTAGAAACCCTAATTGATCAACAGAGATTCTATAGTACGAGACTGGTTACGCAAAAAGAAAGATATTATCACATTTTAAGCGTCCTGCCTGAGGCGGGCTACAATGCTGATATTTTCATAAATTGCTAATATTTTGTTGGTTTATGCTATGATGGTTTATGTGTAATATTCCTGACTTTGGCGTGGTGAATATTCAACTACGGATACTTCTAACTCTGGTGTTGGTAAATATTATGTAGCTATAAAAAAATAAATTCAAATTAGTATTTTTATTTCTAACTCTGGCAGCAGTGAATAAACAAATAAAATAAATTTATTTTTACGCATACATAATTTTTTTATTTTTTATATAGCTAAATAAAAAAATAAAATAAATTTAAATCAGTATTTTTATTTCTGACTCTAACGTCAATGAATAAACCAATAAAATTAATTAATATTTTTTATTTTTTATTTATACATACATAATTTTTTTTTATGCTGGGCTAGACCAGCCAGCCCTACCCGGTCAATGACCCAAACCAGTGGCCCGGTTGGGTAGGGAACACGCATGAAAAGCTTCACGCACGCTCAACACGGTGGAAGTAATTAAAATTGCAAGTGCACAGTGCCTGTGTAATTAAAGATGGAAAGAGAAGGAAAGATGCAAACTTACCTGGTGTAGCTACTGGGTGAAGACGAAGACGATGGTGACGACTGGTTAGTTCTAGCCGGACGATGTCTTCTTCCTCCTCGTTTCGTGTCTGTCTCTTACCTTTTTTTTCTCTCTGGGTTTTCTTCTGGTCTTCTTCTGCCCCCTGTGTTGCTGCTATTCTTTTGTCCCCTGCATCTGTCCTCTAGTGTTTTCTCTTCTGGAAAAGCCCTCCCCAATTACTTTGAATTTCCTTTGTTTTTGTCTTGCCTTGTGTAATTTTCTAGTGTCTTCGTTATTTTATTTTTTTTGCTTGTTTTTGATGGTTCGGAGTGGTGAAGCTGTAGAAGCTTACCTGGAAACAGGACGAAGGCGATGAAGACAATGGTGAAGCTGACAGGTCGATGCTACTCTCCTCTTACTCTGCTTTTTTTTTATTTTTTTTTATTTCCAGTGTTCTTCCCTCCTGCTCCTTCGTCTCCGTTCCCCCCCTTTTCTGAGGCCTTTCTTTGGCTTTTATAAAGCCAGAGAAGGTCTGGTGTCCCTGCCTCCAGAAATGATGGGCATCGTGGAGGCGAGAGATCATGGCCACATCGTGGGTATAATGGTCGTGATCTGCTGGATTTTCCCCTGTTGAACCGGTCTTCGGCAAACAGATGATGAACAGTAGGATCCAAAACGGCGTCATTTGGCATGGAAATGACAAATTATAGTTTGGTCCCTGATGTTTTGAAATGTATCAATTGGGTCCCTTAATCAATAAATTTTAATTTTGCCCCTTGGATTAATTTCAATTAAATCCCTGAATTTATTTAATTAATTAAATCAAAGTTTAATTAAGCCCGCAAACTTATTAATTCTTCAATTAAGCCATTGAAAAAAAAAATCAAAATTTAATTAAATCTGTAAACTTATTAATTCTCCTGATTTCATTAATTAAACTAATCCAAGTTTTAATTAAATTTTCAAACTTATTAATTCTTCAATTTATCAATTTACTCTTAAATCTAATAATTTTATCCTTAAATTTCGAATTTGTGTTGTTTTAATTTTATTTTCAAATATATTTTTATTCATTTATTTTTTATTATTTATTCAAAAATTAAATTATGACATGTGCATTAAAATCTAATTCGATGGGATTTTAGGTTTGATAACTTTTTAAACCCATATTGGATTGTGTTAAGTCTATAATTGGATCCAAATATATTAGGTATGATTATTTGCCAGACTCAAGTCGGGTAGATGCCGGAATGGAGCATATCAAGGGAAGCGGAGTGAAACAATGACAAGAAACTACAACAAACACCAAAGTACAAGGCTAAGAGTTTAAAACATAGTCATGGCCGATCACAAAGCTGAACACAAGCTAATAACCTAGAGTTGAATGGATGTGAGAAGAAAGGATTTGAATTTGAAGGTCTCATCTATTGATTCGAAAACCAAGTACATATATACATGGAGAAGCACTATTTCTGTGCAACTTCCAAACACAGCTACCTAAATGTATGCCTTAATTGACAACTGATTACATGTTTACAACTAAGCATGATATTAGAAGATATGACATAATAAGGCAACAGAATATTTGCCAATATGATTTCAGAGATATTTGCCAACATGATTTTAACCAACATGATTTCAGAGATATTCGCCTAATACCCTCCCTCAAGTTGGAGCATACGGATTTCGAATGCCCAACTTGCTGAGAAAGTATTCAAACTGCTTCTTGCCCAATGCCTTGGTGAAGATATCCGCCAATTGAGCATGAGTGGGCACGTACTTGGTAGTGATGTTGCCTCTGAGAATTGTATTGCGGATAAAATGACAATCAATTTCGATATGTTTTGTACGCTTATGAAAAACTGGATTGGCAGCAATGTGAAAGGTTGTTTGATTATCACAATAAAGTTTCATAGGACGTGGATGAGCAACTCCGAGAGACTGAAGCAAAGCTTTTAGCCATATTAGTTCACAAGTGGTGGTAACCATGGATCGATACTCAGCTTCAGCTGAAGAGCGAGATACAGTGTGTTGTTTCTTGGTTTTCTAAGAGATAGGTGAATTACCATGAAGTACAAACCAACATGTAATAGAGCGTCTAGTTAAAGGGCAGCTTGCCCAATCAGAGTCACACCAAGCATAGAGCTGCAGATCACAGTCAGCACGGAGCAAAATTCCTTGGCCGGATTACCTTTCGGTGCGGACAATACAAAGAGCTGCCTCCCAATGTTCCTGACGTGGATGTTGCATGAATTGTGCAAGCATATACACACAATAGGAAAGCTCTGGTCTTGTAACAGATAAATAAATTAAACGTCCCACTAAGCGACGATAGTGGTCTGGGTCTGAAAGAGGTGGTCCATCAGCCAATGGAAGATGATGATTTTGATCTAGAGGAAAAACAACGGGTTTAACGCCTAGCATGCTAACTTCGAAATGATGTCAAGAGCATATTTCCTTTGACAAAGGAAAAGACCAGGTAGAGTTGCGGGCAACTTCAATGCCCAAAAAAATATTTCAAAGAACCAAGATCCTTCATATGGAAGCAGATGCTTAAGTAATGTTTGAAGGTGTGAATGGCAGCACTATTATTTCCTGAAATAATCAGATCATCAATATAGACCGGTACATGCATGGAGTTGTAGTGTACCTTTATGTAGAGTAAACAAAGAATAATCGGAATGAGATTGTTGGAACCCATATTGTTTCAAAGCACCAGCCAATTTAGCAAACCAACATCTAGAAGCTTATCTCAAACCATAGAGGGACTTTCAAAGATGACATACTTGGTTTAAAGTAGGAGATCGGAAGCCAGGGGGCATCTTTATGTACACCTCTTCTTCAAGATCACCATGCAAGAAAGCATTGTGAAGATTCATTTGGTGAAGTTCCCAGCTTTTGGCAGCAGCAATAGCAAGAAAGGTATGGACAGTGACCATTTTGGCGACAGGAGCAAACGTTTCATTGTAGTCAAGCCCTTCAACTTGATTATTGCCCAAGATCACGAGTCTTGCTTTGAATCTCTCAATGGAGCCATCATAATTATACTTAATTCGATAAACCCATTTGCATCCGATAACTTTCTTACCAGGAGGAAGAGGTTCCATAGTCCAAGTTCCATTATGTTCTAAAGCATGTATTTCATGTTTCATAGCTTGTCTCCACCGTTCATCTTTCACGGCCTCGGCAAATGTTTGAGGTTCGGTTCTGCGGTAATAGCTGCCAAGAAATGTCTATATAGGGCAGAAAAGTTATCACAGTTCACATAATGAGCTATAGGGTATGGTATACCTGAGGATTGTGATGAGCAAGATGAACTCTTCGAGGGGCTTAACGTACAAATGGTGTGTGTCACAAAATCTTGCAGGCGAGTGGAAGGTATCTTGGTGCGTTGGCCTCGACCAAAATATTCCTCATTTACAACAACACTAGAACCCCTCTTTTCATGTGTAGTCTCATGGCTGCTGTTATGAACTACTGTTGTGTCAGAGGGAAAGACAGTTGAGGACTCGAGTATTGATGCATTGCCTTCCAGATTATCGTCTGTTCCAGTTTCCCTACTGATTTCTTGCCTAACGTGAGGAACAAGATTTTCATGCATGTGACTATGCGGAGCAGTGCTTGGTCCCTCATTGTCATCCATACTAACCCAATCTATTATAGGACCCGAGGTAAAATCAACATGAGCAGAAAGTGGGCTTTGCTGGCCATCAGTGAGATAAGGAAATTTGTCCTCACAAAACACAACATCTCTTGAAATTAAAAATACTCCTAATTCAAGGTCATAAACTCGCCACCCCTTCTTGCCATAAGGATAACCCATGAAAACACATTTGCGGCTGCGGCTAGCAAATTTATCTCCTTTATGTCCTTGGTTATGAACATAACATAAACATCCGAACACACGCATATGTCCGAGTTGAGGCGTCTTACCATATAAGACTTCATATGGTGTTTTCCCATGGATAATGAGTGATGGAGTCCGATTTATCACATATCCAGCAGTCAAAATGCATTCCCCCCAAAATTCGATAGGGAGATTTTCTTGGAACCACAGAGCACGAGCCACATTAAGTATATGCCTATGCTTGCGTTCCACACGTCCATTTTGTTGTGGAGTTCTTGCACAAGAAGTTTCATGCATAATACCATGCTTGTGGAAATAATTGCCAAGGCAGATGAATTCAATACCATTGTCACTTCGCACCGTTTTCACTTGTTTGTTAAATTGACGTTCCACCAAAGCGATAAAATTGCACAAATTCACTAAGACTTCTTTCTTGTCAAGCAGCAAGTATATCCACGTTGCTCGCGAATAATCATCAACAATGGTTAAAAATTATCTTGCACCACAAAGTGCAGTGGTTCGATAGGGTCCCATAAGTCGCAATGAATTAACTGAAAACTTTCCAAAGTTTTATTATTATTAGCAGGAAATTTATCCCTTGTTTGTTTTGCTCTAAGACAAAAATCGCAAACTTGATTACGTAAGCTACTAATCTTACCAGCACCAACATTTGGAACCAACTCTAGAACCTTAGATGATGGATGTCCCAGCCGCTTGTGCCACAAATTGAAGGATTTCTCATTACCAGTTTGTACTGTTGCCACAGTTGCCCTTCCTCGCAAGTAGTAAAGCCCCTCTCGTAGCTCACCCACACCAATCACCATCCTCGAAGTGTGGTCCTGTATAGCACAAATTTTATTAGTGAACTGAGCAACACAATCAGATTCATCAATCAACTAAGATACCGAAATGAGATTGCATTGCAAACTTGGCACATATAAAACATTTGCTAATTTCAACTTGTCACTCAGCACCACTGTTCCTTCTTTTGTAACAGCTATTTGTTGCCCGTTTGGAAGCCCAACATGACATTCTACCATGTCTTGGACATGGGATAAGCAATCTAGCCTTCTTGTCATATGATGAGAAGCACCCGTGTCGATGATCCATTGTATGGAGGAACACTTACCAGTGAGTTTCTCAGTTGCCCCTGTCTTGGTATTGTTTAGAATGTTCAGTAATGTCTGCCATTGTTCATCACTAAGGCTATTGGTATCGCTTCTATCAGTATATGAGACTTGAGTTGCATTGGCTTTGACCAATCCTCCACGTCCTCTGCCAACAGGAGTCATGCCTCGCTGTCCTCCCTTTCCACGTCCATTTCCTCTTCCGGTCCCACGAGCACGATCTCCCCACCAATCCGGATATCCAATTAGCTGAAAACAGCTATCAGATTCATGTCCCGTGCGATTACAATGGTTGCATACCACATTTTTGTCCTTTCCTTCATTTTTGTTGCGTGATTTGAACTCTGCTTGCACTGCAAAGCTCATCACCTCGCCGCGCTCTTTCTTTCCACGAGATATGATTCTGACACGTTCTTCCTGAACTAGTGTTGAGTAGAGTCTGTTCAGATTTGGCAATGGGTCCTGAGCTAATAGATTTGATCTTACAGTCCCATAGACTATTTCATCAAGTCCCATGAGGAACTGATGAGCTTTCTCTTCCTCACGCTTCTTTTCTAAGGCCACTCCAAGGTTGCAGGTACACAAGCTGCACTTGCACATCGGCATTTGTTCAAAGTTTGCCAATTCTTCCCATAATTTCTTAAGCTTTCCAAAGTAGGCAACAATTGTCAATCCTCTCTGCTTGCATTCAGCAAGCTCAGCCCTTAGTTGTTGTATGCGTGGTCCATTCACCATGGAAAATTGTTCTTTTATGTCTTCCCAAAGATCTTGTGCCACCTCCATATGTGACATAGTTGATCTCAATGATGGTTCAATGGTGTTCATTATCCAGGACACCAGTAAAGAGTTATTGGTCCACCAGTCTTCAAGGTCCGGTGATTCCTCATCTAGATGCTCAATAGATCCGTCCACAAACCCAAATTTTTTTCTTGCTTTCAATGCAATCTTGAGAGCACGAGCCCATTCATCGTAATTTTCTCCCTTCAGTTGAACTTGTGTCAACAGACTTCCAGGATTGTCATTGGAGGTTATGTCATAAGGAGAGATAGTTTTCCTCAAGGTAGCCATTTCTCTGCAATGGCCAGGATATTTTATTAAACTAGATACAGCTCTGATACCATGAGAAGAAAGGATTTGAATTTGAAGGTCTCATCTATTGATTTAGAAAACCAGTACATATATACATGGAGAAGCACTATTTCCGTGCAACTTCCAAACACAACTACCTAAATATATGCCTTAATTGACAATTGATTACATGTTTACAACTAAGCATGATATTAGGAGATATGACAGAATAAGGCAACAGAATATTTGCCAACATGATTTCAGAGATATTCGCCAACATGATTTCAACTATCATGATTTCAGAGATATTCGCCTAATAGGATGGGTCGTTGAACTTCTATATTTAGAGGGAAAGTCTTGTTCTTAGCTTAGAACATCTTCAGAAGCCTGGTCGGCCTTTGGGTTGGGATATTTGATTGAATTAGAGAATCGGTTCTTACAGTGCCCGGAATTGGACAAACAACTCTTTGAACATGCAGATGAATTGAATTAGACAAAAAAGAATAGGAGGGGGAGGATTCTGTTACCACAGTCTAATAGACTCTCGCACCTTAGGACTGCGAATAGAGGCTTACTAGTACAGGGACCGGTTGGAACGACTAACATAAGAAAGAAAAGCGCGAAGGGAGATGATCTTCACAACCGCAAGGAACGGTTGCTGGGAGTCGGCCTCCATTGCTGCCGGGTTCACACCGCTGCTGCAACTTGTCTGCCAAAAAAGAGGTTGCACACCGTCATCAGCATGACTGTGAAATGATGAGGATGGCCGCTGCTCCTCTTCTCTTGGCTTTCATGAGGTCTGAAACGAAACATTTTACACCAAAAAACTTCATAAGCCACAATATTCAACTTCCACGTAGTAATTAAAGCAATAACCCTCTAATTGTTGAAAATCTTCATCATGCGCTTCATGTTAATTATTTCAATACTTCTATTGACCTAAAACATTCATCCATGTTGTTCCCGTCTGAGCACACATAAAATAAAAGTTTACAAGGACAAAAATAAACTAAAGGATTCTAATTTATACCTGTATCAAGCTGCCTGGTGAGGATGCAGGATGCGATATTGGCCCAGATTTTCTCCCATTAAGCTAAAAAAGTTTTCCTATGTATAAGATAACTATGAATTAGGATCATGAACAGTCGAAACCAAAACTATTCACAAGCTCACCAACTAAAAACAACACCACATTATTGCTTTTTCATGCCTTAAACAAGCGTAGCAAAAGGGAAGCTGATTATTTTAAGTGTTTACCATCCACATAAGTGAAGCAGATAAAATGAGCGTCCACATTATCTGAAGCCTGCACAAACAGCAATTAACAAGAAATCAAAAGGAATGGCATGAACCAAGCAAAATGAAGATGAAGCAAACGTATGGCTACTTTTCAACGAAGTTTATTTTCAGTGTAGAGCCTTTACAACCATAGCAGCACATTACTTCCGCATCAAACATGAAGAAATAATGTATATCTGCAACTTCACATATTAAAAGCCAAGCTTGGCTTTTATTCCAAGTGAAACCCATGCTTTCAGCTACATTTCTTGCAAAGTCTGTTCATCATACCATCTTTCCAACCTTTCTTAATTCAAACTCCTCAATCCTCAACATTTCTTTCTCCAACTCAGGCTATTCTCTAAATTAATGTGGTTAAAGACCATGAAGATTTCTCCATAGAACCTGTTTTTTGAATTTTGCTACGATCGAGTCAATGAATCTCGAGTAGTTATGACATGTTTCTAACGTAATTACTTGACCCAATTATGCTAGCTCGAGGCAAACTCTTGTCATCCAACCTCCAAGGCTACAACTCATCATTTATTTATCTCCCACACTTAAGGTTCTTAGCTCTCTGGAATATAGAAATCATTATGTTATCCAGTAAAGAGCATGAACACTGAAAGCCATGTGTATTTCTTAACCACATATGCATTGAAAAGTAAGAAGTCCTGTTGTTCTAGCTTCCTTATGTTTACATTACCCACGTTATATCACCATATTGAATATAGTATTCCATCACTAGTAACTGAAACTGTAATTAATAAAACACTTACCTCTGTTTCACCATATGTGGGGCAGCTACTGCATGGTCATCTTCCATTTCACTGTCACTCTCAAGAAATTTTGCTCGCTGCACAAAAAAGATGAAGAAAATATAAAAGGGAAGAAAAAGATATGATCGTAAGATGACACATATAGTAACCATTTAAATTCATCATCAAAACTCTGTTGACATGAATTGTGGGGGCAGAGGAAGGGTGGCTGAGCAGCAGCAGCAACAGGTAGCAGCAGAATAGCTAAAGACAAGAGGAGAAAAGTAAAACCCCGAATCCATGCTTGCAGTGGATTTGAAAAGTCTATCCAAGAATGATCCGTCAGCTGAAACTAAAATGTTAAACAATAAATAATTGCAGTTATAGCATGTTGAGGTTCGGTTAGTTCCTCATTGTTGAGATTTGGAGTCTCCTCTCCCTATAATAGGTTGTTATCGTCTTTCTCCTGGAACCTGATAATGGGTTGTTATTGTTTTTCTCCTAAAACCCGATAATAAACACTTAGGGTCCTTTGCACTTGTATCCTAAAGAAGCTTTTCATTATGTTTTTTCATCTCATGAGAGAGACTTCGAAAAGCGGCTTACTAACGGCTCTCCGATGATGGTATGACTGACTTACTTCACTGTTCTTTCTCCCTCATATCAGAAAAATGATCGTCTTCTTGGCGAGGTATTTCATTGCCTTTCTCACCAAGGTATCTGATTCGTCTAGAATTCTCTTGCAATCAATGAAGGTGTCTACAAGGGCCTTTCTGGACCACTCATGCACTCAATTAGACTCTCAAACTCGTTCGGGTAGGTGTGTAGGTCATCAGTTTATTAGATGCGAGACAACTACTCGTCATGATCCAATACTTAATGTGACAAAGCCTAGCCAATAACTCCTTTTTTTTTTTCCAAAATCCTTCTTTTTTGATATATCTTCTCAATCCACTGTCGTCATAGATTGGCCTCCCCTTCAAGACGGAAGGCGACGTAACTGAACATGTCCTCCTTCTAAATCTCTTGAAGAACTGGTTTGCTTGACTGAGCCATGCAAGCGACAAGATCCTCCCCTGTAAAAGACAGAAATTACATCTGTGGTTTGTTGGTGTGTTTTCTATTAGGATTGTTTGCGGCCTTTACTTATGTAGAAGAAGTCCCCGATCCTGGTTTCGAGTCAAATTGCCAAGAGGAAGAAAACCTTTAGCTAGAATCCGTGCTGTTGTTGCGTCTTTGTAGACTCTTCATGATCACCTCCTCTGGTTGACTAATTCGTTGGTGGACATCATGCAATCCAATGCTTTAATTTGTTGAAAACACCAGTGATAAATATACAAGTAGGAAATTTCTGAAATTAATTTTGAGACCCTTTCCCTTGAATCAGAGATTTCAGCGGGTTGTTAAAAAAAGGTTTCAAATATAATATTTGTTCAATTCAAGATAATATAAATATTATAAATAATATTGAATTAAAAAACCTAAAAAATAAATATCATGAATTAGATAACGAATCAAGATTTTTAAAACTCTATTAACCTGTATATCTTATACTTTTTTATTTTTATATTTAATAATTTGTGAATTAAATATATTTTTTATTTAGATATGTTTCGGATCCAAAGCTTTTATTAGTGGATTTTCTATTGAATTTCTTTAATATAATTAAAAAAGAACTTGTCTATTTGATGGAGGGAAGGGAGAGGTAATTAAAATTTAATGATGGTATAGAATATAAAAATTAGATGTAATATTAAATGTGCCATCAGACCTATATTCTATACTGTAAATCCATCTCTAAATGTAATTTCATAAAAAATAATAATATAAACCCAACTTGTAAATATTTGTAAAATTTACAAAAATTAATCTAATCCCATGTATCCAATCTATGCAGATAAAAATAAACAAATAGCTCAGTTTTATAAATTATAAAATATAAAAAATTAGATAAAATATAATTATCAATCTAAACCCGACCCAGTTATATAAATGATAGACGTGGATTTTAGCATCTGTTAATTGACTTGCAAGTATACTTTTACAGTCACTTAGTCATAATCAGGCCCATTATTCATTACGGCAGGATCCAATTCAAACTACCTCCAGCCCATTTTATAAGATACTCACAAGCTGAAGCCACTTTGGTTTTAAAATGGGCTTTAAGCCGACAATTCTTTATACCTATCAAGCATTTTTCATAGCCATCCTAAAGAAGAAGGGTTTATACCTGTCTCTTTGTTACTAAAGAAAACCAGAGACAGAGAGAACACCCGCACGCACAGAAAGCAAAAACCAAACGAATCAGAGACACTGAAAGTGAGTGAGTGAGGGAGAGATGATGGAGCTTGCAATAAAAAACCCTATTGCCCTAACAACACAAAACTTCTTAAAACCAAAACCAAAACCAAAGGTGAAATCTTTGAGAGTTTTCAGTGTTAAATGCACAGCTTCTCTTTCTTCCTTGGATGGTGCTGCCACTGGTCAACCTCTCTCCTTTCTTGCTTACCTTTTACCTTTTTAATATCATTTTTTCTGGGATTATTCTATATTGTTGATTTGTTGTTTTAATCGAGAGTAACGTAGGGATTATGTGCATGAAAATGTGAAAACTTTGAGGTCTTTTTTGGTTTTTAAGGAGTGGTGGAAAGGCCTTGGAAAACTTCAGATGCTAGATTAGTACTTGAAGATGGTTCAGTTTGGAGGGCAAAGTCATTTGGTGCTAGAGGAACTCAAGTTGGTGAAGTTGTCTTCAATACTTCTTTGACAGGGTAAGATTTCTTCATGTTCTATATAAAGAAATGAATTTTAATTTTCTTTGTTTGGCCTTTTTTATGGTATTATCTCCATTTATCATGTGGAGTAGTTTACTTAATTGAGTCAGTAGAAATAACATTGATGTAATCCAGTTTTTGTCACAACGGAGAGTTTCCCTCATTTCAAATTATTAGGTTTGGAACATTTAAAAGTGGGACCACTCCAGATTTGCATAGTTAGATTAGAATTGACATGTTCACCTTAATATCGAGCTGAGCTTGGATATCCACTTTTGAAGTGGTAGAACGAAGCAAGATAACAGTCATGTCTTCTCACCCTAGGAATGCTGTTCTGTTATATGGTTTAGATAGAAAGCGCATACAAATCAATGTCTGAGGCACATTAAGGGACAGACA
The DNA here is from genome assembly GCA_019202695.1 of Populus x sibirica. Lineage (NCBI taxonomy): Eukaryota > Viridiplantae > Streptophyta > Magnoliopsida > Malpighiales > Salicaceae > Populus > Populus x sibirica. The sequence continues at coordinate 441,095 of JAGMVL010002276.1, read as the reverse complement.
AGGGCATTTTACAATTGATGCAGAGACATTAAGCAAAGGTATATATGATGCCACTTTGAAGGCCATTCAAATGGAAAAGGCTGACTAGTTTAAGTCTTAAAATAGTTTTGTAAGCACTACGCGGTTGTATGTCAGTTCAAAGTTTTTTTCCTAAAATTGATGCAGCATTACCATTGTGGCTTCCCAAGCCTATGTGAAGTACACTGTCTGTTTCAATTGTTAAAAAATTGTATTATCCATTATTGAAGTGAAACATGTCTCATATTTATTCACATTATAGGTATCAAGAAATCCTTACGGATCCTAGTTATGCAGGGCAGTTTGTTCTTATGACAAACCCGCATATTGGGAACACTGGGGTAAATTTTGGTAGGTGAAACAGCCTTCAATTCTTCACTTAGTATATCATCTTTTTTTGCTACTGGCAATCTGATTCCGATGCCTTGCTTGTTAGATGATGAGGAATCAAGGCAGTGTTTCCTTGCTGGTCTTGTAATCAGAAGCTTAAGTATCAGGTGCTGTTTCTTCATTTGCTGCTTTCTATTCTGCTTCATCTTCACTTGACATATCTAATCAGCTTCTGCTTATTATGTTTGTAAACTGTCTAATAACTGGATTCAGCACATCGAATTGGAGGTGCACCAAAGCCCTTGGTGATTACTTGCTAGAAAGGAACATCATGGGAATATGTAAGTTAAATTTCAGTTTGTTGATGCTCTGTTTGTTATTCAGTGTCCTGCTTTGTTTGTCAATAGATTTTAACCTCTGCATTTGATGCTGTTTCAATACACGACAGATGATGTTGACACCCGTGCAATAACCCGCAGATTGAGGCAAGATGGAAGCCTTGTTGGTGTTCTAACCACTGAAGAATCGAAGACAGATGAGGAACTTTTGGAAATGTCTCGCTCATGGGACATTGTAGGTAAAAGATTCAGTTTACTTGATGGATACGGTTGTGAGTATTACAGAACATTGGCTGTTCTCACTTTGCTGATTCAATTTTCAGGAATTGATTTGATAAGTGGTGTCACTTGCACTGCCCCATATGAATGGGTTGACAAAACAGATCCAGAGTGGGACTTTAACTGCGAGGGAAGAGGAGAGATTTACCATGTTAGTATGACTTGCCTTAGTTTGATTTCAGTTGAATATCTTTGCTTACAATTTGCTCTTACTCTTTTTCATGCTTATTCTTGGATTGAAGGTCATTGCATATGATTTTGGGATCAAGCATAATATACTCAGACGCTTATCATCTTATGGATGTAAAATCACCGTGGTCCCTTCAAATTGGCCAGCATCAGAAACGCTAAAGATGAAACCAGATGGAGTTCTTTTCAGCAATGGACCTGGAGACCCTTCTGCAGTTCCTTACGCTGTTAAAACAGTCAAAGAATTGCTGGGAAAGGTCCCTGTTTTTGGAATTTGTATGGGCCATCAGTTGCTTGGCCAGGCATTAGGTGGTAAAACCTTTAAGATGAAGTTTGGCCACCATGGAGGAAATCATCCTGTTCGTAACCTTGTTGCAAACCGTGTAGAGATCAGTGCCCAGGTGAGTTTTTCAATGGTAACCTGTTTAAAAGAATTTTCAATATTTGAATAGGTGAATTCATGAAAACATCAAAAGCAGGTTCAAATTTTACTAATTGCCAACCCTAATCCATTAGATATCCGACTAGTTAAAGATGATGATGTTACCCCCCCCCCCCCAATTAGATTTTCAACTCAATGTTAATCATGAGAATCCTCAAAGTATGAAGTTAAAAAGGGGATGGTCATGTTTTACAATGATTGAATTAGAATCTAGTAGTTAAGATTGTATGTGCATAGTTGAATTCATGCAGGAAATGCTCTCCTTTTGTTCTATTCTATTCACTTTCTAACATGCAATGGTTGATGTGGCAGAATCACAACTATGCAGTTGACCCTGCATCACTTCCCAAAGGTGTGGAAGTGACACACATTAATCTTAATGATGGAAGCTGTGCTGGTCTTGCTTTTCCGGCGCTAAATGTCATGTCTCTTCAATATCACCCAGAGGCATCACCAGGACCTCATGATTCAGATTCTGGTAATCGAAGTCCTTTCTTATCTTTACTTGTTCCTTTATTTTTTCCCATTTTCTGCACTTCTATGCACGACATAAAATCACTTTTCACTATATAGCTGATACAGAATTACATCCACAAATAGCTATTGTCATTGTCAAGTAGTTCCATTATACAACAGCTGAAAGGGAGAGGGAGAGCACAATGCAAAACAGAGTCCTTTCCTTGCTTCATTTTAGCTTTCCCCTCTGCGCACAAGTGGAGCTGGGTGGTGTTTGTCATTTTTCTTGTTGTTGATGATGATGCATAATTGCTTCTTGAACTTCATCATCATTTCGCCTCTATGTTTATCTATTGGATTTCTTGCACATGCATGTTAACCTAGAGTTTTCTCGCTGCAGTTTTTGGAGAATTTATCGAGTTAATGAAGAAAGTCAAACAAAAGGCATAAGCAGAAATATCTGTTACTGTAAAGAAAAGGTGGTGATAAATCTCAGGGTTGTCTTACTCTCAGTTTTGTTGACTTGTACGAAATAGTTGGGATAATTTATGTATCCCCAGTTTTGTTTTTTGACTATATAAGTTCCAATGGATCGAACATGCCATGTAATTTGTCCTATATTAATTATGTCCTTTTTCTTTTTTTGGTTGAACAGGAGGTTCAATGATCTGGGCTACACAATGGATAGTTTACTGTCTTTTCCCGATTTCTAAAGAGAAATGAAGGACATGAAAATCTTTATAATGAAATCAACACGAACAGAGAGAACACGCGTGCTTGTAATTTATGCAATTTTCTGGTAATTAATTTAATGTCTCTGTTGTTAAAAACCGTTGGTAAAATGGACAATTACTCATTTTCAAATCTTCACCTTTCTTAGAGTTAGAACCTGAAATCTTGAAGTAGAAATTTTAAGTTTTAATCATTGAAGCGCGAGGAAGGTCCGTTACTTTCATTCTACTACCTTCATCAATTTTTATTAAAAAAGTATATTTTCCTCAAATATTTAAGTTCTTAACCTTTTGTGATTACTGTACATTCACCACTGAAACTTGCAAGTTCTGTAAAATCAGTAAAAGAAGCAAGCATAAAGCCAGATAAGTACATTCGCATGCAAGTTCTGTAAAATCAGTAAAAGAAGCAAGCATAAAGCCAGATAAGTACATTCGCATAATTTATGATCAATCTCTACAAAACAACGACTTATCTGGTTTCTCCCCTATTCACAAATCGAAATCAACTAGCCATGGAACCTGAAGCCTTCATAAAGATTTCTACTTAAGAAATGTCGACACAATTGCATGTATATCTAAAGGCTAATAACGTGGAGAAAAAATCAGTGTTTGTTTAGTTGTTGCCAGAACAAGAAAAGGCAAAGAAAAGTCATGATGAAGAAGGATATCTATCCAGATATTCAAGCAGCAAAACAATGAGCTTGCATAAACATGAAAGAGAATAAGAAGAAAAATCTGTTTTCCTATTGATGGTTACAATAAAATCATGAGCCTACGTTGGCAAGCCAGATTGGACAACTTTTGCTGGAACTAGAGACTGTTTGTCACCGACATTTCTCAGACTCGTCCATTTTTTTGTCCAAAATCTGGTTTTTGGTCGGTGTGGGAAGTTTTCTGGCTGTCATGTGCTTTTACAACGAAACAAGATGGACAATAAATGATTTAGAGAGGATAATAACCTCCTGCAATGCAAGGATCAAGAACAGATAGAGATCATTGCAAGTAAATATTCATGTGATAGGACAAACTCAGTGATGGAGATTTGGTCAAGATTGCTTCCTTAAAGTTAACCTAAAGCCAAATTGTATGATGAACCTTTTTCTTTAATTAACAACAGAAGTAGCATACCAGTCCTTGTCTGTTTCAGAAATGCATTCGACCAATGTCAATTTTATTCCTATTGGAGCCATATTGTTTATTTTTTTCCTTAAGATTGACTTAGTCTCTATTCTCCATCAATATTTTCCATTCAATCTTTGAGAAAAGTAGACTATTGAAAAAAGAGACTGACAACAATACATTAAGCTAATGTCCATTTCTAAACAGGAAAGACTTAGCCAGTAGGATAGCCATTAAATTAGTAGAGCAAACACAAGACTCAGTTATGGTAATTCTAAGCTGTGGAGATAGGTCTAGTTAGTTCACCAAGTAATGGTTAACAGTTTCAAATTTTTATCTTGACGTAATCAAATGAGATTAAATTTTGGAAAATGTTGGTGGGATTTTCGTGAACCTGAGAAATTACTGAAACTGGACCGCAAAAAAACCTACATTTGCAAGAGGGCCAGTACACCTGAGTCTTAGGCTAAATTTCAAGCTTAACACGGGAAAGTGCCCTTTGTTAACCATGTATGATATTTGAAAAGGCAAACATGACAGTTCAGTTGCAATTGTCTTTTAGAGAATGACGAGCTAAAATTCTGAGAACAAAAGGAAATAAAGATTGAAGTCTCATGGACCTATCCATTTTAACAGAATTTACAACCATTATTTGCTCATACAATGCATTGCATTGTCCTGTAAATTGATCTTTTTTTTCTTCAGTAACAAATTATGTCATCCTCGTAAACTATACATCGTGCATGTTAGCTGGATGAAGGATGCAGTTGCTACTGATTCTAGCAGTATGACAATTTCGCATAACTACTTCTGAAATTCAATGATACCTTAAATAAATAGCAAGTTCAAAACTGTAAATTCGGAGTTTCAATTTCAAGGATTCTGTATGCTCGTATCAATGTTTATATTCAAGCTAAATGAGGAGTTTTTCCAGCCATTTACTCTCCGTATCTGGAAAAAGACAAGTCATTTGCTAGCTTAATTTCGGTTATGGCTCAAATTATCGTCAAAAAAACATTAGATTTCCATTCCCAAAAGTAATGTGATTTCAAGCTAAGTGAATCATAATAAAGTGTTAGTCATTTTCTTAATCAAACTGATCTAATTTACGGCACGTCAAAGTCATGGTGATCATCAGGAGGATGCATTCCGTATTGACGGCTAAAGTTCATCTGCATAAATTATAGCAGTACAAATTCTTTCCAGGTCCTGAAAAGCAAACTCACACTACAGCAGACTCATATTGTCTGTTCAGTATATCTAATATTTAAGTTTATGTATCCCTAAATGGGGCTTGGTGGTAGAGAGTAAAACTTGTTCTTAAATTTTGCAATCAAATTTGCTTCACTCGAAAACACGTTATTATCAAGCCAATTTTCTAGTTTGATGTGAAGCTTAAGATTATGAACCTTGTAGCATCTGCTCAAAACCTGAACAGTGATACGCCTGCTTCTATGTCAAGGATTCTCTTTTAGTGATCAAGAAGTTCATAGACATCGTAAAGTTCTGAAATCTGAAGGTTGAAAATCTATTTATGTTTATATATATCATACTTCGATCAAAGAAGAAGATAATGTAAAAAGTCATAACATTGCTTAAGCAGAGCAGTTGAAAAGCTGATGAAATTTGGTCATGATCTAACAAATTAAAGAACGTTGATTAGTTCCATGCATAAACAAAACTTAAAATAAACTAGAAAATAAAGTGATTTATTTTTTCTGTACAAGAGAAATTAATTTTAGTCACCAGTAACATCTATTCATCTGCACAGCCCAGAACATCATCTAATACAGTTTTTAAGTAGCCTAAATTAAACTAGAGCTCTCTGTGATAATTCAGCAAAGAACATATCATTTTTTTTTTTAATGATTTGATTGTCCTACAAATATGAGAAAATGATTATTGCATGCACTTAAGTTATAAAGACATTTCAAAATGAGTAATTCAACTAAAACAAGTATCTTGGCAGAAACAAAATGTTGTTTTCTTTAGAGTACCTTTGCCCAGAGCGAGCAGGTATTTGGCAAAGCCTGCAATTTTGAGAAAACGAAAGACACGACAAACTGGGGGCACATAAGATTTGAGCTAGCTTAAGATACCAATACAAACTAGATTATATATATAAATTGACGTTGTTAGTTGTAATGCCTTTATATTCAACTGAAGTTAAATCATGGTTTGTAATATTTCATCCTCCTCCTTTCAAATTGAAAAAGGCTAATCATCTTACAGAGAACAACCATCTCTTTTCAGTGTTGTCAAAGATCCTGTAGTCAATAAACTCACTTTCCAGTGCAGTCAAAGATTTCTTTGACAAGGAACCTGTAAACAATAATTAAAAAAAATGTAAATTTTTTTTTGCCAGCATGTTTTGTTGTTTAAAATTAATTACGTAAATATCCCAAGCTCATCATCCCCCAGTTGAAGCTCGAATCCAAACCTCGAAACTTTTCTGCTTTCTAACAACTCGGCTGGTTCTAAAAGACAAACTGTGGTCAAAGACCTTTATCTCAAATCTGAAGCGGAGAATACTCCATATCAAATAGTTTCAGATACCTGGTCACAAAATGAGCAAATGAAATTATAGCAGAAGTCGAGGGTAAAGGCTTCTCTACATCAGGTTTCTCATTTTGACAGTAGTGTAAGTTTTGATTTTGCGAAACTTTTAATCTTTCATTATAAGCTAGTTTTTCAAATTATTAATTTCACCCCAAAAAGTCATCAAATTTGTAATGACTTCCAAGGCATTGCTAAACTCCCATATGTTCCTACTTTTCTGTATTTTAAACCTAAAACGACAGCAGTTTTTGATTATAGAGATATGTCACTTTCCCCCTTCATTAAGGGACCGCTCATACACGAAGATTCACTAGAAACCCTCGCTAGCAATATGGCAAAGGTCTTCACTCAACCATCGATTTATCAATTCTATCAATAATATATTTTATATGACATTATTTGTATGTTAGGAGGTTACCATCTGTAAATAAATGCCCCACTTCAAAAGATGCTTTGCGCAGATTTCCAAATCATTAACTCACTAATGAAACTAGGTAGCTTCTAAACAAATAGATAACCAACAATACATTCTAATCATCACCAAATTGATTATGACAGACAAGATGAATGCTTAGTATTTTCTTTATTAATAATTTATACAAATTTAATACTGTCTGGCATGCACATTTGCTCATGGGCACAAATTGTATGAAGAATGGCATTTAATCCTAAGAAACTTGTCCAGGAACATTTTCTCTTTTTATTCCCCTCTGTACCTTGGTTTCCGCTTTTCAGCAAATGCTGCCAAGCCTTCCAAACGATCTTTTGTGTTCAAGATCTGTTCATAGCACTCTTCTTCCAATTCCAAAGCTGATGGTAAATCCATCTCAAGTCCCTCATTGATGGCCTTTTTTGCCATCCTAATTGCTATTGGACCCTGACAAGAGTACACACATGTCAAAGTGAACTTCCAACAAACTGATAGTAATAAATTGGTGCTCTATGTTCTACATCAAAATGACTTCAGGTTTACACAATACCCTTGAAATGCTGTGCTTATGGTCACCATCAAGTCATTCAGTCTCCAAAGCTAACAACAGGCGCTCTTTGAACAAATTCAGTCCACAAAATAAAGGATCGTCAATGCAGTTCCAACAATGCCAAAGATAAAGCTTTACAATAGTTTTCCCCAATCCCACCATAAATGGGTTTGAAAGTTAATGTTGGGATTCAAGACCCCAGTTTTTGCATACGCATGACATTAAATACACAGGGTTTTAGATCTCCCAGAATTTCCTATCTTGAATTAACATTTAAAACTAAAGAGTTTTGAGTATTCTAAGTTCTAGCAGAGATGCTTAGTCTTCTATGTTCAATGACAAAGTTTCCGCAGAGTGCAGAGTTGCACTGTTATTGTGTGCTAAATAATTTTCTGTGAGAAAATCCTTAAGGTTTACATTTTGTACCTTCTGAATAATCTCCCGAGCAATTTCAAGTGCTTTTGAATGAGCTTCACCAGCAGGGACAGAGTAATTGACAAGCCCTGCAACATAACACACCTTCGTTGCTAAATATGAATCAAAGAAAGAAAAAAAAGATTCAAAGCGGCTACCAGCTAAACATACCCATTGACATGGCCTCTCTGCCATCAATCTTGCGGCCAGTAAATATAAGTTCCTTTGCTAGTGATTTTCCAACCAACCTAGGAAGTCTTTGTGTCCCACCTGCACTGTTAGGACCAAAGATTCCACAAGAGGATGATCTATCACTAAATGGCCAATTTCCAATGAAACTTAAGAAGGTTTCAAGCACAATGATGTCTGTTTAAAATTGTTACATATCAGAAGTCCATTCCATGTACAATTCATCATCAATGATAGATAAGAAAAATTACATTGTAGAATATAAGTGCTGTAACAATAAGTTGAGGAGACAGTACAATACATCCATGTTTATCTATAAAGAAAACAAGAGCAGTCAAATAAAAAATGCAAAGAACTTGCAATTCCTAGTAATTAACTACCAATGACAAGCCAAATTTAGCAAATACCCAGGAATTATGGCAAGTCCTGTTTCTGGCAAGCCCAATACTGCATCTTCTCCTGAATCATTGATATGGGGTAAGATGAGGTAAGAATCACATTTTGAGTATCAAGATACAATAATACATAAGAAAATATTTTACAGAAGCAAATGAATGAATAAATCTGCAACTACCACATATGCGAAGATCACACGATAAAGCCATTTCAAGTCCACCACCTAATGCTGCTCCTTCAATAACAGCAACAGTAGGAACATAGAGTGCCTGCATTGACAGAAACATGTTGCTCATTATGTTGTTAAGGAGGAGATAGAAATTGGGACAAATACTCTGACATAAAGACATCTTATAATAAACACATGGATCTTAGAATTGCCCTTGGGCTATAGTTCAGGAAACAAGTTTTCAAGGAGTTGGCTACATGCAAAATTCAAAACTTAAAACAAAAGGTCAGAGATAGAATTATAAAGAAGAGATATTAGAATTCATGCAAAACCAAAGAACTAGAATTTGAATGACATGTACACAATTCATCTACGGATATGGAACCCACCCCTTTAGACCAGTCTCACAAACATATTCACACATCACCGTATCTACAATGTTCAAGTAACAAAAAAACATAACTTCTAGAAAAAATATGGACAATCATAAGGACCCACCTCTATGAGAGAGAATGTAGATCGCAATGAGTTCACAAAATCTTGAACTTCAGATGGAGTCATTGTCTTGCGCTCCTGCCAATCCAATCAAAGACAGATCTGTCAAGTCTCATTCACCACCAAATATAAGTGCAGACTTGCAGTCCCCAAGAGGAAATATTATCAATACTGTCATCCTTACAAGAGAAAAATAAATACCCAGCAGAAAGGGAAAATAAGAACAACAAAAAATCACAAAAACCTGAATGTGCTTCTGAACACGGAGAATATAGCCACAGCCCACAGGTGAGTTTAGAGTGCCTCAAAATTAAAGTCTATCAATATTAAAGCTCATAAAGGAGATCAAGTTCTTATCCTCACTTGTAATGAACACGACTTCAACTGATTTTTTTTATATATATAAAATCATGGTTGAGTATCACTGCCATAATTGTGTTGAACCAAAAAAGTGTAGGAAGAGATTCAAAGAAAGATATTGGTGATTAATGATTATTTGACATCAATAAAGTAACATGTAAAGAGAAAACAGGGAATCTAACAACCCAACTAGACATTAAGATTAGAACTTAGAAACTCAAAGAGATGAAGTCTCCTCTACTTTCTAATGGTCTGTTCAAGCCTTCTGCGGTTCAAAGCAAGTTGTTTTTCATGAAGTCTCTTTCTTTTGGGATATTGTGATGAGCCCTTTTGTGACATAGCAAAGTATTTAACAAATAAAATCCCCAACTACTGAGAAAAGGAGAAAAATCAAAGACCGAGGAGAAAATGCATTACCTTCAAATCAGCACCAGCACAGAAAACCTTCGGAACCGAACTGCAAATCAAAACAACCTGCGCAGAGACATCGCTTTCAATTGTTTCAAAAGCATTGCGTAACCCTCTTAACATTTCCTTGCCAATTGAATTTTTCGCTGCAGGCCTATCCAAATTAACCTCGACAATCCCTGTTTTAACAACAAATGTGTTCACTTTTTTAACAATCTAAAAACTTGTCAGAAACAAAAAAGAGTACAGCACCAAACACTAATGCAGAGAGTTTAAGGTGGGATTTTACCAGAATCCGAATCTGACAATCTTCGAAGCCTGACTGATTCAGAGGACAGGGAGTCCAAGATGAGGAAGGTTCTATGGGTTTGGTACTGGTGACCGTTGCTGTAAACGTGAGGATTCGGAAAGTTAAAGGATCTCGACCTTTTAATACAGTAATGACCCAGTGATCTTGTTAGAGCAGGGAAAGTACCCATTTGCTTGTTTCTTTGATTATGGAAAGATTTAGACAAATTTTTGTGCGAGTAACTTGGACGGGAATAATTGTTTTATATTAATTCTACCTTATCCATTAATTAAAAAGCTCGTCAATCGATCATATAGGGTTATAATCTCATCTTCTTGTGAATTCGACGAGATTAGGTTCGAAAACTCATCTATCATATAATATTTAAAGTTTAAACATAATGAACATGGTTAAATTTGATCAACATTAAAAACAAAATAAAAAAATACTAATAAGTAGGCTGGTTGATTTTTTTTTTCTTAGACGTAGACACAATTTGTTGAGTTTTCCAACATAATTGTAAATCTAAAATTCCCTAGTCAATAAATCATATAAAAAAAATTATATATATATATATATATTAAAAAAAACTAAATTTAATATAATTAATAAATAATATGATATTTTCATAATAAATAATATTTTTTTTAATTTTTTTTAATTTTTAAAAAGTATTTTTCATTTAAAATAAAAATAAAATACATTTTAAAAACAGATCAATTTTTTTTCTAGAAAATAATTGATTGAGAATCACTTTTCATTAACAAGCATATTAAAATATGTTTTTATTCACGCCATTAACAAGGATATTGGATAATGTTTTTATTAAAGTTGTTAATTTCTTTTTGTTTTATTCAGAATAACCGAAACATTTTATATTAATTTAAAAAATAGAATAATTTTTATTTTATTTCAAATCTCAATCCGTTCCGGATTTTTCGGCTAAATTTCAGCTGAAATATTCCGATTTCATTTCACATGTTCTGTTTCGGTCTTGAAAAGCCATTAAATCAAATTAAAGCTGGTTCAATTTAATTAATTAAATCACCCAAGTATAAAAAACTCTTTTTCATTACTATTTTCAATAACAATGATATTAATAATAATATTAAAAATTATTATTACTATTTTCATTAACAATGATATTAATTTTTTAAAATTAGATTTATTACTAATATATATGATTTATATTCATGTTGTTTTTTCATGTTTATACTTTTGTAGGAATTTGAGCAAAACAATGGATGTTTTAGATCTCATTAACCTTGATAATATTGATCTAACTTTATATTTAAAATATTTGTATTAAAACACTTTACTTTCATAATATTTTGATATTTTGTTTAAGTTGAATTATTTTAAGTTAAAGATCTATTTAATCTTGACTATTTAGAAATATTTTAAATTTTAAAATTATATTTGTTTGACATTGTGTTTGTATTGTATAATTTAAAATTAATTTATGTTGAATTTAAATTATGTTTATTGAATTATATATATATATATAAACAGTAAAACCTCGGTATTCCCAAATACTTTGAAATTAAAACATTCAATTCCAATTAAAAAAATAAAATATCTATCGAAATAGAATTGTCATTTATGTTTATTGGCACGTAAATGGTTTATTTTTCCATCTTTTAAATTGGTTGTTAAATGAATGAATTTTAATATGTCATATGACATGGAGGTGGTTAAATGATGATTAGCGTGATTTTATAATTAAAAAAGAAGAAGTTAAATACCATGAATTTTTTTAATTACAATTCTAATATAATATAAAAAAGAAAAAGTATAGGTTTTTATAATTAATGATACCCATATTATGCTCTTCGTCGATCCTTATTTTACGACTTTAAAACCACCTCTTTAATTCTGAAGGAATACTTTTTATAACCATAAAAAAAATGCAAGCCCCTTCTTCTTATCTTTTGCATGGCTAATCATCAAACTTTCTTGAGATAGGATATAAAATTAAAAAAAAAATCATCTAATAGTTTGATATGAATTATATTTTTTTCTTCATATTGTTATAATAAGAAAAAAATCAAATAAAATACATTGTCAAGATATAAAATGTCATTGAATATGTAAATTACATGATAAAAAATATAATTTATAAAAATTTAAAGCAAACTATAAAAGAATTTTTATAATTATTCGAATTAAAAACTATCCTACCTCAATTCTTATGAAAATGATGTCATTTAACTAGTGCCAAGGTTGATATCGATACCCATGCCGCTTTTCTATTATAATTTTATGTTTGTGTTGCTTGTTTTCAAGAAAATTGTAGATGAGAAATAGCTGTGTAGAATTTATTTATTTTGGTTTAATTTATGAATTTTAAAAGAGATTGAATTGTTTTCACCTAGTTTATATAAATTTGGTCTATTAAACTAAAACACAGTGGAAAAGAAAAGGGCAAAAATGGTTCAACTCTTATTTATTTATTTATTTATTTTCTCCTCCATTATTATCGGTTTAAATTAAAGATCACTAAAATGATATTTTAGTGTGCAGTGCTGTCTTGGGCAAAAGAATTTTTTGCTAAACCTAATTTTAAACCAAAACCGTTATTAGCACTCTAAATAGTTTAATCACTGGTTATTTAACTCGTATTAATATGCCGTGGGTTGTATATTTTTTTTAATAAAAAAATTAAATATACATGTTTTATCGATGTGTTTTTTTATATAAAAAAAATAATAAGTATAAATTAAAAAGCTCATGTAAATATTTTATTAAATAAATCAAGAATCATCTGTGTAAATAAATAAATAAAAGGCATTAACGATAACTAAAAATAAAACTGAAAAAATTAAGAGATAAATATAGATCAAGATATTTGATCTCACAATATAAAATATTTATTTGATGGTGTTTATTGAATTTATTTATTAAAATCAAATTTATATTCAATTAAATGATAATAAAAATAAACACACACATTAAATTAATTGAATAAAACAAAAGAAAAAAATATTATGCAAAACTACACACATTAGAAATATCATCAAAGAATTAGTATTTTTTTTAAAAAAAATAAACCTCATCTAAATAAAATATAAAAAATATTTATAAATGAATCAGAATAATATCTTTAAAAATTAAATACATACAAAATAATTAATAAAAAACCTCTAACATTGCACGTTGCCACACGTTTTATCCAAAGAGCGAGTGTTGCGTTGACGCACGCATTAACAACTTTTTTATATAAATATTTTATATCATTTAAATACATAAATTCCCCTCATTGCTCTAAATATAGCTAAAAAAAACCAAGATAGAAGGCTAAAATGCCTCTACAAGACAACTTTGGTTTTTTGATCTTGATAGTATGTTTGTCATTTTACCGTATAACAAAAAATTAAAATTACTATAAAACCCCTGAACATAAAACTATTTTTTTCCTATAAAGTTACTTTGGTAATTATACTACTTTTAAAAAGATAAAATGACCTTTGTGCCCTTAATGAATCTAGAAAAGACATGTGTCTTTACAAAAAGACTATAATACCCCTCATCCATTGCCTTTTGTTTTATATAGATAATGGCAAAATGGGCAAAAAATTGTGGACCGTCCACAATGTTTTTCAGACGCATTTTAGATTTATTTACTAAATATTTGACATGCGCTTCATCCGTTCATCGTAGGTCGAATAATGTTTTTAGCAAAAAAAAAAAATATACCAGCTTTTCCAACATGTTTTTTGACAAAAAAAAAATCCTAATCATAAATAAAAAAGCTTATGCATTCTTTTAATTAAATAAATTGAGCACAATCTATCTGAGTAAATGAAAAAAAAAGTGTTAACATGTTTATTTGACTCACTTCGTTGCTAGGTTAGATTTTTCTTAAAGTAAAATAATGAATATATAGGTGCTGTCAACATGTTTTTTGACATCAAGGAAAAAAATAATAATTATGCATCGAAAAGTCGATACTTACATATAATGAAATAAAACGAGGATCATATACATTAATAAATACAAAAATAGAGTTCTTAACGCAATGTCATGTGTAGGGTCTCAAGTGCGTTTAATTGAGACAATATTGCGAGTGTGTTTAACTGTTTCGTGATTTTCTTGATTAAGAAACATAAAGACATTGTTTATGCTAAACGAAATAAATCTTAGAATGTATGAACCGATAAACTGAGAAATAGTTACTAATGCCAATCAAATTCTAAAATAAAAAGATAATCATTCTCATAAAAATAAAAGATAGATATGTATGATATTTAACCCCAACTTTTTTCTTTAATGCACATTTTTTTTTATCTTAAAGGTCACTTTTTCTTACTAAGAACAAATAATTTTTATTTTTATAAACACCTCATGAAAATAAAGTTTATTTATATAAAATATAAAAAAATATTATAGATGAATTACAATAATCTTTTCGAAACATTAAATACATACAAAATAATTTAAAAAAGGGTATATAAAAAATCTAAAAAATCAGAGAGAGAAAGGGTATTAATTTAGATATAAATTAAAAAAACTACTTAAAAATACATATAAAAAATATATCAATTAAAAAAATAAAAAAAAGGGTTAGGCGCTGCTGTGCTTCGCAAACCAGGCTCACTTGTGGTCCCTTATCTTTTTATTTGTAACATGTTTTCCACCCCAATTTTTTTAAAAAAATAAGGCAGGTGATGCGTCACGTATTTTTTCCCAAATTTCAGCCAAAAATGGTTGAAAAATCAAGGCTTTTTGTTTTTTGATGTAAAAACTCTTTTTTTTTCAAACTATTTTGACCCAAAATACCTATAAAATATCCTAAATATCCTATACACCTTGATAAACTTGTATGTGGTATCAAATAACCCAAAAACCAGTCTATGAACCTAAAATCAACTCCAAGTTCAGATCTACCATTTTAGGTGTTGGGAAGGTTGAATAACACCTAGTAAGACTCTTTTCATCGAATGGAACCCATTGACATCAAGATCGACTTTTTTTAGGCCTAAATCAGTGGCAACCAAGATTTTTTTTCTCCATCACCAGAATCTAGTAACTTTCTCGACCCTCTCTCAAACTGGGGACTAAGAAATTTCAAAAACCAAGGGGATTGAAAAAATAAATTGGAAAGTATAAGGATTAAACTGAACTTTTTTTCTCAAAGTATAAGGTTGCCACATATTTTCCATGTCCTTTTCACTTTGGTCCTCTGTCTTTTATTTTTCCATTCCTCAACAATTTAACTTAAATTAGCCTTTTATTCGGTCATAAAATGGCGTAATTGAAAAAAAAGGGAAAAGTTTGTATACTAATCTAAAAAAGTGTGACTTTTGCATGGAAAATATATATTTTTTATATATATTGTTAGTACAAAAGATATTGTGATGGATGAAATTAAGGTTAAAGTTAAAAAAAAGTGGTCTGCACCTAAAATGATAAGTGAGATAGGAAGTTTTCATGGATTTGCTAGTTTTTATAGAAGGTTTGTGAAAGATTTTTGTACAATAGTTGTTCTATTAACTGAAATTATAAAGAAAACAATATATTTTAAATGGAAAATTGAATAAGAGAAAGCTTTAAATTTGTTAGAAGAAAACTTTATTTCGGCCTCTTTACTTGTTTTGCCTAACTTTATAAAAAATTTAAGATTGAATGTGATGATTTAGTTAGAGGTATTGAATTTGTTTTAATGGAGGATAAAAGACACGTATCTTATTTCAATACAAAGCTTAATTGTGCAACTCTAAATTATCCAACATATAAAAAAGAGTTATATGTATTAGTGAGGACTTTGAAGACTTGACAACATTTTCTTTGACCTAAGGAGTTTGTGATTCATGTCGATCACTAATCTTTGAGACATCTGAAAAGTCAAGGTAAGTTAAATCGTAGACATGCCAGGTGAGTGAGATTTATTGAGATATTCTCATATGTCATCAATCACTGTAATGGTTGTTGTGTTAACATACAAACTTTTCTTTCTAAACATATCAAGTATTTGTCTTAAATAATTTATATGTCTATCTAATTCTTTACTGTAAATCAATGTATTATCAAAATAAACAACTACGAACTTACCAAGAAATGCACGCAATAAATAGTTTATCAGTCTCATAAAAGTACTAAATGCATTAGTAAATTCAAAAGGCATGACTAACCACTCATATATACCATATTTAAATAGTGAAATTAATATTTTTCATTAACCAAAAAATTAATCACCATCATTTTTTATATTTCTATATATATTTTTTTAATTTAACTATCCCTTTTTTAAATAATATCAATTTTTCAAATTTGTAGATGGTGTTTGTAATTTTATATTATCTCAAGAGGGTTATTGTAATTTCTTCCACTCAAAAAATGGAAACGAGCTTCACTTATTATATAGTTATCCATATTTACTAATACGGAGATTTTCTTTAATTGTATTGCTAGAACTCAGCGGTGAAGTGACCCAATTTTGCTAAAACGTATCTACAATTCGAGATAATACTGCTATACACACACACTTAGATTTGAATTTCTCATATGCAACATTGCCATACAAGGAAAAAGGCTTTACAAAAATTGCATTTGGGATTCCTCTTGCCTTCCATTGCATGTAGATTTTCTCGTTTTTGCTTCGTGTCTTGCTCTTCTGTCTCCAAATCATTTCTGAACTCTTTAAAAGCAATCTTACTCTCGATTTCTCTCAGAACCCTTTTAACCAATCCCTTTTATTTTTTTGAATCTTGAAAAGAAGAATACTGTTTTGTTCTTCTTCTTATTATTATTGTAAAACTGTGATATTTCTTGATTTTAAGATCAGGAGGTCTTTGAAGAACTTATCGGTCACTTCTTTTCATGATTAATACTTGATATCTGAAGAGAATCACATACATGCTGAGAATTTAGAGTGATCATCTCCAAATACCAATAGGTAAATTTTCTCCTTAATTACATTTGTAGAGAATCATGTTAGGTCGTTTAGAGTGTGGTTGCGGTTGTTTTTCAAAGTGCTTTTTATGCCGAAATACATTAAAATGATATTTTTTTTAAAAAAAAATTATTTTTGAGATTAGTGTATCAAAAACGATCCAAAACATACAAAAAAAATTTAATTTTTAGCAAAAAAAAATTGAATTTTTGTGGAACGCGTTGCAAACCGCGTTCCCAAACAGTACCTCATGGATCTTGATTTCCCAAAAATGTCTAAGGAATTTTGGGTTTCTATTTTTTAAAATTATTTTCTCACTTATTTTATTCATCATTTAAAATTTTAATAGTATTCATTTCTTTCTCTATTTTTTTAATTTAGATTTTGTAAAATAATGGATTCAAACCTCAAAACACAAACACAGACATATACGCACACATAATTATATATTATTGCTAAGAAAAAGGTGGGTATATCTAATATTTAAAAAATCATCTTACAAATTAGATTAATCTCATCATAATTATGAATATAGCCTAATTTAATTTGGGTCACTTAATTTATTTAAAATGAATATTTGATGCACAATCTAATGTGATCCAAGAAAGATAATGTTTTTTCTTCATCAAAATTTAAATAATTTGGAAATTTTACTTGTCGGTGGGATATTTAATTTCATACGTAACTACTCAGACATGACTTTCACTATCAAGTTAAATCACTGGCAGGGTGTTGGGCTAAAAAAGATGATAGGTTTGGGTTTACACAAAAACCTGGTTGGCTGGTTTAATGGCGGAGGATTTTTATTTTATTTTTTGTTAGCAAAAACAAATTAAATTAGGGATTCATTAGAAGCAAAAAAAGAAATATTTAAAATTTATATAATCTTTGCATATATTTACTTACTTAAAAAGCAAGCCAATAAGATTAGTGCTCAAAATAGTGAGTGTCGGGGAGAAAAACAGTTGTTTTTGACAAACAGAAATGGATTCGAGCAAAAAAAACAGAAAAATGAGCATCAACCGTAACGCTCCAATCATTATTACTCGGTACAGCAATAGCTACAAGGTTTTTTCTGTACTTCAGTTCTTGTTCCGTTTTTGGACGTTAACATTGAAACTCTCCCACGAAGAAGATTACAGCAATCAACAAATGAAATGGAAACAAATCAAGATGATTTTGTGTTTTTACACCGATGCTATTTTTGTTTCTGGCTAGCTAGCCAGCTCTTGCTGTTATGTGGTTACTATTCTGATTATTATTGTTGTTGTTATTGTTTCTGTTTCAGATACTTTCTTGCGTACCAAAAACACAAATTCTTGAAGCAAAACCAGGGTTCTTGAAATCTAGAAACATGGCTTATAAGTTAAGGGCTAGAAAACAAAAGAGGCCGTACGTCAGCTGTGATGATGATGATGATGATGGACATGAAAGTGATTCTAGCAGGAGAATGGATCCTGATTTTACCAGGAACGTTAGACCGCGAAGAAGTAACACTATGATTACTGAAAGTTCGGAGCAGAGAAGGGCGGGTCGCCCTCCTAAGAGGACGAGGAAATCAACTCCTTCAGCCGGAGAAGCAAGTACTTCCGGCAGCAAACCTGCAGAATATGTAGCGAGAACTATAATGTCAAGGTTGATAGACCATGGCATGATCATCGAGAACGAGAAAATTTATTATGTTGCTGATAGGGAGGGGGATTCGGATGCTCGCAAACAAAGCATAAAGGAGGTGCTGATGAAGGGAAGAGCAAGAAGAGAGGGTGTACTGTGTGAGTGCTGCAATGAAGTTATGACAGTGTGGGATTTTGAGACCCATGCCGGGAGTGTTTTACAAAGGCCATATGAACATATCCATGTTGCTCGAAGCAACAGCTCCCTCTTGCAGTGTCAGTTTGAAGTTTGGCAGAGCAATGTAGAGGTCGAGCGGCGCACCTTTAATGAGATTGTTCCCCGTAATGGCGCCTCCGATAAACACGATGATGCTTGCCTGATTTGTGCAGATGGAGGGGACTTGATCTGTTGCGAAAAGTGTTGGTCCACTTCCCATCTCAAATGTATGGGGTTGGAAGTAAGTAAATTTTCTTGACATGACAAGTTTTTTTCGAAGAAGTAAAAATCATTGCTCCTCTGTTTTTAATGTAAATTTTTCAATTTTTTATTAATTGCAGAGGATTCCCCAAGGAGATTGGATTTGTCCCTACTGTGTGTGCAAGCACTGTAATAAAAACGACAAAGACCTGCAAACTTGCGTTCAATGTGATAAAAAATGTATGTACTTTCCTATCATTTCCTGATTATTTTTTTTTAAAGATTCTCAATTCTTGTAGTCACTAATGAAGCTGTATCCTTTGCTGTCATAGATCATTGCCAGTGTTTAGTTAGCAATAAGGAGTTGGATCTTAATGCCAGTGGCGAAACCTTAGCATGTGATTCTCACTGCGGAGAGGTATATATTTCAACACAATTAGCTTTCTTTCAATTTCCTTAACAATTACCATTTTACCGTTAAGAATATGTAAGATTAACCCAACACATTAACATTTAAGACTTGTCAACTTGAGATTTGAATTGATCTTGAGCTTTATTCATAGGTTTACGAGAAGCTTCAGAGCCTCGTAGGTATGAAACACGAGTTAGAAGGGGGGTTCTGTTGGACTCTCCTCCAGCGGATGGAGCCAGACAACTTGGACTTCAAGGATCTTCATTTAATCACCGAATGCAATTCAAAAATTTCATTGGCCTGGGAGGTGCTGGACGAATGTTTCACGACAATCATTGATCGGCATACGCAGATCAATGTAGTTCAGAGTGTGGCTTATAGTCGAGGGTGAGCGCTTATAGATTTTGCAGAGCTGTGCCTTTTTCCCATTGTATTTATGTTTAAGCTCCTCGTACAACTGTGGACACAAGGCTGTTTAATACTTACCAGCCTCGTAACATTTTCTCTTCTGTTTTACATGTTGTGTCATACACATACTGATGCAAGAACTTCTCTATAACATGATCACTTTTGCTATTTACGTTCATAAGGAATTCCTCAAAAGTCAAAACATATGAAAAATCCATGAAATAAAGACTGATATTTCTGTCTTTTCAGATCGAACCTCAACAGGATAAATTTTCGAGGCTTTTATACTGCGATCCTGGAGAAGAACGATGACATCATTTCAGCTGCAACTATAAGGTATCTTCATTTGTCGGAAACAAATTACACATGCTGTTCTTTGTGCAACTATCAGCAAAATACTTGCGTAGGATATTGTTAACTTGAAATGTTTGTTCCGTGCTTCTGCAGGGTGCATGGGACCGATTTGGCTGAGATGCCTTTCATTGGAACTCGGCACTTGTATAGGCAAAACGGGATGTCAAGAATGTTACTGGTTACTCTTGAATCTGTAAGTTCTCATGTGAAATTCTCTACTATCTGAAAGCAATTCTCCACATTCTCATTCGTCTTGATTAAGAGCTTCCAAAAGTAATTTCTGCTAACTGCTTCACATAAATTATGGCAAGTTCGGTCAAAACCTGGAACTTTCACTTCTGTTTCATTTTTTAAGTGCTCATTTAGAAAGAAAAAAATCATGGAGAAAAACTATGTGATCGAACTAGGTTGGTCTCAATTCTGCCCATTACGCTATTTTATGCTACAACCCTCGGCAAATCACAGAGAAAAGGCAGTTTTCAGCCAATGTACTCTCTTCTCTTTTCTGTCATTTACAATTTCAGAATTCAGATTGTAGCTGATGTTATGCTCTCAACTGCTAAAATATATGGTTCAGTTTGTACTGATCATTAAAGCCTTCTGTTTACATTATAATTTTCAGTATCTGACCACGTTGTTACTTCTGATTTAATTTCCAGATTTTTTCAGTTATGGGGGTTGAGCATCTAATCATCCCATCAGTCCAGGAGCTCACTGAGATGTGGGAGGGGAAATGCGGGTTTTCCCCCATTGAGGATGCTGTTAGCCAAAAGATCACCAACTGGAACACCCTCACGTTTCCAAGTGCAGTCAGGCTGCAAAAGGCCCTTCTCAGCACCCCAGCTAGTAGTTCTTCTGCAGTCATGAATGCGGACGTGGGCGTGGATGTGGATGAGGGTGTGGATATGGTCAGTGATAACTGTGCAAAACTAGCTGGTCTAGATTTAAACCATGAATATACTGAATCTGGAGATGAAGAGGCAGAAGACAAGTGACATATATTGTGCAGTTTAATCAAACACCAGGGACCTGATTTTTTGGTCATTTAAAGGATGGTTTCAGGCCAGATCCTTCTGTTCTAGAATGCTATTAGATTTCAGGTTTTTGTGCTGTGCAATGTCTCTTGCGTTGTTGTCTTAGTCTTGCTGGATTTAGGATTAGTTCATCTGCTGGATGTTAACTTGCAAGCTTGGAGACACCCCTACTGGTGCTGATAAACTACATTTTGATCATCTGCTACTAAAAACTTAAATTTCGAATTGTCTATCTCATTGATTATCATAGTGATCAATGTACATCTTCATGGTGGATCATCTCATGTGGATGAAACATGGTCCAACAAATATTTTCAATACGAAAGTTTCAAGCATTGGTACCTATAGTTTTGTTTTTTTTATCAAGCAAAGTTGCACCATATACACCACTTCGTAATACGGTAATGCAAGTCCTCCAGAAATTTTTTCAAAATTCTTATTTTAGTTCGCATTCAACTTAAATCACGAGTAACCATCAGTTTGCAAATTACCTTGGTGTTATTTAGCAAAAGCGCATATGAAAATGTTGGAATGCAAGAAGAAAAATGGTTTGACGAGCCAATAGTTCAAGTGATCCATTAAAAATTGGAAGATAAAGGTAAAGTCTGAAAAACATCTCTCGAAAGAAACGCAAAAACACCAAGGAAAACAGGTTGGAAATCTCAAAGAATTAAAAAAAAAAAATCGCACAAATTTTCAGGTATTAGCTAATCTTGAGCAATGCCCTTTGCATAATAGAAATCATTTATCTAGTTCAAAAACAAATATTTTGAGAACCCTCAAGTAAAAACGCATAACCAGTAGATTCTTTAAAGTCTACTGAGAAATATGAAGTGAAGGAAAACACGTGATGCATTCATTTTCTTAAGACAGTGGAAGGAGGGAGGAGGAGAATACGAAGACCTAAGATAACCTGGAGGTAACTGGTATTGAAGGATCTAAAATCCCTGACATTGAGGCAGATTAATTTGGTTTGTAAACAAGATGAATGGCACAAAAGGATCAATATGCTAGATTGGAACTCACACTTAATTGTTGTTGTTGTTGTTCTTAAGAAAATTCATCATAGAATGATAGCCTCTAAATCTTGAAGGGGTGAAAATAATATAATATCATTTAGAATAAAAAGCTCGGATGTTACAGTTAATTCCATCACAGCAGACGACTAACCGATAATCAACAGGCCAGACAAATGATGCAGCAGAAAGTTGAAGGTAACAGGTTCAGTAATAATTAATCACCTGAACTCTATGAAAGTGACAAAATTGTCGTTCCTGCAGAAGTGCATGGGTGGAAAAAGAAAATTTCAGAAATACATTGGATTAGAATTCCAAATTGAGACAAGTAAAGACAACATATTTTTGGTAGCAGTTTCCGCTTCGTACGATGCTATCTATGGTCCCATGTCAAGCTTCACAGTCCGCCAATCTCCTTACTCCTTACGGATGTCAATTATCTACCATTTTGCTGATTGTTCACAATCCAGAAATTCCATCTCACATATGCTAATAAATTCGTTAATTTTTTTTTATTATTTACATTCTAGTAATTTCTTTAAAAATATCAATTAATCCGGCAATTCTTCTGATTATTCATAATTCAACAATCCTTCTTATTATTATTAATCTAGTAATCTTCTCTTAAATGTCAATAAATCTGACAATCATTCTAATTGTTTACAATCCAATAATCTCCTAATAGATGCAAATTAATCTAAAAATCTTAGTGATTATTCATAATTTGATAATCCTCTCACGAATACCAATTAATCTGATAATTTTATTAAATGTCCATAATTTGATAATTCCTTCACGAATGTTAATAAATCCAATAATCACCGACAATCTTTTTTATTGTCAATAATCTGGCAATCCTCTCATAGATACTAATTAATTTGATAATTTTTCTGATTGTTCATAATCTGGCAATTCCATCACGAATACTGATTAATCCAACAAACTCAATTATAACTTGTAAACTCAATTATAACTTGAATAACTTCACATAAACTAGTTGAAATGAGTATAGAACACCTTATCAGATGATTTTGTGAGCCTTAAATGCTCTTCAGGTGAATTTCCAATGGTTCCTCTTCTTCCTTAGTACTTGGCTCGACCTCCCTCTTCATTTTCTTACTTACTCACTTGTTTTCCTTTTAATTGTGTTTAAAAAACTCAATCCTCACAAACTCTCAAGACTTTCCCTTTGATTTCTTGTTTTCCTAAGGATTTCTAAGACTTTTTTTAGAATTTTCTCCAACTTTCTCTCATTCACTTAATTGTGAGATCTCTTTCCGTTGAATTTAAACCAAGGCATAACAAATTTTATTATACTACATTTCACCATAATTCTTTCATTATTTATTTTTCCCATTTGGTTTTAATTCACATTCCTGTGTTTTTTTATTTGTCAGTTATTTTGCACAATTTATTTTTTTGAACCCATACATAAACATTTTATTTTAACTTCTCTTATCTATCATCATCCCCATGAATTAAATATTCCTTTTAGCACAATATTTCCTTCATCAATTAATTTTTTTTCCAAGGGTTTACAACTTGGATCAAGGGATTTACAGTTATCTCGCTTGGGATCTTGGTACACGGTGGTTAATTTTGGAGTCGGTTTCTATGCTGATCATCAATTTAATCACAAAGCATCTGAACAAAGTGGATGCTAACTACACCATGGTTAATAGAGCGAAGGAGATCCTGTCCAGGAAATGCGATGCTAGAGTTCAACACAATAGTAGATTGGTTAGCAAACTTTGGTTTGATGAAATGTCCATATAGTAAAGGACAATTGGATTATAGATGGCCCAACCATGGGTTTATTTTCAATTTTGTATTATGATCATATTGAGTTCTATCAACTCGATTAATCTAGTTCATGGGCGTTAGGCCCCGATTTTCACTGGAAAAAAAAAGTAGAGAAAAAGTGAAAGAAAAAATTAACCCATTTTTTTTATTAAAAAACTCAACAAGTTTAATTTTAATTGGGGTAATTAGATCATGGATTAACTTAAATTTTTTACTAAATTAAGTTAAGTCAATTATTATTATTATTATTATTTTATCTAAATTGATTTAGGTCTCAGGTTGCAGCCAGGAATAAGTTTTATAACTAGATATTGGACTTTGTTCGTGCTTCTCGTCGAGCTACCAAAGCCTACGAGCCTTGGCCTTACTTTCGTTTTCTTTCACTTTTCTCCTTGACCGCTAGTGTACTTCCAAAGTGCGCTTTTAAAATTATCCCGACTCCTGAGCGGTAAGGGGAGAAAATGTGCTATGAATCTTTCACCATACTGTTACTATAGCGTCTATTGACTAATTAATTTTTTAGAGCGTAACACCCATTAAAAGGTTGTAGTGATCTGCTCCTTGTTCCTTCAGAAACAAGCAATGAAACATTGTTGATGACGCATACCAGGCACCAGCAATTGCACGAGCAAAAGAGGAAAACTCAACTCTAAATAAATAAATAAAAATACAAGAAAAGTATTAAAGATTTTGAATCATGGTACAGATCTTGTACTTCTGCTCTCACGGTGGTTTGGCCCTTCATTTTGTTCGTGTTTTATTGTTGACATTGCCTGATCAATTCTCCACCAGTCCAATTCAATGCTTATGACTTGCCAGAGCAGCAACATTGCGTCTACTTAGAAACCCTTTGTGGAAAGAATTTAATATTTTATTGATTTCTCTAAAAATTAGTTGGTTAGACTAGACTACGAATTGTCCATATTTCACATTGGGATTTTCTAATTCGTACTCCACTGTTAATATTTAGAAAGAAAAAAAAAGGGGGGGGTTCTATTTCCCTGTCGGGGAAATCATCAAATTACTTCATAGGCTCTGTCATTTTCTTGAGAAATATAACCTTTTTTGTTTTTTGGGGGTTCCTCGAGACTTCTTCGTGTCTAACGTGAGTACAAGTATGCGATAATGTTTTCTATCATGTACTAGTCGCTTTTGTTTTCTGTGCACGCAACATAAAAGAGAAATTAAGGAATAACACATAAATGTGAAAGACTGTATCTTATTTTTATTGACTTTTTTTCCTTTTGAATTGTGCACATTAATCTCCAATATATATCCTTAATTATAACAAGGGAGGGGAAAGGAAGAGTTGATTACTTGAAAAATCTTGCTAAGATAGTAGAGAAGAAAGGAAGATCAAAGCAGCATGCATGAAAACAAAAACAAAGGGAATAAAAGAATCCCTTGCCTGTTTTTTTTTCACTGTCATGATTTTTGCCAAACTATGAAGATTGGAACAAGACAATTTTTATTTTCATTCTAAGAACATGATCCATCAAATAAGGATTCAGCAAGAGTAATGGTGCCTTTAAGTCATATTGGAATTTCATCTCTTACCAGTTAAGATCTGTCTCTTTCATTTTATTTTGTTTGAAATGTATGAATCCCATTTTGATCTGAACACCTTTACAGCTTAGACTGGTGTGCCTTTTCTCTTAAGATTTAATCACGCCAATCAGCTTGGACGGTGGAACTTCCTTTCTGACTAACCATCATCAGAGCACCTTCCCCGCAAGTCTCCACTTTTGCTGATCTTTTTAATTGCAGTGGTTGTTTTCTACTGCATGCGTGCGGTGCAAATATAATTAATTTCTTTAGTCAATCCTACAAAATTTCCTCGGCGGAGCCTTTCCTCGTATGCCCGTTGACTTAGCTACAAATTTTGAAAGAGAATTCAATGACCAGGACATGCAAAACACAAAAAAAGAAAAAAGAAATGAAAAGGAAGAAGAAGAACACTTCTCGTGAGAGACACTAGCTAGCTGTTTTCTTTGCATGCACTTAATTTAATTCCATTGTATGGTATCGAATATCTATCTACTGCTTACCTTTACACATTTGACATTAATGCTATCCTACCCAATTGTCAACATAGTTTTCTCACTGCCAGATGCCCGGCCCCTCGCACTCAAGGAAACAGGCAGCATATAGTGTGATTTCATAGGGCAAAAGCCTAGCACCGACAGTCGACTAGATTGTCAACCAGCATGTCGTCTCTAGACAATAACTATCTTGTAAGAAATATTATAAACTATACGATGAAGGAGGACCAGACAAATCAAAGTGATTAACACTTGCGGGTTAAAGAAAGATTTTTCCTTATCTTTGAAGTCTTTTAATATAGGTATATGGTAGCTGATTTTCAACCTGCAGTCACGTCATTTAAATACAGTAGTGGATGTTAGTTGGCATTTCTAAGGGGAAGATAATCGTCTTCCTCTTCTTGTTCTAGTTGTTGTTGATTAATCCATTAGACTCAGCCTTTTCAATGAAGTGCTCGTTCAATTCCATTTTCAATATCACGTATATAGCTTTATCCTTTAATTTCCTTCCCACTACCAAACTGTTCCTAATTTCATTCACCAACACACATGCATATTCGTCCAGGCAGCGTCTCATTCAAATATATCGAACTACGGTCAAGGAAACTCTGCGCGCGTATTAATTCTAGAGTAGAATGGAATTGTAAAAGTTATATAACAAATGGGATCAGAATTAAGGCTATTTTTTTTCTGAGGAACTATTTAATTTCCATTGGCAAGGAACATTAATCTGTTGCCGACGAAATGTTTCCTTTGGTTTTTTTTTTAAAAAAAGTTCTCTTGTGAGGCACATAAGATTGAAATAGTAATGGAGATTCTTGATACACACATATAAAGCGTAATTTACACTCCCTGAGAGTTTAAGTGTGATGTTGCTGGTACTTGGCTCGTGTTCATACTGCTATGCATGAGATCTAGCTAGTGTTGGCAAATTCAAAACCGACGTCCCAGTACTTATCCAATCTAAATGCACCCGTAAACATTGGGTTATGGGTGTAATATTTTCATCCTGAGACTTTTCAGTTGAGTCAACCTTACCCATGGATAATTTCTCAGGTCACTGATCCAATCTAATGTGTTTACTTCATATAATAAAATTATATTTTTTTATTTTAGATGAAAATCAAAAGATATTTGTAATTCATATATATGTATATAGATATTAGTTTACAATAATATATATTTCAATTCTTTCTTTTATACGGAAAAAAAATCTCTCATATCTATAGGTTAACTTAAATCCGCCCCAATCTGTGGGTTAGAATTTGAATAAAGAATATTAAAACAAAAACCAAAAAGACAAGAGATTCAATGTCAACCACGACACAGTATATTTTGATAGCTATTGGCAGCAAAATAATGTTTTTATATGGTTTATAATCAATTTGGATAAGGAGATATTAATATTTTTAACAAATATAAATATAATTAAAAAAATAAAAGTGGTTGGCACCTGCTGGACACTTGCCAATAAGTGAGAGGCCCCCGCTCTTTGGGGGGCACATGTAACATTTTTCGGTGGTTAAATATCACCTTTCATGACTGCATTAATTGGAAAAATGATGTCATTCTCTTCCCAGTGATCGTGCATGTGTGCTCGGTATAGCAGTAATTGGATTCCAGTTGATTATTTTTTCTCTCTTTTCAATTTCATGCTATTTATTTCAAAAATTAAATGTGTTTTGTTAGTTTATATTTAAAAGTTTTAATTTATAATTTTTTTGTGTTTACTTTTATAGGGTAATTATTACTTCTATAGGGTAATTATAATTATTACTTTTATAAGTTTTTTTTATGAGTTTTTAGCTAATTTGTCTGTATTCAGTTTTATTTCGTGTTGCTTTATTTTGTACAACGACTTATATGCATCATATATGTAAAAGGAGCATCAAGCTGTAACAAAATTAAGAAACAGAAAGAAGAGCATTGACCGCCTAGAGCACAATAAACGAAACCAATTAGATCCATGTATATAAAAACGATATATATATAATAATTTCTATGAAAATAATAAATCGAGGAACGTTAGTATTTATTTATTTTTTTCGTAAAAAGCGAGGTTCATGTTTATGCGGAAGATTGGATAACACAATGCAACATGGAATCATATATATAATAATTTCTATAAAAATAAAAATAAAAAACAGCGATATTGTCTTTGAATATAAAAAAAGAATACTAATATACTCGCGCTCTCCTTTTTTTCTTCATGAATTTGGGTACGAGCACGACTACCCTCGATCATCACACACTCTATCTCACTTGGTGCTGCACGCTTTCCCCCCTGTTGGTCGTTCGTCAATCTGCATCTCATGTGATTCATGCTTCTTTTTGTTAATTTTTCTTTGAAAAAATAATTTATATAATAATAGGAAACAGCCCCTTTCTTTCATTGACAGATAGATGTGTCTCTGCAATAATTATTTCCCGAAATTCTGCACCAGAAGACGTCAAGCAAAAGCATATTATTCATCAAGTCTTTCTCCCTTTCCATATAACGGCATGATCGGTAGCCAGTGCTCTTAACTTGTTCAGAACTCAGTACTTTCCCTCTTATATCTCTATACCATTCTCTCATCGTTAAAGTTTTTTTAAAGAAAGTAGGGCGCCACTTTGCAATGGCCAATTGCTTGTTGTTCTAGCTAGCCAAGCAAATCAAAAATAAGTAGCATGATGATGATATATTTAATGCAACTAGTAATAAACTAATTCTTGCCGTGTCCCACGTTTTCCATCATACACTTAGATTTTATAAGCCCAAAAGGGTTGATGATTATCTCCGAGTATGTATTACGTTAAACCCTATCATCATTAAGAACTAAGAAAGTTAGCTATTGTCAAATGGAGCATGATCAAAAGTCAGCAACAGGGGGTCATGAGACACGCCAACGGGATTTACAGTAGAGGAGAGACCCGTAAAGAACGAGACATGATGTGTTTGTACTGATCTAAACGAGAAACTCATTTAACGTTCATGTGTTGTTGCTGTTTCAGAATTTACTCAGTTGCTTCGCTTATATAACGCATTCATTCAATCGTTTACATATAAACTAGCTAGCTAGTTATATTTTATTTTATTTTAGTTTGAATATTGATTATAATCAATATTATAATTCTCTAAACATATTAGACCAATGTCATTAAGTAGTGTACGTTTAAAACTGTTTAAGAATAATTTAATCTCAATTAATGTATAAATTGATTTGATAATATTCGTTATTATAAAAATAAAAATTAATTTCAATAGTATTGCTGATTTGGGCATGTATCATGACAACGGACAGAGAGTATACTTGTAGAATTCTTTTTCTTTATTATGTTATCTAGCTTAGTTTTGTCCAATAGTTCAATGTCAGTGCCCTAGCTTTAGGAAGGAGGGGCCTTAAATATTTGATTGCTGGGAGATTCTTGTCGTAAAAAAAAAAAAAAACCATCGAATTGATGGGACGCCCCAATCCTGTCATGGGTATAATTTTTGCGTTTTGCATCGTAATTCATTCTCAATGTCATGGATGATCTACAGCATAATTGGTCCCTGTTTTGTAAAAGATCCTCCTTGCATGTAAATCGAAAACATGTATGGTATGCAATCGTTTTTCGTGATGTGTAGCATGATTTTCTCCCTTTTGTAGTTTGGACAGCTTATAAATGAAAAAAAACGTTTTTGTTGTCCGGAAATTCACATATAAAAAAATAATTGGCAAGTGAATTTATTTATTTCATGCAAGCATATCAAAACATGGTAATCACACAATCGATATAAAAACTAGCATCCATACTAAATAAATATATAAACTTGTGAAAATATAGGGGGAAAAAATCATAGAATGCAAACTAAAAATATATTAAAATTATAGTACTTAAACAAAAATAGTTTAAAGTACTTATTTGTTGAAGTTCTTAGAAGATATCCAATTTGAAATTTTATTTATGTCAAAGATTAATCATTTATTTTTAAAGTTTTATTACTCCTCAATTCATGTAAAATGATTTTTTTCAATATGTCTCTCAGGATTCCAACAACTTCTTTTTATTTGGGTGTACTTTTAAACAAGGTTCAATAAACTCAAAGGAATTGTACTTAATATCTCTCTATAAATATCGAACCTAAAATCTAAACTATAAAGAATGAATAGAAAATAACAATAAAAGGAGAAATTAACTCAAAAATTCTTTCCATCCCTTTCCACCCATCCAAGGTACCTATTTATATATAGAACAGGAAGATGATCGTTATGTTGATGAAGCAATTGAGGAAAATGATTTAGTTGGGTCAATAAACCAATTCATATGACCTCTTATTTCTAAATTTAAGGATATTAGTGGGCCGACTCAAATGATATGCAATTTACTAGGCTTTGAGTTGTAAAAATTTAGGTTTAATTATTGAGTTGAAGGTTAGACAAACCTTTCAATCCAGGTTTAAATTAATTATTGTAGTTAGGTGGTGGTATACAAAGAATTCATTATATCATAAAGTGTAACGCTCAACCATAATTTATATGTAGTTACGGTATATGTATGAGCCAGTATATTAATTGTATTTGTGTAGTGTATATCGCAATAATTTTTTTCATTTGAGATCTTAAAATTAAAAGAACCACACATATCTCAATCCAATGATTATGCAAAGCCACCATCCGTTTGATTCGGATTTTATCATTAATGTAATGTTGGCCATTGTCAAAGCTAAAATAAATATGCTAAAATAAGTATTAAAATAGTAATCATTCAAGCTACCATATATAGGGATTTTATTATATGATGTCTCGTATCATAAGGTGTTGGTAGCTAAACAAAAACTATTTAAGCAATTATTTGGTTTGTACAAGTCCTTTTAAATATTTTCTACAAATATAAAAATATTGTTAATAAATTATTTTTTAGCATTTACATATATAATTACATGCAATTGTATTAACTTTGTGATGTTACCGATGATGTTGTGTGTGCCGCTCTCTCCACTTGGTTCTATCATGTCATTTTGGACCTGATCAGGTTAGGAAGGTTTGGTCCTCTTGACATTGAAATAAAGGAGGATGAGCCCTTTTTTCATGCATGACAGCATGTTCATGGTTTCGATAGTGCAAGCTCACAACGAGATAATTTATTAGGTATAGTTAAATGATGTACTTGAATATTATTATGAGAATTGTTTTTGTTGATATAAAAAAATTAATTGAGTTTGTTTTAATTATGAATTGATTTGAGATGAAATTGAATTATAGATCATGTGAATTGTGTTGAATTGGTTGTGAATTATATTGAATACCACTAGTTGAGTTTGTTGGGTTTTTTTTCTTTTTAACATAGAATTGAAAGATTGAAAAAACATCATTGTTACTGCAATGTTGAGATTAATTATATTATTTTTATAGATAAGTTTTTAGCGGTCATGTTTTCCCAAAAAATAAAAATCCACTATACTATTTTTCAAAAAACAAAACTCAAAACAAAACATGCTGAATTTTTCTCCGCCAATGCTTTATATCACGAGTGAATGAAACTCTGAATCAAAGCCTGCAGAATATTGCGGGGTGCTGTTCTTGTCAGTATAGATAGTGGGAAATAAAGTGAAAAGGAAAAGCACTATTCTCGTTTAGTGCCTTTAGCTCTCCTCCACATTCTCTCGAGACCTCATATCAGAGCAATAATTTTGTACTCGGTGTTTTCGAAGAGCGAGATGGATAAAAAAAGGTAGATCCCAAAAGCACAGATATATATATATAGAAAAAAGATTGGCATGTTTTTTACATGTGATGCAGCTGAACTACATATGATGTTTCTTTTCTTTGACAACAAAACAGATCTTACGTGTTTTCATTAAATTACTGGTTCTAAGTGCTCAGATAGCAAATTTCTTTGTAAGTGGGAATCTTGGCCTTTTGTGTCTTTTTTTGTAAATATATTGTTTAAATATATAATATTTGTCCATATTGATCTTAAACTTAGCTTCTTGTCTTGGCATAGTAGTTGATATATAAGCAAATGCGTGTCTTATCTATTTAATTAGCACGTTTTAATAACAATTACAGTAGGAGTGCTAGTGGCTAGAGTTAGATATACTTACTAATTACTATGAACGGATGAAATCAGCCTCAACTATTTTTTTTGTTTTTATTATTATTTCATAAGTTGAGGGATATATTAACAGTAAAAGCGAGCTAGCTCACAACGACAAAACACCCACAGTAAAATATGGAAGAAAAAAAGAGAAGCAGTATGTGAGTGAAGTACTACTCTGTACTGCAAGACCAACTTGCATGAAAAAGAAAAGGATCCTGAGGAAATTAAATTTAAGAGCTTAATTTGGTATGTGAACCTAATATCTTTTGTTCTGAAAAAATGATGGAGAAAGGAGCACGATATGTGTTTTCTAGCTAGGTTCATTAATTTTAAATCCCGTTAATGTGCTATTTTCTAGCTTATTGATCATGTAGTTATTGATATGCATGCATCTGCGTGTCTTCTCTTTTTACCATTAGAAAAATAGTTTGCACGTTTTAATAACAATTACAGTAGCAGTACGTAGTGGTCAGATTACTGTCATTTGTTAATGTTGCTGGTGAACTAGAATTATATATTTAGTATCGATGTATAAAATCAGTCTCAACTGTTACAGCAGAGAATTGATGTCGCCTGAGAACCTAATTTCTGTCCTGAAAAAAAGATTGGAGAAAGGAAGGCATATCTGTTGAATATCTAGCTATATAAGCTACGTACTCGTTATACGTACAGTACTCTAAAAAAATGATTAAATAATATTTCCACGAGACCACTCCAATTTAGAGCAACTTCTGTGTATCTTCTTCATTGGAAACTTCAAGCCGTTGCATGTAGTTAACAAGAACTTAGAGTTTGATTTTGTTTTCTTTATTGAAAATTGGGAAAAGACCATTACGCAATGCAGTATGTTGCATTTCATGACTTTGGCCGAGCATCAATAAAATTATTAAATAATTTAAAAATATTAAAAAAAATTAGGATATTATTGATATTGAATGATCGCAATAATCTAAAAAAAATCTTGATTACTATATAAAAAAAAATCTAAAAAAATAGATTTAACCTAAATATAAAGAGATTGTATATAGATTAAACTAAAAAAAATATTATTCTACATTTAATAAATAAAACAAAACAACCCTATATTTCTTATATATACAAATACAAATTCTCCCGTCAATTGGTTGTCTAAGGTTACGTTACAGGACCACCAAGCAATGAAGAAACGTCCAATCTGTTTGGATAAAGGTACGTCACAGAATTATATTTGACTTGAATTTTCCTCCTGCAGCTCTTTCATACCTAATTCAATATTCAACATATGTAGTTTGGTAGATTTTCATAAAGTTTTACCATGTGCACTCCTGTCATAGGCTAGTTAAGAGAATATTTGCCAAATGACTGGACTGATAAAGCTATTGACAAAATTGAGATGAATTAAACGAGGATGTTGGTGGCATAAGAATGCTAGTCTTGGGAAAATCATGTAGCAGAAAACTAATCAACAGCATGAATTTTATCAGACAACATTTGCAGTTAACGAGTTTTGTTTGAATACTCTGTGCGTACTTCTTGTCTCCTTGAAGGAAAAGTCTCAATTTCGGACTTGAACTCCTATGAAATAGAAAAAACGAAATTTAATGTGTATTTATGGAAGAAAAATGAGTTTGAGAATGAAACTGTGTTTGGTTTTATATGTTCCAAAATTATTGGGAGACTGTGTGACTATATATATACATGACGCATTCAAGCTAGCATAACCTCTAATGACGTATATAAGTTTGAGAATAGTGCTTCTCTATATATAATATTATTCAAGTTAGTAAAGAAACAAAATAGCTGCGAAAACGTAACTCATGCTTCTTAATTAACAAGACAAGACAGTGGAGAGTTCCCATTTTCCTTCCGTTCATGAATTAAACTATACATTAATTTGCATGGTTTTTTGTTTGTACCTCAATATTTCTTCCTTCTTTTGATTCATGAAATATATGCTGCTAGGGAACAAAGCTAATATCCTTACTTTCAAAATTTAATCTTACATTCTTTGAGAAACCACCGGGTAATTTATAAATTTAACTACAACATATTTGATGAGGGCCGGGATGTGTTTTGACAATTACGATTAGAGGTAGTTAGGATTACTGGAAGTGCTAGGTACAGTGTTAAATAATTGAGATCAAATATAAAAAGGAGGCTAGAATTCTGAATAATCTGTATATTATGAATGCATCATCTTAACTTAAATACAAATAAAGTATATATAGGTTAAACTGAAAGTGTTATTCTACCCTTAATAAATAAGACTACATAAATATTATTTAACATACAGGAAGTGTTAGGTAAAAATTTATAAAATCTGTATGTTTTTGTGTTTCCAAAGTTTTTTAAAAAATTATTTTTTATTTATTTTAAATTATTTTTTTTTGTTTTCATGTTTTGATATTAAAAATAAATTTTAAAAAATAAATAAAAAATTATTTTAATATATTTTAAATAAAAGATATTTTAAAAAATTAAAAAAAAATTACTTGAAGAGAAAGGAAGGTGTAGAAGATAAAATATTACACAGCAGGTCTTCTGTCTGTACAATTTTTAATTGCAAGGTAGATGAGAAAGGAAGACGTAGAAGATAAAATATTACACAGCAGGTCTTCTGTCTGTACAACGTTGTTTAATATTTGGTACATCAAATGTCATTTCGATATATGATGAAGATTTCCATGACAAATGTTTTACACAGTAAATCCATAATTGGACTCCAAGTTAATGTTGAGTTAAAAGGGAATTACGGCCGATCTATAGAAAGGAGACAAGAAAATAAATTCTTTCGTTTTGCTGATTAGTTGCTTGTCCGATCATCGGTTAAGAAATTAAAATGAGAATTATTTTAAATTATGTATACTATTTTTTTTATTTTAATTCAATTATAAAGTATGATTAATGGTGTCGCTACAAATGTTCCTCGTAATCTCGTTAATATCATTTTGTTATTAATTATGATTATTGTTTTTAGTTTTCGCGTGTTCTTATAAAGTTGACAGAGAAGATCATACCTTTTAAGTTTAAATTTTTAAATAAAAATTACTTTTAGAAAATAATAACTACCACGTTACAAACACTACATTCGATCTTCAACGATTCTGACTTTTTGCTTCAAATAATATATTTAACTCAAACGCGTAGCTCTCCTCGTTTATTTATGGGAGATGGGGTCCATAATTTTTTTAACTCTTTTACAATCATACCCCTCAATCTAAGCATAGAGTTCTGATATTATTTGTTGTCAACAATAAGGTTCTGTGATGTAGTTAATTAAATACTAATAGTCGGAGGAGGGGCATTTAGAGAGCCATGACTATATATATATATAGCTAGCTCCATCGATCTCTTCAATACCACTCGGTTCAAGTAGCAGTACATATTCCTAATCGACTCTCCCCCTCCCTCTCCCTCTCCCTCTCCCTAGCTCTATCTCTGTCTCTCTATGGCCATGCAGATCAGCTCAACAGTTCCAGCCCAAAATCTCGATCTCTTTCAGGCCAGACGTGCCAGCTTCAAATGCCAGCAATCTACATTAAAATCCGCTTCAACTGTAACTCATTCTTTAAAATCTGTTGGTACCGAGCTAACTAAAAAACACCTCGCAAATCTTGAAAAACTCCTCCAAAAGCAAGTCCCCGAACCAACTAACCAAACTGTCTCGCAACCGACTCACGGAGTTTCTAATAAGGGGTCGTTGGCCAATAATAGACGAAAGAATTTATTAGAAGATCTTAATTTGGCTAGAATATGGTCTGAAACGAGAGCAGCTGAGGAAATGTCACCTAGACATCTAAACAGGCTACAACGTTTGTTATCCAAGACGGAGGAGTATTCTCCGAGGAACCATCTTGGTTCTCGGTGGCGAGAGTATCACGGAAGCAATGATTGGGACGGGCTTCTTGATCCACTTGATGAGAATCTCCGGCGAGAGGTGGTGAGATATGGAGAGTTTGTTCAGGCAGCTTATCATGCTTTTCATTCTAATCCTGCCATGTCGGCAGGGAAACCTCCGTCACCCCAACAGGTTTCACTTCCCGATAGGTCCTACAGGGTGACGAAGAGTCTTTATGGGACTTCCTCGGTAGGATTACCTAAGTGGGTGGACGATGTGGCACCGGATCTAGGGTGGATGACCCAACAGTCTAGTTGGATCGGTTATGTTGCGGTGTGCGAGGACCGGAGGGAAATCCAACGGATGGGAAGGAGGGATATTGTTATCGCATTGCGTGGGACTTCTACATGTCTTGAATGGGCTGAGAATATGAGGGCCCAATTAGTTGAAATGCCCGGAGACCATGACCCGACTGAAATCCAACCCAAAGTGGAATGCGGGTTCTTGAGCTTGTATAAAACTTGTGGGGCTAATGTGCCCAGTCTAGCCGAGACGGTGGTTGAAGAGGTGAAAAGGTTAATAGAGCTATACAAGGGTGAGGACTTGAGCATTACAGTCACGGGACACAGCCTCGGCGCAGCCTTGGCTCTATTAGTAGGTGATGAGTTAAGTACATGTGCACCACAGGTGCCACCAATCGCAGTGTTCTCCTTCGGCGGACCCCGTGTGGGCAACAAAGGTTTTGCAAACCAAATTAATGCCAAAAAAGTTAAGGTCTTAAGAATTGTGAATAACCAAGATCTTATCACTAGGGTCCCAGGGATACCCATGGTAGAAGAGCTGAACGACAACATGCCACTGGCCTATGCACACGTTGGCACAGAGCTACGTGTGGACACAAAGATGTCACCGTATCTAAAGCCCAATGCCGACGTGGCATGCTGCCATGACCTGGAGGCATACCTGCACCTGGTCGATGGGTTCATGGCTTCGAACTGTCCGTTCAGAGCAAATGCAAAGAGGAGTTTAGTTAAGTTGCTAAATGAACAGGGATCAAATGTGAAGAGATTGTACACAAGTAAGGCACAAGCCTTGAGTTTGAATTTTGAAAGGCAAGGACTGGCCGCTTCTGGCTGTTTGCCTAGTCCATCTTGACAGACTCACCCACGGGTGCATGTAACCTTGTTCATAAGGAAATGTAAAGTCATTTTTTAAAAAGCAAAATTGGGAAGGCATACACTTTTGGTCCGTATTTAATGTTTGGACAAAATACTTCAAGATATTGCTCTCTGGATTTATTTATTTTTTTTCTTTTGAACTGATTTGCCCAGCATGATTGAAAATCTCTTGTGCTTTAGCACCAAAAACAACAATTTCATATGCTTTAACTATTTTCTTTATCCATCACTGTTTCTTTTTTCACCTACTAGTTTTCCCACGTGCTTCTTAATCATTCTAAATAATCTCTCTGTTAGACAACAGCACTTTGTGTTTATAAAAATAGATTTAATTAAGATCAATATTTAGTTGTCATTTAATTACTTTGTTTTTTTTAATTGTTGAAGTCCGAACTAACTTACACGCATCTCGACTAATTCTTCGATGTCCTAAAGTTAACGACCAGGACTATATAAGCCTCCAGTAACCTTAAGATTTATGGCACTCGAACTAGTAATTCTGATGAGCAAATCTAGGGGCTGTCCAGTTAAATTATACTTTTTAGGATTTATTTAATTGCTTTGTTAATTGGATCTAATATAATAATTAAACAAGTTTCAAATAAGTAGAAGATTTAATCCATGCAAAAAAAAATTAAAAATACCATTGAAATCTTAAAATACTCGTATGTTAATCACTTGACCAACATACTCATTCTCTTCATATAATATAATGAGACATAAAATGTCTATTCTAAATCTTAAATATTCTTAATGTTTTTCCCAAAACAATTATAAATTAATCTTAGTCAAATCGTAAAACGACTCGAGCTATTTTGTATGTAAGAATAAGATTTACAAAATAGAAAGTGTTATTAAATAAATTTAAAATAATCTAGGCAAATACGAGGAAGGAGCAGATAATATATTTGAGAATACTTTTCGTATTTCCAAATGTGGCAAAAACGTTTTAAACTGCTGGAGCCTTTAAGGGATGCGTCATCAACGGTAGACGGGATGGTGATGCAACACATCAAACCAAACCGCGGATTTGTTAGATGTGGAGATACCACTTGTCCATTTCGTATTGGAGCGTACACACGAGGAGAGGAAAGGGCACATCCTTTCCTTGCCACGCGGCTTTCGAAGAAAAAACACAATGTCAAACCCTTCAACATCTATTAAACACAACCGACCGTTTTAACTAGTTCGTGGGATCAATTTATTTTTATCTTTGACGATATTACAATGGTTTTACATCTGCCGACCATATTGTCTTCGTTGTGGTGTATTAAGGTTTTTTTTTTTATTATTATTATTAGCGTGGGGTGTCCGGGTCAGCTTGCAAGCACCACGCCTATTCCCCACGGCCCACTGAACATCCTGCAAGCCCGGTGAGCGGGTAAGGCACCGGGAGTGACAGGCGTGCACATAGAGGGTCGAACCCGGGACGGGGGCGGAACAAGTCACACGATTGACCACAGTAGCTAGGCCCTCAAGTGCTTTTTTTTATTATTATTATTAATATAGGTATTCGGACCAGCTTGCATATACCTCGATTAATTTCACGGGCTCTGAAGTTAATGACCATATAAGCCTCCAGTTGACATCATATTAGCAACCACAAGGTTTGAACCTGAGATCATAGAGAGAGCAAACTCTTTGGTTCCAAACTTTTACCACTGGGTTACCTACTAGACGGTTATTAAACTCTTACCCCTTTGTTTTACTTCAAATTATTAATGTTTTTGATAATACAGTAGTAGTCGTTGTTTTTTAAAATAATTTTTTGTTTGAAAATGTATTAAAATAATATATTTTTTATTTTTTAAAAATTATTTTTAATTTTAGTAAATGAAAACAATTTAAAAATATAAAAAAAA
Organism: Populus x sibirica; assembly: GCA_019202695.1. Classification (NCBI taxonomy): domain Eukaryota; kingdom Viridiplantae; phylum Streptophyta; class Magnoliopsida; order Malpighiales; family Salicaceae; genus Populus; species Populus x sibirica. The sequence goes on along the minus strand of JAGMVL010002276.1, from coordinate 402,016 downwards.
TAATTTGAAGTAAAAAAAATAAAAAAATCTTAATTTTTTTAAAAATATTTTTGAAACATAAAAAGAAACTAGCATGTTTTTTTTTTTCCCAAAAAAAATGAGAAATTAATCCAATAATAGATTCCCTCCATCCTAGTCCTTTTGAAAATTATACAAAAACCAAAAGGAAACGCTATTTCACAGAAGAAATTACGATTTAGAAATAATATCTGGGATTTTGGCTATTTTGAAATTACGTATAGAATTTTGGCTATTTTAAATACTGTGGCAATGGCAATTTTATAATTATTATTGTACTATCAACAATAAAACTAAAACAAAACGTTTTTTTTTTTCTCGCTACGGATGACACTCTGTGATTTTGAGAGAGATTAGTTGAAAAGGCAAACTATGACTCGAGGGAAGGCTTCAAATGGCATTTTTATCATCGAGTCTATGCATGTTTTCTTCCTTGGAGTCATAAACAGAGACCAGATTATAAAATTATATAAAAAAAAGCCATTTGAAGCCTTCCTGGGAGTCATAGAACATAGACTAGATGATAAAATTATAAAAATGCCATTTGAAGTCAATCATAGATTCCCTGCTTCCAAGTCCTTTTGGAAATTAGACAAATACTAAAACAAAACAAAACAAAACGGTGTTTTTCTATAGAAATGACAAAATTATAGATTTTACTAATTTTTTTATTAAAACAATGACAAAACTGTAATTTTTGTATTTTGTTTTCTCAGGGAAAACAAGTTTTTGTTGCATTTTTTTCTCTTTATACTTATTTTTTTCACTTTACACCTCTCCTATTTATCATTGTTTTTTTTTCTTATCTTTATTTTTTAAAATATTTTTTTAGTTTTTCCTTTTTTTCTTTACACTTTCTTTTGAAAAAAAATTATTTTTTTTATTTTTATACTTTGAATATTTATCACCCTACACTACCTATTTATACCATTATTTTTGTTCTTTTATAATTCGTTTTTTAGTTTTTTTTTCTTTACACTTTTGTTTTTTGAAAACTTATTATATATGTTGTTATCTATTTAGGAGCCCCATATAAACAGGAAAAAAAAGATAAAATACAAAAAAATAAATAAAATATTAAAAGAAAATAAAATATATATATATATATATATATATATATATATAAGTAAGAAGAGAATACCAGAACGTTGAGGAAATTGTCGAAGACTTGCTGGAAAAGATTAAATATACACTTTTTTAAAAACAAAAATTATTATACAAAGAATAAGAAAATAGTCAATAAGGGAATCAGGCTTGAGTTGATAAGCCTAAAAGCTGAAGAGGCTTAACCCAATTTAAGCAGCCAAGATTTTGGCCCACTCTATTTGCTAGATGGACCGGACTTACTTTATGCGAGATTATGGATCAGTTAAACTAAGAACCATGCTAAAATAACGAAGGAAACTCGTTCAACAAATTCTCCACAGGGACAGTGACAGATTGTTACAAACAAGAACGAAGAACCATGCTATATACAAACCCATTAACTTTCCTGAATTGCTATCAGAAATGATTTGTTGGGTTTATCTATTCGGGTCCGTGGGCTCTTAGACACACAGTTTGTTAATATTTTTTAAAAAAATTAAATTTTTTTCTTTAAATAATTTTTTTATATCTTTAAATTGTTTTAATGTATTAGTATCAAAAATTAATTTTAAAAAATAAACAAATAATATTATTTTAATTCATTTCCAAGTGAAATGTGTTTTGAAAAGTAATTGTTACCACAATTTCAAATGAACTCTTAATATCTCAGTCCTCCCAATGCTTCAAGTATTTTTGGGTTTCAATGTTTAAAATTGAAACCATAACTTCAAAAAATATATTTTCCACCTGTATGAAGCCCAGATTGTTTTATTTTTCTTGGCTTTTTTCCCATTATTCCCAAGAAAAAAAAATAATTCCCGGCAACTAAAAATGGATTCATTGAACACTCTTTGACGTAAATGTTAATTTCTTTTATTGAGAATAAAGGATAAGACTTGGGGTTCACTATAATACCTATTATATTATATCATATACTTCAACATGATCTATCAAAAACATCTCTGAAGTAGCCATTTGTTCCCTCGTAATGGCCATGCCTTGAACTAACCTTACAACCACACATGACGAGATTTAGATGCGCATGTCCCCCTCTTCAATGGACTAGCCATATGTTTCTAGTGGATTAACCTCACAACCTCCCATGACGAGACAAGGTAAATCTAAAAGGAGGTGAATTAGGTTGCTAATTAAAAACTTCTTCATGACTTAAAAGCAAAATATAACACAACCTAATATTCAATCCAAATAAATAATTCAAATATCAATTGAGACAAATTTAAATAAGCACTAATACAATCAACACTTCAAGACGATCACAAATAAATATAAGAAATAGTTAAGAGAGTATATACCGAGATTTTTATAAAGGTTTGGAAAATCATCCAATACTCTTCTTAAACCATCATTCAAGAGTTTCACTAACACTAACTTAATCTACTTTACAGATAAGATCAAATTTTTACATAATCTTTTCACATGTCAAGTATTGAAACCTTTTTCAATCTTTTTCTCCGTATTTTTTTACTTTAATCCCTTGTCTTTTAATCTCATTCTCTCTTAACAAAACAAACTAAATTAGCCTACAATTTGAGGACTATAAAGGCTGAATAAAAAAAAAATTAACTAAATTATCTAGGAGATAAAACACCTACAAGGACTACAATATCTATGAGAAATATAAACTAAAATATCTATGAGATTAAGAGTGGAATAAACAAAGAGAATTAAAAAAAATCCAAGAAATCCATTTTTTTTAACTTGGAGTTTATGGAATTCAAAATTCTTGGTTTAAATTAATTTTTTATGATAATTTTTTTTATTTTTAAACAATAAACTTAGTAAATCTCTAGTTCCAGAGCTCCTGGGTTGATATTCAATAGATTTTGTTAATCAACATGGATGAAAGGTGGATGGAATGGTAAAATAAAATACCTTAGATAATGTAAAGGGTATAATTTATAGATGCAAATGGTGAAAAATAAAACTGATAATAATCAATATTTTTGCAACTGATTGTAAATATCTATGTATATTTTTTTGTTCACAGCTCGTAACTAACATACGTGCTTCCTTCTTAACTTTGAGGACTATCACCTATAGAAATTTATTAAATTTATTTAAATATATTAAATTAAGAGTGTTTTTGAAATGGGTTGTACTGAATTATTTTTGTTTAAAATAATTTTTTTTATATATTTTTAGATTTTTTTGATGTGATGTTAAAAATGATTTTAAAAAATAAAAAAAAATTATTTTAATATATTTTTTTAAAAAAACTGTATTGGAGGCTTGCTTTGTGGATTGTTCGAGGAGGAACCTGGTTTTAATTAACGATCAAGTTAGCTCAAATATACCCTAACATGTTCTATTAATGTGATTTGACCTATGGTTGTTATCCTAGGGATCATCCTAGTGAGTTATTTTCAAGGCTATTATAACAAATTACGCGGTATTTGTTTTTTAAAAAATTAACATAAAATTTAAACCAAACATCTTATCTATTTTAATTAATCATCAAATATCAAATATTTTTCGTTCTTTATTTAATTTAATAATTTACATTATTTTTTTCAATTAATTTAACTAATCAAATTTGTATAAATGTTATTTATTTTATTTTCTTATACTTCTTATTTTATTCTCTTAATAAAATAATTAAAAAAGTCAAGAAATTACCAAAAATAGTAGAATCTTTTCTAAAAAATCTTTTACTTATTGTGTGTTTAGTATCATGATTTTTTATAGTATTTTTTAATTATAAATATATTAATTTTTTTTTTATTTTTTTATATTAACACATAAAAAAACATCAATGGAGCTTAAAATAAAGAGATGTCAAATTTACATCAGTGGGGCTTAAAATAAACAAAGACGGCAAGCACACATGATAAACATACACCCTTCCTTACACTAACATTGCATACTAGGGTTTTTAAGGATTAGGTTTCTCCACTCTAACACTCTCATCTTTTTTCTGCCGCATTGACTAGGGTTCCAACGCAACTCACTCTTCTCGCTCCCTCGTATTTTCCCTCTTATTTTCTAACGTCCCAAACACTCCTAGACTTCAACTACTCTCAATAAATAATGGCTTTAATCAATCAATAGAGTCTCTTGCTGTTTGAAGGTAAACAAGCTGAAGGACTATATATTTATCTGTGCTGATCAGAAACTCAAAGAGACAAATGGCATCAGCGAACCCTTTTGATATCCTTGGCGACGATGACAACAATGAGGACCTTTCTCAACTCGTCGCCGCTGCTCAGCTTAAGGCCGCCGAGAAGCCCAAGAAGGCGGATAAGTCCGCTGCTGCCCCTGCTTCTCAGCCTGCTAAGCTTCCCACCAAGCCTGCTCCCCCTGCACAAGCTGGTGAGCTTCGATTTACTAACCGTTGTTTGTGTTGATTAAATTTGTTGCTCTTGGTTCATTAACGAAGAAATTTGCTTTGGAGGTGTTTAAAGTACTGAGCTTTTTTTTTTATTTACGTTGGTTTTTGTTTTGTTTTTATGTTTGAATGCTAGAACATGAAGGGAAAAGTGGTAAATTTATTGAAATTGTTAATTGAATAGTTGTTTTAACTTTATTTTTCTTTGAGTACGCCTAATAGTGTTAAATTGTTCTGGTTGTTGAGGGATGAAGGGAATAGAAGAGAAGGGAGGACATGTTTATTGAATCTGTTGGTGTTTCGTTATTTCTTGAATGTTGGTTTGTCAGCTGATCACCTGTTTGCTTACTTATCCCTGTAATGTTTGTTAATGGTGGAGTTCTAGATGATTGTTTAATCTTGTTTTGATTATTGGAAGATAAAATTGTTGCTTGACTCCACCGAAATACCCCTGTTAGGTATCTCCTGGCCATTTTTTCTCTCTATTTTTGATAAATATTTAACAGAGTAATTCTTTTGTGTTTTTAAAATTACTTTCTTTTGTCACCTTTTATTGCGTTCTTTGTTATTTCATGGATTGGTAGCACAGGCTGACAGGTGGCACTGATTAATGTTGGAGTTGTATTTCATGTTCTTAATACTGGTCTTTTATCTTCTCAACCAGTGAGGGAGGCAAAGAATGAAGGTGGACGTGGAGGAGGCCGTGGAGATGGGCGTGGCTATGGGCGTGGGCGTGGTCGTGGTGGCAGATTTAACAGAGAATCAAATAACAATGAAACACCCTTCATTGGCAATGGTTTTTCTGGAGGATCCAGACCATCTGAAGATGGAGAGGCTGGGAGAACGTCTGAGAGGCGTGGCTATGGTGCCCCTCGTGGTGGTTTCCGTGGTGGTCGCCGTGGTGGTTATAGCAATGGGGAAGCTGGAGAAGGTGAACGCCCTCGAAGGCAGTATGATCGCCACAGCGGTACCGGTCGTGGGTTAGTATTTTATCGCTGAAATATCCATTTTTATTATATGCTGTTTTGACCTTGAAATTTCCTTCATTACTTGATATAATTTGCCATAAAAATTTTCATTGTATTTGCCATGGCAGGAATGAGCTTAAACGCGAAGGGTCTGGCCGTGGTAACTGGGGAACTCCTGCTGATGAAATTGCTCCGTGAGTTTCTGTCTTTGTGCTCCCAGCAATTTTTTTTGAAATTTAACTTTATATGTGATGACTTAGCTATGCACACATGTATGTATACTTGTGTAACTGAATTCAGAGAGACTGAGGAACCTGTTGTTGACAACGAGAAGAGCGTCATTACTGAGAAGCAGCCAGAAGAGGAGGATGCTGCAGCTGCCAGCAAGGATGCTGCAGATGCCAGCAAGGATGCTGCTGCGAATGAGCCAGAAGAGAAGGAGCCTGAGGACAAGGTGAATTTTCCTTTTTAAACCTGGTCTTATCTTGGGATGTCTTCACAAATAAATGGAATAGTACTATCATCTAGAACTTCAATTTTTATTAACTTTTTTACTTTTCACAGAGGTATGACTGTTATGCTGGATTAGTATGATGTGATTTATTAGCTAATGTGAAGATATAAGGTTCAAAACTGACTTAAATGTTGTTTGCTTGATCACTAATTTCATCCTCTAAATTTTGACAAGATCTTTCTGCAGTGTTCTGTATACAATCGTGAGTTTTTGTAACTGATGAATTTTTTTAACTTGGTTTAATATTGTCAATCAAGGACCTCTTTCATACACATTCAGTAAAATTGATGACGTGTTTCCTATTTAATAAGCAATCTTATGGAAGCTTCATTGTCAAGATTCAGTCATGCTTCCTTGGAAAAGTCACTGATAAAAAACTTATATTTTATTGGTTAAAATTTTCACTGATAAAAAACTTATCTTTTATTGGTTAAAATTTTCTTATATGTGTATATTTGGACTCATTTTGCTGGGAAATGACAGATTGAAGGCATTGATTACTTATTATAAGTGCTACTTTTGATCTAGATATTTCTGTTCAAGCAATTCTGTTTTTGTGCTTTGCTTGCGTTTTGTAACGGTTTCAATTGTAGTTATGTACTTAACCTTCACATATTCTGCACGTATGAGTTCTCAATTAAGAGATCAGTCAATTTAAATGTTGGTTATATTGATTAATTATCATTCAGAACAAGTTTAGAATTATAGGGTAATTAGCCTGTTTCAGTTGGATTCCTCTGGAAAGTCAAACTCCCCTGAATCATCATTTATCCTAGATCAAACTCTTAAGCTATGTGATGAAATGACATCACTGTAATGATATTATGCAGTTCAATTTCAAAGTCCATTGAACTTATGACCAGCTTCGGTGTGCATTGAAATTGACTTTCTGGTTTTGATGCATAACTATTTTGTGTGTTTTCTTGTGCTGTTGTATTTTTTTCAATAAATCCGTTTCCTTTTGTATTAATAGGAGATGACACTGGAAGAGTATGAGAAGGTTCTTGAAGAGAAGAGGAAGGCTTTGCTTTCTCTGAAGGCTGAGGAGAGGAAAGTTGGCTTGGACAAAGACTTACAGTCCATGCAACAGCTGTCAAGTAAGAAGAGCAACGATGAAATTTTTATCAAGCTGGTAAGAATCATTTCTTTCTTTGAATGTGGAATTGTATTTCATTTGGTAGATTGCTAAACAAGCATATTAACTTGTAGGGTTCTGAGAAGGACAAACGAAAAGATGCTGCTGACAAAGAAGACAGAGCCAAGAAGGTGTGTTTTTGGTGTCAGAACTTTTGGTTTTTGTTCGTGCCATGTTGATCATGGTTCTCTCTAACTTCAGTTCCTTTTGATATGCTGACATCTTAGATATGCACCCAAAAGTACTTGTCAGTTTTATGTCCTTGGCTCTTTCTTATTATCCATTTTTTATTTGATGAATAACTTTTCGTATGACCTAGAATTTTTTTAATCCATCCATGCAAGTATTGATGATGGGAAAGCCCAACTGTCGTTACTTGAATGCAGGCTGTCAGCATAAATGAATTCCTGAAGCCTGCTGGAGGTGACAGGTACTACAACCCTGGTCGAGGTCGAGGCCGTGGCCGTGGAAGGGGTGGATATGGAGGCAATACTCGTGATGTGGAAGCTCCCTCTATTGAAGACCCTGGGCAGTTCCCCACCTTGGGTGGCAAGTGATACTTGCACTGCCTTTCATCATCGCATCGATTCCCATGTGGAATTCCTTGTGAACTAATTCTTGATTTCTCTTGTGGAATTCCTTGTGATCTAATTCAAGAGTTCTAGTCAAGGGTTATCAATGGGAATTATGATTTCCTATGTCAAAAACCATCTCAAACATCTAGTCATTTGGGTGTAAATTTTAGATTTATTCCTGTGATTCCTTCTCAACTTTCATGTTGCATGCATGACCCCCTTTTTTTTGTTTAAATTAGGGCATATGGAGTCGTTATTGTGTCTGACTTAGTGGCATCAGTTTTGGTTTGTTTTAGGGTAACAGCATTTTTACTAGTATTTTCAATTTTTCCTGTTGTGTTTCTGATCTATTGTCATTATTTCTTTAAAAGAAATGAATGAGTTGCTTTTAAGGTTCCCCGCTATTCAGGTATTAGCTTCAGCTTAGTATATTGTCGCCAAATGTCTGAGATATATAGGAACTGGAATGAATTAGCAAACTGAGTATATTCAGCTTAGTAACTGTTGAAATCCTACTGCCTGTCTGAAACTGTATTATTTACCAACAAAATAGAGCACCCGCTTTCCCTCCCTTTCCTCAAAACCATGCTTCTTCTCTTTCCACTTGCACAATCCAAAACCAAAATGCCGATCCAATCAAAAACCCAATGGGGTCGGGCCATTTTCGGCAAATCCACTGCGCAACTTGACCGCCATGCCAAACCTAGTGGTGTCATTTTATCAAACAAGACAATCACTTGCTATATTAGATCCGGGACTTAGATTCTGCTCTTAATGTTTTCACTATTGTGGCGGTTAAGACAACAGTTACTTGGAATTCAGTTTCGGCCGGTTTCTCAATGAAGCGCTGGAAATTGAGGAAGCCCAAGAACTGTATGTTAAAAATACCTGAACCATGATAGCTTGTTATGTATGTAGTTCTGACGTGGAAAGAGCTCAGCCTTTCTTTGAAGAGATACCCATTAAAGATGCAGCTTCTTGGAATGCAATGATATCCGGTTTTGCGTAGAATTAGTTTATGGATACAGCACGCACCTTGTTCTTGATAATGCCGAAGAAAAACGTAGTTACTTGGAATGCTTCGATTTCAGGGTCTGTAGAGTGCGGGGAGCTGGATTTGGCATTAAAGTTGGTTTGAAAAGGCGCCAGTTAAGAGAGTGGTGGCTCGGACCGCGCTATGATCATTGGGTACGTGAAGCTTTGGAGGATTGGATTGGCAGAAAGATTGTTTCGTGAGATGCCCGAGAAGAATTTATTGACTTGGAATGCTATGATTGCAGGTTGTATTGAGAATTGCAGAGCTGAGGATGGTGTAACGCTTTTTAGAACAATGGTGGGATTTGGTATTCATCCAAATTCGTCAACTTTGAACAGCATTTTGTTAGGGTGTAGTGAGTTGTCTGCTTTGCAGTTGGGCAGGCAAGAGCATCAACTAGTTTGCAAGTCTCCACTGTCTGATGATACAACCGCAGGAACTCCGTTGATTGGCATGTATTGTAAGTGTGGAGTGATGGAGGACGGTTGGAAATTGTTTTTGAGGGTTCCACGGAAGGATATTGTCACTTGGAATGAAATGATTTCTGGTTATGATCAACACAGAGAAGGTAATAAAGCCAGACTGGATCACTTTGTTGCCATATTATCAGCTTGTAACCATGCTGGATTTACAGTCCTCGGCGTTAAATATTTCCGTTCAATGGTGAGGGATTAAGGACTTGCAGCTAAGGCTGATCACATGTATGGTTGATCTTCTTGGTCGGGCAGGTAAGTTCGTGGAGGCTGTAGATTTGATCGAGAAAATGCCTTTCAAACCTCATGCTGCCATATTTGGGACGCTTTTAAGTGCATGTAGAACACACAAGAACACTGAGATAGAAGAAATCTTGATCCAACGGCTGCAGTTGGACATGTATGATTATTCCCCATAAAGGATCAATTCCAAAGGAGAGGTCGTAACAGGCACACTTCTGACTTCTACTAGATCATATCAGCTTGGTCGAATTGGCAGAGAAGCTAAGGTTGCTGTTGCCTGATAGGGCGGCAAATGTAGCTGTTTATTTGCTGAAGTTGATTTGGAAATCAAGAGATAGAGCTGCATTTACTAAGTACGATGGAACAAGGAAGTTTGACAGTGAAATGAGAACAGTAATGAGTTGCAGTGAATAATGCGGATCATAATTCAAATTAAAAATTGGTTTAGTTTATGTATAATCAATTGTAAAACAAGAGAAAATACATGCATTATCTCAAATTCTCAATAATTTTTATATTGGTTTAAATATTAGTTATGGTTTTGTTACCATATTAAATAAAAATTATTAAACTCAGTAGAGTTCATAACATGGATCGCGGGTTTGGGAGGTTAAGTTTAAAACCTAAGTAAATTCAATATATTGTCGTTTTAATATTTGAAAAATATCTTAGATTTTTTTTAAATAATTAAATTATATTTTTACTGGTCATTCAAATTCAAATTATCTTTATACTTAACAAGTAAAACAAGTCATGTTAATATAACTCTAACAATAAATTTAAAATTCAGGTAAATAAATAATCGGGTTAAAAATCTTCAAGTTTGATATACAAATAACAATGAAAAAGAATTCCTCGTAGCATAGACATTCTTTCTTTTTTACGTTCGAAAAATTTTAAGTCCCATCCACAGGCAATAACCTAGTTTTATCTAATTTAACAAGGTGAATACATTTTTAAATTATTGAAAATACAATCATTATCAACTGTGCAATTTAATCTCGCATCATGGGATAGCATTAGCTAATTAAATGAATTTAGCGTTTTATCTACTAAAAAGGGGATTTTGTGGTTTTATTAACCAAAAGGGTTATTATTATATATATTTCTAGCAAATAAAAAAGCATTAACAAAAAACTGTAAGAGCTTAGGCTTTCACTTTGGAGTTTGGACACGGACTCAGGCAGCTGTGGTTTTTAATAGTTGTAATTACAATTTGCTAGGTAATGAAACTCAGTCACTTCAATATATTTTTATCTAAATATTTTAATATTTTTTAAAAAATCATTAAAAAAATAAAACCAATCCATACCTTTTACTGCTCAATCCTTCAAGTTGATCAAGTTATGTTAACATAACTCTTATAATTTAATTTTAAACCAATATTAGAAAAAAAATTGAATCAAGAAATTTCAAAATTAACCTGGATTTAATATTAATACCAAATAATTTTGTGGCCTAAATATTTTTTATATGTATATTTTTTTTAACAACGTATCTATCCATGTAACCAAGAGAAGAAAGTTCCAAAGAAAAGACAAGGCAAATACTGCTATTCACCAGTACTCCTATTTTGTACAGATGTTTTTAAAATCAAATACATTTAAAAGAATGGAAGTTTTAACAAAGGTGTTAACTGGCAGAGAAAACCAAATCATAACAAATAACCTTCATATCAAAGGATTGGGAGTAGACGAACTAGTTTTACATGCCAACATGGTTAAGGTCACAAGCCAACTTCACAACGGCTCTCTTCTAAGATGAGCAGCAGCCAGAATTCTGGTTCACAGGCTGTCCTCGAATCTGCACTGTTGGGGGCCTTGCGTTGTTCATGGCTGGCTGGCTTGCCATCCTGATAGACAAGAGCAAAAACGTAAGAGGCCAATTGTCTAAAACATGCCCATGTTCAAATACCCCACAATAAAGAAAAAGTCAGTTGAATTTGCAAGGCAAAACGGCCTCTAAATGCGGGAACTGTTCAGCTAGTAAATAATGGATTTCATTTTTAAAAAAACGTTTTGGCAATATTTGAATGAAATTAAAGGCACCTGTTCTTGATCTCTGCGGCCATAGCCATGAAAGCCTGCTCAACATTGGTGGAATTTTTTGCGCTTGTCTCAATGAAAGGGATCCCAATTTCATCCGCAAATGCCTGAATAAAGATGCAAATTCCATATTAGAACTTCCAAGACTCGTCAAATTGTAATGTGAACCAATACACTTTAACATGCAAAAGCAAAAAAGAATGTACATTACTAAAATTACCTTTGCTGTCTCATAGGAGACGACTTTGTTAGCTGTGAGATCGCTCTTGTTTCCAACTAGAAGCTTGTTCACATTTTCACTTGCATAACGGTCAATTTCACTCAACCATTGTTTAACATTGTTGAAGCTCTCTTGATCTGTGACATCATAAACAACCTTTGCAAGATGCCACAGAAATAAGACAAACCTCTCAAAGAGAAGAAAAGTAAGGTATTATGTAAACAAGGAGAGAGAGGAAGAGATGAAGAGGCAAACTCACAATGATTCCATGAGCTCCACGATAGTAACTGCTTGTGATTGTCCTAAAACGCTCTTGTCCAGCTGTGTCCCACTGCACAATTGGTTAGCCAGGAAGCACAATTAGTAATTGTGTATAGAAGATTGTCATGTCCAAGGAATTTAAACATTGCCATCTATGCACCATATCTTTATATGACAAATAGAACAAGCAGCTTAAATAAACCATTGTGTATCAAAGATAGTTGCAACTACTGCAAGCTTGAACCACCCTCCCCACCCGCAACAAAGAAAGATAGAAAAGCTCCATACAGCCATTTAAGTTGGATACAATTTCAATCAAAACCGATACAAATGTTGAGACTGAAATCCAGAAAAATAACTCAAAAGGTCATCAATATGATCTTATAACTTACAATTTGGAGTTTCATTGTTTTCCCATCCTGTTCCACAGTACGGATTTTCTACATAATACAGCAGAATAAAAAAAAATCAATCCCATAATTATATTATTGAAGTAAAAAGGAAAAGCAAAAAAAAAAAGCCAAGATAATAGCTTACAAAGTCCACTCCAATGGTACTGATGTAACTATCCAGATATGAACCATCCTGGTAAGAAAACATATAAAAATAATTAAGAAACCATCATCAACGGTACACAATGCAGTGGATGCAAAATTATAGACACAGAGGACTGAATGATTTATTGATAAGAACGCATATGCAAGTACAAATCGCCGAGCTTAAAACTTCACATCTTATTTAGATGAAATTGAAACAAACTAAGAAACCACGAATATAAGAAACTTACAGCAAACCTCAGAAGTAGACATGATTTTCCGACACCAGAATCTCCAATAAGCAAAAGCTTGAACAAATAATCGCTGCAAAAAAATAAATCAAAATCACATAGTTTTTTTTTTCTTTCCACTTAGTAAAATCGTAACACACGCCTTCTCGCAATTACCTATTCAAATCAAAACCATTACTTGTTACAAAAAAAAAAAACACTTGTCTTCTAATAATTTCCCAATTAATATGCAAGTTGCAATCAATTCAATAACAAATTAGAAAGAAAAGTCAACGGATCTGAAGTCAAAGTACATGGATCTAACTAATCAAAATCCACCATATCATCAAAACATAATCCAGCCAAAAGAATTTCAAAGACCAAACAAACAAATTTGCATTATTGCAAGTTAAAGAATTAATCAATTAACTACATTCAGATCCGGCATAATTGCATCCGTATGTAACATAATTATATATATATAAAAAAAAAATTCGAGTTTAACTAAAAGTATTTGATGGTGATAGATTAAAAGCTTACTATTCAGGATTCATGATTTGAGTTGTTAATGGATCGATTGAATCGCGAGAGTTAGGGTTAGATACCGGAGAAATGAGGGGTCTAGATTGCTGGTTCCCGAGAGAAATCGAACTAAAATACGAGTTGATCGCCGGAGAGCGAGAGGATAGAATCGAGGAGAAACTGGGGTTTCAGGAGAGAGCCCGAGAGGCAAATACGTGTTGTGCTCTGTTGTATCGATTTTTTATTTATTTAAAGCAGGAACTCGATTTTGTCGGAATTTATTTCAAGTGGTTGTGACGTATCCCTTTGGTTTATTGCTTGCCACGTGCTCTACACTCTCTACCCATATTAGCGTGCTGTTATTGCCCCTTCCCTTGATTAATTGCCCATTCGCATCAAACATAATAATTAATAATTATATTAGTGGTAGTTTCATTTAAAAAAAATCCATTTTTTTTATAAATATTTATTAGTCTGTAATCACTCAAACAATGATTTCTTTACAGCTTAAATAGTTTTTTTCTCTCTCTTTGATGACAAGAATTTTTTTTAATTATTCTTAATTGTACAAAAAAAAAATTAGATAAAAATGTATTTTTGAATTGTAATTCTACAATATTATTAGTAATAATTATAACTACGAGATAATTAATTAAGCTAGCGAGTGATAAATAAACTTTATTATGATATGATAAATAAAAATATTCAATAATATTAGTGTTACGAGATAATTAATTAAGTTAATGATTGATGAGATAAATTATTATAATACAATAAATAAAAATATTTAACAATTTATAACTTTGAAGACACCATGATTATAGTACTTTCAAATAACTATAGAAATGGTCTAGTGACATAGATTAATTTCATTTATAAAAGTACCATAAGTTTTAGGCCTACATAAGATTAATTTTGAAGTAAAAAAAACCAAAATCCAAAGATGATATAATTTTTTTTAATACCAAAATAAAAAAATATTATAATGATCCGAATTTTATGACCTAACCCATCACAGTCATAAACTAGGACTAAGATTCCAACATGTTTTATTTTATTATATAATAAGTGAGTGTAGTGATGGACTTAGCTTTGTGTAATACCCTTGTCTTTTTTTTAAACTATTTTTTTGTTTAATTATACCACACAAAAATTTTTAAAAAATAATCAAATCAAAACAAATAAAATGTTAAAGGAGAATATTACAAAGAAAAATAAATGAAGGTGGAAAAAATCCAATGAAAATCAACACATAGTAAAGCCACTTGCAGGTTTAGGATAGCTCATGGATCTAGGCCTGTTATTTTTTTTTATTATTATTGTTTAGCCCCATTAGGGGTGAGCAAAATAATTGATTAAATCGAGAAAATTAAAAAAAAATAACTGAAAAAATTAAACCGTAAAAAAAAAATCGATTAAAATTTTAAAAAAACCGACCGGTTCAGTTTCGGTTTTATAAGCCTGAAACCGAAAAAACCAAATCAAACCGAGGGGTGAGCAAAAAAACCGATTAAATCGAGAAAACCAGAAAAAAAATGAAAAAACCGAACAAGAAAAAAAAAACCGATTAAAATTTTGAAAAAACTGACCGGTTTGGTTTCGGTTTTATAAGTCTGAAACTTAAAAAACCAAACCTAAACCAAACCAAAACTGAGCCAAACCGGTTTTTGTCCTAAAAAATCAAACCAAAACCGGTCGGTTTGAATCGGTTTTGGTTTTAAAAAAAAACATTTCGGTTTGGTTATTTTTTTTTTATAAAAATCAAACCAAATCAAAAATGATTATCTCTAAACCCCACCTAGTAAAACAAATAACAGGCTACACATTTCCTATTGTCACAATTTCCGTCTACTACTTGTGGCTGGAAAATCAGGCAATTATCTTTTAGAATTAAAAACCTATTTTTTCTAGCTCAAAACAACTAGGAAACATTTGAAGGACTTGGAAAACTCTATTTTTGGTATTAAACCACCATTTAATTGCTTAAAAATGAAAAAAAATCAACACAAATCAAAATAAATTTCAAAGTTTGATATATTATTTTGAGCAAGATAAATTGAAAAGAAGACCTAAATGGAACGTCCCTAAACAAATTGTACTCATTAATACCAAGAATTTTATTGCTGAAAAATAATTGTTTGTCAACTTTCTTTTTTATTTGTTGTAATTCAGCGACTCTCTTTCATCTCTCAAGTTCAAGGACCAAAATAAAAGAAAAATAAAGTTTTGGATCTAAAAATATAATTTCAAACCTAAAGAGACCAAAAATGATTTTTTTTACAAAAAGGGCACAAAGGCGTTGCCAATTGTTTTTTTAAAGGGACTTCAAATATTTCACCATATATAATGTTAGTCCTCTCATTTTCAATCCTTCTTAGACAATAAAATTGTATTATTTTTTTGTGCAATCAAGTACAAAAAAAGGAAAGATGGGATTTTATGATCGATATAATCATATAAAAAAATATCAAAATAAATTATCAACTTCAAATCCTAATCAACCCAACATTAAAAAATCCAATTGAAAAGAAAAAAAGATCAATTACTAAAGGTCTAAAAACAGAAAAATAAGGGCCACATTTGACCCCTTTTTTATAAGAATAAAGGGCAAGCTATTTTTTACTTCCTTTAATTTTGGTCTCCTCACTTTTAATTTCTTAAAAATAACCAAATATAATCTTTTATTATTAAACCAAGCACTAATCTGATAACGGGTTAACTCCTAAGTTCTTGATAATCATATAAAAGACAAATACAAACAAATTATTAGTTTTAGATCTCAATCAATACAACATTAAATAATTAAATTAAAAAGAAAAAATTCAATGATGAAAAAAAGACCAAAAAAAAAAAACTATTGCAATCTACCATTAATTACCTAACCATCCATAATGGATTATTTAGTTGTTTTAGTTTTGTTTTTTTAATTTTAATGTTTACATATGTTAATATATATTAATATGATAATTAATATTTAAATCAGTTAATTATCATATCAATATATTTTTTTAAAGAACTTTGATACTTTACTTATATCATTTTTTCCATGTATCTTTTTTAAATTTTATTTAAAAACAAATTTACATGTTTTTCCTCACATTGAAAATGCTTTTTCTAAAGTCTCAATTTATTTTGTATGTGTTTTGTATTGTGATATAAGATAATTTTTAATTGAAAATATATTAAAATACTATATATTTTTTTATTTTAAAAATTAACTCATCATAATTACTATAAAAACACCTAAAAATCATTATTTTTTTAAATAAAAGATAATTTAAAAAACATATTATAACGCTAAGACGCGCAAGTAACCCTCTTTTAGAAGCGCAACGTACGTCCAAAAAAACGAAAAGATAAGAAAAGAACAGAAAAGAAAAACTCAATTGCGTGCATCCATCTCCATCTCTCTCTGCTTCCCTACCTCCCTCTCTCCCTCATCCTCTCTCTTACTAATTCACAAGATGCAGAGATCATCGAACAGTTCCAGAGTGACTGAAGAGTTGTTCAAGAACGCAAGCACAGACACAGATCAACAAGAACTTCCCACGTATGATCCACTTTCTCACATTGGAAAGAAGGAAAAGTCTCGTCTCAGATCTGCTGAGTATGCAATCCATGTCATCCCTCTCCTTCTTGTTCTCTGTGCCATCATCCTCTGGTTCTTCTCCAACTCCCCAGGTACTCAAGTCCTCTCTTCTTTCTATTTTGTTACCCTCCCTTTTGTTTATTTTCTCAAACGATACAGTGACTGATTGATTGCTTTATTTACAGCTTTATTCTTTAATCAATCTAAACATTTTTATTTAATTCATGTTCTTACCTGTACAGTGATGCTATCTTGTTAACTAACCAATTAGCTTAAAGGTTGCTGTTAGACTGAGAATGGTAGCAAATCTATAAAACGAACTGTTTTAGGAATACCCTAGTTATTTAACCCATCGCCGCAGCTGGAATATTTTTTTTAAAAAATAAATAAGTAAAATTTTCAAATGTGTTTTTTACAATAAAAATTCAAATTATAAATAAAAAGTCTATACATACATTTAATTAAATAAATCGCAAATTATTTGTGTTAATACAATTTCATCTTTTTGTTGGTTGATGAGATTATATGGAAGAAGATTTGTCGAACAATAGTTTCTTTCATCTTTTGGTTTGCAGAATTTTACATTTTTTTTAAAGTTTCTTTCATTTGCTTTTTGTTCTTAGTCAATCCTGGTGTTTATACTAACTTCCCTGTGACCCTTTTGCCTATTTCTATCCTCTGTTCTGACCTGGGCTTTCAAAAATCAGATTTCTCAATGCTACGGAGGTCACACAATTTTGTATCACAGATTTGTATGTGGAAATTGTTTTCCTTCTCTTTCTTTTTGTTTTGTTAGTTAACCCATTTGTTATTTTTTTCCTAATCTTTTATCATACTGAATAATTACGTGACTGCTAGAATCCCATGCATTGAACGGTACATGATTTTCTCTTATCCGAGGATGAGCAGTGCAGTGACTGTAAATTTTTCAACTGACATGGCTTCCACAGAATTATCGTAGTTTAGAGACAGATAGTAAATTTTTAAATTGCTGCATAAAAACCATTATATTGATTAAAGTATGCGCATATTATTTTTTAATTAGATCGTTTTCTGATCACGCAGTTTAATTAATTTTTTGGCAGAGCCAAGGATTTGAGAATCGATAACGTCGGCAATGGTGTTAATTCATGGAACAGGTTGCTGGCTGGCTTTCCTCTTGGCCAAAAGAAGAAAAGAAGCGAAGGGCACCCCAAACAATCTTCCGAAGGGCTCGGATTGGAGCCTGGTGCCGGCGACAATTATGGAGGAAGGTGGTACCAAGGCAGATTACTCTCAAGCAAATCCACCGGACTCCGGCCTACAACCATGATGATTCTTACCAGGACTAGTACCTCTGATTACCATAATTTGTGCTGCAGAATTCTAGCCAACAGACTTGTATTCTTCTATATTTAGCTCACTGTAATTCCTGCATTAGTGTATACAATCTCTATAAATTAGATACCAAATTACAGTAATAAGATGAGGAGAATTTCCATTGAAACACTCTCTCTGCAACTTGTATATGGTATCAGAGCTCCATCACTCTGACGAGACTACAATCCTCTTATTTGACATGTCTTCTTCTCAACAACCAACCTTCCTCTCCAATCGAAACACCACTGGTTGCTCTTAACATCACAACCCAAATCAAAGAGAAACTAACTCCCTCCATCTTTCCAATCTTTCCATTGTGGCGTGCTCCATTCGAAGCTCTTCTTATTGGGTACGATCTACTGGATTATGTCACTGAACATTTGGTGTGTCCATCCCCTGATAACACTCCCACCTCTGCCCCAACAAATACCCATTGGGTTTGGCAGGACAAATTAATCTTCAATGTCATTCTTGCCTCAACACTTACTTTTCCTATTCGAAGCTTTCTTTTTGTTTTTTTTTTTATTTAGTCAAATATAAAATTTACCTGAATTAACTTTGTAATTAAAAAAAATATTGTGAAAATATGAAAATACTCTTTGACCTCAAACTACTTTTTTTTATTTTAAGGGTATTTTAGTATTTTCCTTGTGCATTTTAATTATTTTTTATTTTTTATATTTGTACAAATACCAAAGTGTTCTTCAGCTTAAATTATTATAGCAAAATAAAAACATTATGAAAATACAAAAAAATCTCTTGACACGAGGTTTAGTTTTTTTGTTTCTTCTAACAACATTTAGATCGTTTTACTGTATAATTAAAATGATAAAATATTGATTTCTTCCTGTTCTATTTGTTAAAATTAAATTACATTATTTTAACAAAAAAAAAAAAAGTGTTTAAGGTTGAAGTAAAAAAATAAAAATAAAATTGCAGGGTATCAGTCTCATAATTAAGGAGGCTTAATGGCGCATTTGGTTTCCTTACCTACAATCTTTTCTCAGCTTGGTCCTCTTATAATCTGTTTTGCTATTTTCACCCTCATGCTACCTAATTTTGTCATTGTTAGGTCTTAAATCATGTTGTTAGTTTTCCTAGGTATTACATGTCATTTAAACATTAAAAATAACTTGAACTGAAAATATCAGTAAACAATTTAGCATGGAAATTTGAAAATTCTATTAGCAGGGGGACCAAATTCAAGAAAATATTTTTAATTGTGGACAATGATTAATGTCGAAGTTTGAAAATTTTGGAGTGGCCACATCGACACTTCTGTTGATGGATACTAGTCAAGACTAACCATCAGATCCTCCAAAATGCCTAAACTGTTCTAATGGGATAAGTTCTGTCATTAAATTGTCTGTAGAAGGGGTGATTTAACTTTTACTCATGTAACTTGTTACATAGCATCTGTGCTACCAAACACTTACTTTTCCTATTCGAAGTAATTTGTCCTTCAAACTTGCGAGGAGTTCTTCTCGAAAATGAGGGAGCTAGACATAAGATGGGCAAACACCATTGCCTTACTAACTTATCAGAAAAAAAAGGGAAAAATACACAAGAAAATTCTTTGCATAGCTATATATTAGGATGGCACTAAATGCTGTAAACATTATGAACTCAAAGTGACAATTCATCTGTAAAATGAAGTGTATAAGGGTCTCTATACAATGGAGAGAGAGATTTTGCTGGCAGCTATGATGGTGAATCCTCCCTGTTGTTCTTTATTGTATCATTGTTGCTTTGGGACTTCAGAAGTTTGTCTTTTTAGCGAAGGTTCACATTCAAAGTTTGTGTGTTCCAAAATTGGACCAAGCCTAACTAGCTTAGGTATGACTACATTGTTCCGAACAGAACAGACAACCGGGTTCTCCCACTGCAAAAGTGACCCCACAAGATTGGCTCGTACGGTTAAAGGAAAGACACGAGGCCATCTTTCGATTCCATATGACTTCATAGCATCCTCTACAGATGTGGGTCCAGAGTTGATTGCATTTGCAAGTTTTCTTGCTAGAACTACTGCATCCTCCAATGCACAACAAGCACCTTGCCCCAGATTAGGAGTCATTGGGTGCCAAGCATCTCCAACCAACACAGTCGTTCCGGTTGATGGGGGAGGGCTTATGGCTGGCCACAGCCAACGATCCACCAGAGGAGTTTTACTGATTGTTTCATCTGGGGTTAGATCTATTAAGTTTAGCAGCTCAGATGGCCAGTTCTTGACTAGTTCTTTAGCCTGTTTCTTCAACACAGATGGGTCGATTGTCTTTGGACCTAAGTATTGTTGAAAAATGTCAAATCATATACGAAATGAAGCTACGTTTCATGGATATGCATTATGCTGTTCTTAAAGTGATATGTAGAACCAGAAACCCCATGAACACATCATCTAAATGACATCAGTGACGAGTTCAGAAAAAAAGAACCATTGGTAGAAGGAACTTTGATTGCATTAACCAAAAGCGTGCTTTATTTTCTCAGGCTAAAAATCATGTTTCTATCCTCAACTTACCAACTTCCTTAGGTGAAGAATCAGCATTTCAATGAATTAAAAGCAGATCACCAGGATTAGGATCACTGACCTGGAGATGGGCTATTGAAGCAGATAAACCAGTACACTTTTGTAGGAGAAACTGGAACATATCCAGCACGCAATCCCCTCCCGTAGACATAATTCACTCGTGGTTCAAACGGCTGCCCATTGGCATAAAATCCAAGCCCTCGGAATGCACAGTGCCCTACATACCTGGGCTCGGAGAACCCCATCCACTTTGCAACTGGAGACCGAATGCCATCACAGCCAATAACAATCTGTTGAAGGTATAAAGTAAGCACAGATTAGATAATGACATATGGTGTAAACTGGTGTTTATTTATTTTCTATATATAACTTTCTCCTGCATTCATGTCGAAATGATTTTAGTTCATGAAACGCTCATCTAAGCACGGTAATGGAATTGATCATTCGGTACAGTGCTCATTTCAATTCTGGTGAAATCACAACTCGTTTCTTATTATTTGTAAATGTAGAGGCAGACAAGAAGCATGACCAATTGACAAGGCCAGTAAGTCTTAGTTAGGCCAGGACTAAGCTCTCAGCTTCGCATACAGTAAATTTAACAAGATATTGAAATTGATTAACCTTTGCAAGTAGCCTAGTGCCGTCCACAAGTTCCAGAAGCATTTTCCCATTTTCTCTTCTCTCCATCCTTGCTAGCCCTGAAGAGAACTGAACTGCTGCTGATGGCAGCTTAATGGCAAGAGTCTCTAGAAGTATTTTCCTCTCTACCGCTCGAACTTCTTGGCTGTGCGATAATGTTATGAAAAAACCCAAAAATTACTTCCTTTTTAAGACTAAAAGAAAAGGGGAAGTCCATGCTTTTGAAAAAACCAATACCTCTCATCTTCATCTTTGAATGTGAAGGAACGCAGTTCCCTTCCATCGTCTGACTTCACCACCATCCTGTAGAGCTAAGAACAAGCTCAGGAGAGAATAACAAAGGCATGGAAGAAGTTTTCAATGTTGGGTAAATTTCTTGCCAGGAATTGGCTTATTTCTTCTTTGGTAGAAGAAGGGAGGATATACAGCAAGCTCGAAACCCAGCCCTTCAAGGCAGACCATAAATTACCTGCCTCAAAGTGCAAAAACCATTTCCGCAAAATAGCAAGCATAACAGAACAAACCTAACTATATGTACTTGCGTTTGCATCCAGGAAATTAAACACCAAAATGACCCATTTTGTTATGAAACACGTATCCTGAAGGATCGTCCTCGGCCATCGTGGTATTTGCAAAGGAATGTTTTCATGTATGTGGTTAAGTTTATGGTTTGCTCAGCAACTTAGACAAGTCCAAATTAGAAGTCCGATTTACTACTAACATATATCTAACTGAATACACATTGGAGAATTTACCGATCAGTAAATAACAGAGAATGCAACAATCGAGTCCTTCAGGCAATTTCTAACAGTTTGTGGATTAACAACAGAAGTAATGATGGTCAACTAGCATGTATAATTCGAACCAGAAATGGAAGATATACCCTTGAATTTCAAGAAATTGGCTCCTAAGGTCACTTCCAACCCCAATGGCATCCAGTACCCTCCATCCATTCTTGAAAAGGGTAAGTGAGGTCCCACCAGTTCTTAGTGATTCTGCTTGCTCAAGCACCAATGACCGAACTCCGAGCCTATATAGTAGTCTCAAATTAATTAGCTAGTCAATTAGCAGCCATTTAAACCATTCACCTTCTAATTTTTTTTTTAAAAAAGAACTAAAATAATAAAATCAATTAGTTCAGAACATCCTTGTGTGTTATTCTACAGTTTGGATGATGATATAACCTTTGTAGAGCCACTGCAGTGGCAAGTCCAGCAATCCCAGCACCCACAATGACAATGTCTTCTTCACTAACATCATCGGTACTTGTTTTAGCTTCAATGACTGACAAAGAGTTGGTTTTCTTATTTCTTGCTCGGACAAGAAGCCAGGATTTTCTTCGTGAAAACGGTCTAGCTCTGTGAGGGGAACGGTGCAAAGAAGATGCGGATGAGACATGAGAGTTGAGAGAGAGAGGAGAGGCGGAAGCTATAGCCATGGATGGTCGTTTTTAAGAGAAACAAGTGGTGGAGGAGAAATAGAGTTTACCCGGGAAAAAAGATATTTTTTATTTGGATTTATAGGCCTTTTTAAGTTATGGCTATAAAGTGAGCCAAGTGGGCTTATATGTAGGTATATGTCCTCCCATGTTATAACTTGATTTAAAAAAAAAAAAATTGTGATTTTATTTTCTTGGAAACTAAAGAAAAAGAAAAAGAAAACTGATCATATACAGCGAGGGTCAGGAGAATAAGGAATGTAGATTGGAGATGCGGATACGTTACAGATGAATTAGGATTGTTGCTAGCCAAATTCTGGCTTAAAATTTCTTGGATCGGCAAGAGAAAGAGCAAGATGCTTTAGCCTTTAGCTGTACTAGCTAACTTTTTTTTTTTTTTATTCGAGGAAACTTCATTTCCCGTAAAGCGTATTTTGTGGGATCAAGTAAGTGAGTAAAATCCCGGCTGTCCCAGACTCTTACAAGAGGTGCACGCCCTGACTCAAACTCGAGAACTGCTGTGCAGATCTCAAGCCCTTTACCACCACGCTACGCCCCTTGAGGACTGTACTAGCTAACTTGCTCACAATTTATAGCAGATTGGATCAAAAATTATTTTTAAACAAAAAAAAGTTTGAGCAATTTCTATACATTATTTAGATTGAGATTCTTTTTTATTATGAATAAAAAGTTGATGCATGTATTTAATAAAATAAATAAAAAATCATATACATGATTTTTCTTTTTTTATTCAAGTATATGTCAATAGAGGTTAGGCCTTGGAGATATTTAAAGAGAAGGTCACATGTGTGGCCTACAAGGACATATAAAGATTAGAGAACATCAATTGAAAAACACCTAAAAATAAACACAAAATGATCAGGAAAAAAAAATTTGATGACAAAAAAAAAATACTCCAATTAACAATGAAATGTGAGAGACTACATGGTAATAATGGTACAACAAATATGCTACACATTTTTAGTTTTTTTTAACTTAGATAATGGTTCACACGTGAATATTTTTATAGAATTATTATTAAACTTAGTTAAGCCTATCAAATTAACATGGTGTCCCATCAACATAGTCTTTGGACAAAGTTAGGTTTCAAAGTGAAGTAGTAAACTGAGTAAAAAATTAATCTAGTATGAGTTGGTTGATTTAGCGACCTGACCAAAACTTGGTGTGATTTTATAAATAATAATAATAAATGTTTTTCTTAAAGAAAAGAAGTGATATCGTATTAAATTAATCAAGGTCAAATTTGTTTAACATGTTCAACCTGTGATCTAAGTCATGATATTTATTAGGTTTAACAACCTTGTCTTTTAGAATCTAATTTTATTTAATTAAACCATTATAAAAATAGATATCATTAGAAAAGACAACAAATAAAATTATCGAATGGAAATATATTTCTTGAAGCTAAACTCTATTTTCTTATCAGTGCTTAGTTATTTGAATGAAAACATGTTTTTTTTTTGTAAATATTATTTATTAAATAAAAATTTATCATCATCTTAAAAGCAAGGATAAAAAATAAATGTGATAAATAATATAAAAATTACTCAATTTTTTTTTAAAAAAGTAATTTTATTCTCATTGAATACTCATGAGAAATTTTTTACCTTTTTATTTATGCGTATAGATACACATTAATTGAAAAATAATTGTTAATCCTCCCACAAAAACTTATAATATTATTCAAGAACCATGAAAAAATTTAGACAATAACTTTAATATTATGTTAAGCTTCTTCTTTTTTTTTTTTTCATATTGCATGTTAATGAAAATCCAAAAATAAAAAGAAAAAAAAAACATAGAAAGGGGCAAGGTGCATGGATCAATGATTTAAGACCCATCTTCAACCCTAATCTATAGTTTCTAATAATATAGAAGTTATAAAAAACACATTAATAACACTCTTCTTATTAAAAGAAAAACTTTGACATCAACTTTATCCTTTCTTTGAGTTCATAAAACCTGGGCTACCGATTTGTTTTTCCTCTCATTTACTATTCTTCAACGATTCTCACATTCCTTTTTCAAATTCAAGAACCAAAAAATAAACAAAATAAAATTTTATATCAAAACAAAAAAGTTTAAAACTAAAGGGGTCAAATATAAAATCACATAAACAATTTTTTTTAAAGGCATTGGATAATTAATCGTGATAAAATATAAAAAGCCCTTCTTTTTTGCCTTATTATCAATTTTGATCTCTTCATTTTTAATTTTTCTAAAATAGTCAAACCATTTGTTTTTTGCAAAATTAAACATCAACCCAATATTGAAATTTTTTTTTTGCATTGCAATAACCCTGTAGAAATTAAATCGAAAAAATTATCAAGTTTAATCCTTTATCAACCTAATATTTAAGAATAAAATAAAAAAAATTGATATTAGGATAAAAAGAGAGTTAAACATTGTAGGAACAGTAACAAAAAAGAAAAAACCATCCTTTTTTGCCTCATTGTTAATTATGATCTTCTTATTTTTTATTTTTCACAAACAATCAAACTGGTTTTCAAATCAAGTATCAACCAAATATTAAGTTTTTTTTACACCATTACAATCCATTGAAAAGTTAATCATAATAAATTATTAAGTTTAATTTTCAATAAATACCATGTATAAGAATGAAATTAAAAAATAATTATAATAATAATAAAAGAAATAAAGGATTAGAAAATGGAAAGCATGGTAGGAATTAACAATGTTTTGTAAGATAGTAGGATCTCATTTAGTTAAAAGCTAATCATCCACCATTTCTTACCAAAAATAAAAACAATTTGATTACTATTATCATCCCTCGTACTCAACAATATATTAAAATTTTTTATTTGTTTTTATATTTTAAAAATATTTTTTAAAAAATTTAATATTTAATATTTTATTTTAAATTAATATTTTTTAATATTTTCATATCAATTTGATATATCGATATCAAAAATAATTTTTTAAAAATAAAAAATATTATTTTAATTTATTTTTTTAAAAAAATTACTTTAAAACTCAATTATTATTATATTCCCGAAACATTTCAGAGGGTGTGTATCCTCTTCTTCGGCAGCGTTTGGGAACGCGGGCTGCATCGTGCGTTCCCAAAAAATTTGAAATTTTTTTTTTTTGTTAAAATTTAATATGATTTGTACGTTTTGGATCATTTTGATGTACTAATGTCAAAAATAATTTTTAAAAAATAAAAAAATATCATTAACATATATTTTAACATAAAAAATTATTTAAAAAACACTCGTAATTACATTGCCAAACACGTTTTTCATGTGCTTGTACATGATAAATACGTATGATGATGGTGACATCTAAACATATTGTTCGGCCCCACATATCATGTCCAATGTCGGCATCACAGTTCTTTTTCATTAAAAGTTTTTGTCTTTTTTTCAACTTTATATATATATATATATATATATATATATATATATATATATATATATATATATCGATGTTTTAATTTTTGTCTTTTTTATTTGCGTGAATCGCAGGAGGGACTCGTTTTCTATACTTTTCCCCCCTCCTCTAATACAAGATAAAATATTGTTATCTAAAATTAACATATAAGCAAATCATGTTCTTTCCTTGTATTTTTTTTATTCTATCACACCTTATTTTTAAAAAATATATTTTATAAATTCAGATAAATAAATAAAATCCCGACTATTTCAAACTCTTATAAAAAATAAACGTTGTAATAATTATTTCTATTATCACAACAGCCACCAGTCTCACCTTCACCATAATTATTGCTGCTATTATATATCTCGCTGCCTTGTAACAATAATTTCCTTATCACAATTAACACCACTTCACCATTGCCACCAGTATATCGTTGGTATATATCACACCATTAATCCTAATCATGTTACCATCACTCCATAACTATATATATATATATATATATATATATATATATATATATATATATATATATATATATTTCTTAAAAAATTATATTTAGGAATATATTTTCTTGCGTGAACTTGACAGAAATTAAATTTTGAGTGACGTCCACTTGCGTGAACTTCTTCTCTAAGATTCCGTACAATTCTTTTCACAGCTGCACGCAAAATCTTAAGAGCAAATTCAATGATATATAGGTTGTAGTATTTTATTTTGATTACATCTTTCTTCAATGAACTAGAATTTTGCCAACGATCTTCGCTAGCTGTTGCAGTCCCATTTTTACCTTCGCTCCCTTTTGCTTAAGGTTTGAACTAGATATGGCAGCCTCACGAAGTGAGCCGAATTATTTTTTTTTAATGTAAAAATAATGATGTTCGTGCTATGCTAATATTTTTTTATAAAAAATAAGATTCAAATTATTAATTTAGTTGGGTTTAATAAACTCGATAATTTTAATAATATGATAAAAAATATCGATAGTAAATAAAATGAACAAAATTGTTTTTCAGTAATAATTAATTATAAAAAATAAGTTATTAATATTATTTTTTTAAAAAAAAAAGGTTCGTGAAAGAGTCGTGATCATCGCTGAACACAGCCATTTATTGGCATTGACAACTCCATTTTATAGAAGAAACCAAGCCAAACAAAGCGAGAAAAGTAGGCACAACACCTCTACTTGGATTCCAAGTAGAAGGTATAATTGTTACCACGATGAGCATTTATGGGTCATCAACCATAATCTAGGACCAATTAAATTCTATATTTAGCTTTGTTGGTCCCTGTTTTATAAGTAATCACTACTTCAGCATCAATATACCTCCGAGATGCAAAAATATAAAACCAAATTCTATTTTATGAAATTTATCTTTAATTTAATTTTAAGATTTTTTCAATATATACTTTATGCACGCGAATCCATATGAGGAGAAAGAAATCCTATGCATAAAATGATATCAACATAACTTGTGAGAGTGAAACTCAAAAGAAATAAAGTTTGATAATAAAAAAGAAAATGATATTACTCCCTAAACAGTAAACTATATCTAAAATCTACACTAAAATTGTGTATAGTTTTAGTTTTATCGAAATGTAATTGTAATATAATGTAATTATTATCCTGCAATATTGTATTGAAATGTAGGTGGTTAATATTTAACTCTTTTTTTTTTTTGCTACAACTTGATATCAATGTTTTAAAATTTTTTTTTATTCATGTAGGGTGTTCGGATCAGCTTGCGTGCACCTCGACTAATTCTCACGGGTTCTGAAGTTAACGACCAGGTAAGCCTCCAGTGGCCATCAATATTAGTAACTACATGGCTCGAACCTGAGATCACAGAAAAAGCAAATCCCTTAATCCAAACTCTTACCACTGGATCACCTATTAAATAATTAATTTTTTTCTTGTTTATTTGCGTGAGTCACAAGAGGAACTCGTTTTGTGTACTTATTTTTCCCCTTAATTCAAGATAAAATATTGTTAGCTAAAATTAACATAGAAGCAAATCATGTTTTTTAACCATAAAAAACACTTAAAATTGCATGAATTTTGAAAATATTTTAACTTCACGAGAGAAAGGAAAATATTTTCCTTTACCTGCTAACATGTAACATTCACGATTACTATCTTGTAATAATTTCAACCACCACTGTCACAATATTAATTACCATTATTATTATTATAATTATGTGTAATTCCAAATAACATATAGTTTAATTCCATATTATCATTTCTCTCATCATCTTTATTAACATCATTATTTTGTTGTCACATCAACCACCAATACAACAATTATTCTCATTATCGCAACCACCACCAGTCTCCCCCCACCTGCACCTTCACCTTCATTAATGTTGCATTGTAACAATCATTTATTTATCACAATTAACACCATTGTCGCTAGCATTGTTGATATATTTGACACCATTAATCCTAATCATGTTACCATCACTCCATAACCATTATATATATATATATTAAAAAAATATGCTTAAAAAAATTATATTTAGGAATCTATTTTCTTGCAAATCAAAGACATACTAAGCACAATAACTTATTTTTAGGGTGTCTAAGAGTGTTGTGATGATTGCTTTTTGAAATATTTTTACTTAAAATATATTAAAATAATATTTTTAATATGAGTATATAAAAACAATAAAAAAATTAATTTTAAATAAAAAAATCTCAAATTTTACTCAATTCCTGTTTGGAATGCAATACCTAATAGTGCTTTAAAATCGGACCTCGACTGTAGACACGAAGAGGGTGTTCAGGAGTGTGATAGTAATAGTTTTTCAAAGTGTTTTTTATTTTAAAATACAATAAAATAATAATTTTTTTAAAAAAATTATTTTTGACATCAGCACATCAAAATGATCTAAAAATATCAAAAATGTAGGGAATTCCGACCGGTGATGTTCTGATATTTGCCCATTGGAGGCTAAGCACACTGGCACAATATTTAACGTGGTTCGGCAAACCGCCTACATCCACGGGAGAAGCCATTGCATTATATAGGGAGAGAACAAGATTTACAACAATAGAGGAGGAGGAATTATCTCCTCTTTAGCAACTCTCAACCTCACTCTATTTCTCTCTTCTCGTTGCCGCAATGGCAATGGCCGGCTGGCCGCCTTGGCGCCCCCACTCTCTCCTACATTTCTCACATCTTTGGCTCTACACACTCTCTCTCTCATTTTGCTCTCAACCGTATGCCTCTATTTATAGGCATGAATGGTAAGACAAGATCCACAAATCATGGCATGATTTGTGGCACTAATGGTGGCAACACATGGGTTGCATCATTTTGTCAATGGTTGGTGCAACTACCATTGTAGCCTTTTGACAATGGCAACCCTACTCCTTAGGGTAGGCTGCAAAGGTGTTGCCCATTAATGGCAAATCCCAACAAAAAATATATTAATTTAAAATAAAAAAATAAAAAAATCTAAAATTTTTGGAAAACATTTTTCAACAATATTACAAAACACTCCAAAAGTGTCCATCTCTTTCCATTTATGAAGAAGAAATTGACAAGGTATGCTTGGAAAGAAGCCAAAACACGAGAATAGAAGATACGATACCATGCACATTAACAAACTCAGCATAAATACCAGGATTTAACTCGACATGTCCAACTTCTTCTGCGTACAAAGAAGGCACCGATACAGTATAGTTCAAAGAGAAAATACAAGACACTTGACAGAAATTAAATTTTGAGTGACGTCCACTTGCGTGAACTTCTTCTCTAAGATTCCGTACAATTTTTTCACAGCTGCACGCAAAATCTTAAGAGCAAATTCAATGATATATAGGTTGTAGTATTTTATTTTGATTACATCTTTCTTCAATGAACTAGAATTTTGCCAACGATCTTCGCTAGCTGTTGCAGTCCCATTTTTACCTTCGCTCCCTTTTGCTTAAGGTTTGAACTAGATATGGCAGCCTCACGAAGTGAGCCGAATTATTTTTTTTTAATGTAAAAATCCTATGCATAAAATGATATGTTTTGTGAGAGTGAAACTCAAAAGAAACAAACTAATCTAAAATCTACACTAAAATTGTGTATAGTTTTAGTTTTATTGAAATGTGATTGTAATATAATGTAATTATTACCCTGCAATATTGTATTGAAATGTAGGTGGTTAATTAACTCTCTTTTTTTTTTTGTTACAATTAATAGGTGGTCAATTTAGTATATAATTAACAATTTTATAATCTTAATTTTAACAAAATCATAGAATATTGATAAATAAATTGAAGCATGGTTTCTATTTTTGGTTACCAAATTCTGTGCAAGTAAAGACTGCAAGAAACCTTTTTCTACTTACAACTCCTGATCAGAGTAGTTAGGTATACCAGCAAACCAATCCGCTTTAAGCTAAAAAATTCAGCCAATTGAAAGTTGACAGTCTTTTTATTAAATTGAATTACAACGGCCAATCACAATCACTCGTACTTTGTTAATTTATTTTAAATTTCTCAGACATAGAGGATCACGCCTAAAACCAACACACATGAATTAAGATCGATTAAGAGTCATTTTCAGTAATGGGGCTGTAAAGAAAACTTTTATATATATCCCTACTCCCTAGAGAAAAATAGCACACCGATTTTCAGCTTGTCCTCGTGCCACGTACATAAGATGGCAATGACCCAGGTCGCTCGTGAGTTTGCACGTAAGGTACAAATTGAAGCTGTGCAAACAGTGTCACCCTCCTCGGTGACTGATCCAAGGGAGATATGCCTGGTGTCAGTGAAGGACCCTGTTGGCTCAAATATTTTCCGGGGGTGCCTAAACATAGTCCTTTACTACAATAAGGCCGGGGAGGAGGATTCCGGTTGGCTAGTTGCCGGATGGATTAAGGAGTCCCTAGGGAGGGCATTGAGTGACCAACCGATGCTTAGTGGACGGCTATGGAGAGGTGAAGATGGTAATGGAGAACTAGAGATGGTGTCAAATGATAGCGGAGCTAGACTTGTTGAGGCAAAGATTACAATGACTTTGCGAGAGTTTCTTGGTTTGGAAGAAAGGGAAAAATTAGAAGCTGAACTCGTCATCTGGAAGGATATTGATGAAAAGAATCCCCAATTCTCTCCACTGCTCTATGTTCAGGTGAGTCGAGTAGTAATTTGTAGTCAACTATCTTGATTAAACACGTTGATGTCAGAGGATCTACATAATTTCATGCTTATGTAGAAAAATGGTGCGTAGCAGAACATAAGGGTGTTTTTTCCCTTTTCAGGTCACTAACTTCCAGTGTGGTGGGTACTCAATTGGGATTAGCTCTAGCCTTCTTTTGGCAGACCTTTTAATCATGGACAACTTCCTCATGAGGTGGGCAAGTATTCAAAAGAATTTACTGTCCATCAATGGTGCTCTCAAGATGCCCATATTCTACCTCCCCAATCTCAAAAGCACTAGCCTATCTCCTAATAGCACTATTATCCCCACGCCTAGCGAACGCGGTGGGCAAACAAAGATATTCAAGATCTCAGGCGATACCGAGATTGAGGGTGCGAAGAACGAATTGTTCAAGAGGGCTGCATCACTTTGCATTGAGAAGGCAGAGCGCGAACTGGGCAGTGAAATGCCAGCAGGGTTTTCTTTGTTTATGAAAGAATCTTCTAACGTTATAAGGGTCCAGAATTGCAAGAAAAATGAGCTTGTCAAGTCTCATCTAAACCTGAGCACTCAAGTCAACTCTTCGAGTTTGGATGATTCAGGGATCAAAGAACTAGCTTTCCAAGATGGCAACGAACCCGTTCATGTTTCTTGTTGGATTGGATCGGTGGCTGATGGACTTGTAGTAGCAATTCCATCTCCTAATGGGAATACTTCCTCTGATATCAACGTTATAGTTACAATCCCTGAAGGAAAGGAGTTTTAAGTAAGCTTTGGTTTAGCCCAGTGTGAGTGTCCTTTTTTCTTTCTGCTTCATTCAAATTCGGAAGCGTGCATCTGTAATGACATTGCATATTTTGTTGTGTCACAGTTAATCTCTATTTTTAGATTGATATGAATTAATTACATAATGTTTGTATAATTTAATCCTTAATTCTTCCCTTCTTCTGGAGATTAATGTTTGATCAAGAGTGTGTGAGCTGTTCATGTTGTTTGCCTTCCTTTGAAAATATGATGCCTTGAAAACAACAGGTTCGAACATTCATCCAGAATGAGATTTTCTTGATTCTAGGCCAAATTAACTCAACTGTCTTTTTTAACTTGTGCAATATCTTGGTTATTTTTTTGACATAATTATTTTTCTTGACTTCCTTAACTTTTTAACGTTTTTCTGTTTATGAATAACTTCAATGTACAGCTTAATAAAAATAGACATAATTCTTAATTCATTTGTTGTATCAAGATGAAATTTTGCTAGATTGTCTAATGAAAACTAGGATTTTTGTTTTCGGACCCAAATTAGGACCTACGATTACTGTTTTGTAATTATTTTTTATTGTTTTTTAATTCTTTTTCCTAGTTAAATTATGACCTTCAATATAATTAAGATTTTACTATTTCAAACGTTTTCCTTGTATTTAAATAGCTTGTAGGTTATTTCTCATAAAGGAATTTATGAAATATAGACTTTTATTCCAGATTTGAGAGTTTTCTATGTAAATAAAGACTATAACCTTAGGGCATGATAACTCTAGTGTCTTTCTCTACAATTTAGGACCGTCAAGCATTAGAGATTGAGGCCCTAACACTGTACATTGTGTTAATTGGTATTATAGAATGTAAGTAAAGTAACGTTCCATAACATCAGCAAAAGCAAGTACAACAATTTCAAGCTCGATTTCAACCTTGATATAACTAGTATATCTCAGAACCCAAAAATGAAAGTTGTGGAGCTTTTACGGCGTTATATAACATCTTGAATCATCTCGATAAACAATGCTGAAATTGTCCAAAATTGCTCAATTAGCTTTGTTTTTCACTTAATACCTTCAATTGCATCCTAAATTAAAATATAAAAATAATAACTACATTTAGAAAACAAATAAGTATAAAAGACTAAAACATTAAGAAAGAAAAATATAGCATTTTGCATTCTCATCAAATTCCTCCACATTTTTTGCTCGTCTTCGAGCAAAACTCAAATTCACTTTTCCAAAAACACCAGGGTTGCAACGCCGTCAACAAAAAACAACTAAGCTCTTCAAAACTCATTACATATTATGAAAACTTCTTGCTCTAACGAATCGATCACATCAATAGAATAAACAAGATTATCATCACTAAGACATTTCATGAAATCATAAATATAAAACTTAACAATTTCATCATCAAATTCCATGATAAGTATGCCACTATGAACATTTATCTTAGTCTTGAATGTTTTTAAAAATGGTCTTTTTATCAAAATAAGAGCATTTTGATCACCCTTTTTCATATCAAGCACATAGAACTCAGTAAGAAAAACCAATTCATTAACTTGCACGAGAACATCCTTAACTACACCCTTAGGATCATATATAATAAATCTATCAGCCAATTGAATGACAACACCAGTTTTATTCAAAGGTCAAAGTTTCAAGAAAACATATATAAAGTATGACATGACATTGATAGAAGCCTATAAATTTGTCATGGCCTTCTCAAATCTAGCATTACCTATTGTACAAAGGATAGTAAACATACCTGGATCTTTGCACTTCACATGGAGTTCTCTTTGAATAACTGCAGAAATATTCTCTTCTACTCTCACTTTCTTACATCTTTTAAGTTTCTATTTCCTCCTAATTGTACACAGTCCTTTTAGAAAATTAGCATAACGAGGTACTTGTTTAATAACATCTAAAAGTGGAATATTTACATCGTATTTATAAAAAGTTTCATATAGATCTTTATCTTGCTCATCTTTTCTAGATTATGCTAGAACATGAGGAAAAATGCACTAATTTATAATTAGAAAGAGGCGGAAACTTATGCTTAGGTATGGCATTGTCATTGAAAATGTTCCTGTATGCAAAGACATTTTTCTCCTTTTCTTGCTTCGACGAGGCAGGGGCTACCTTTACTAGAATCTCAAAATAATTACACTTACATTTTCTCTTGGATTTACTACCATTTTAAAAGGTAATTTTCCTGAACTTTGCACCTTTAGCCGACTAATTGCAGTTGTCATCTAGCCTATCTAATTGTCAAACTTTAAATATTGGCCCTTACCCCTTGTTGAAAGTGTTTTGTCTCTTGCGAAAACTGCAAAGTATTAGTAGCAAGAGACTTAACAATATCTTTTAAAGACAAACTAGAATCAGAAGTTTGGCCTAGTTGTTGCTTATGGGGCTATGACTGCTAATATTCCTGGCAACTTGGGTAATTTTTAGTTGCAGGTTGCTTTATTTATGGATTCTTATAATTAAGATTGGAGTGATCCCTTCATCCTGGGTTGTACATTCTCAAATAGGGATTATACTTCCTTTGTTGTTGTTCAAGAAAACCACATACCACATTCATTTGCTCAATAGGATCCTCTTAAAGAGTTGGGCACAAAACTCTAGACATTTAAAACATTAAAACGTTTAATCTTTCTAACATTTCCTCCCCTAAACTAAAATTACCAAAAGCAATCAGTTTACCTCAACCAGAAACTTCATTCCCAACAACTCTAGAAGCTTCACAAAACTCTCTAGCTTTAGAGGCTTGGTCATAATGTCTGCAAGCTGCTCACTGGTACCACAATACTTCAACTCAACCACTCCATCCATTGTGAGATTACGCAGAAAATGAAACCTCACATCTATATGTTTGCTCCTTCCATGTAAAACTGGGTTTTTAGACAACTTAATAGCAGTCGAGTTATCACAAAACACAATAATACACTTACTTTGAGAAGGGCTGAAATGATTGAATACTTTTTTCATCCAAATACTATGACAAGCACATGCTGCTGCTGCTGCAATATATTATGCCTCTGTTGTAGAAAGAGTTACAATAGGCTGCTTCTTTGAAGCCCAAGCCACAACTCCTCTATTCAGCTTAAACACATACCCTGAAGTACTTTTCCTATCATCATAGTCACCAGCATAATCATTATCTGTATATGCGAACAACTCTATTGCACCTTCTCTTGCATAGGACACGCCAAGCTCCAGAGTTCCCTTTAGATATCGAAGCACCATTTTTGCAGCAAACAAATGCTCCTCCGTTGGATTTGCCATATATTTGCTAATAAGACATACACTGTACATCAAATCAGGTCTGGTAGCCGTCAAGTACATGAAGCTACCAACCAATTGTTTGAACTGAGTTGCATTGACTTTTTCCCCCCCACCTTCTCTTGTCAGCTTTGAACCAGACACTATGAGATTCTTTACTGAATTGCACTCCCTCATACCAAACCTATCAAGAACATCTTTGGTATATTTCTTCTGACACAAATGAATACCATTCGAACTTTGCAGAACTTCAACACCTAGGAAATATCTCATATTTCCTAAATCCGTCATCTCTAACTCAGACTTCATTGAACACTTAAACTCCCCAATCAAGCAGGCATCATTACTAGTAAAGATTAAGTCATCTACATAAAGACTTATAATTAAAATCTTACCTTCCATTTCTGTTTTGACAAACAAAGTAGATTTATGACTACATCTTTCAAAACCTTCATTGAAAAAATATTTCTCAATCTTACTGTACCAGGCTCGAAGGGCCTGCTTTAGGCCATATAAAACCCTTTTAAGCTTGAAAACCTTATCTTCTTTATCCTTGCGGCTGCTCAATGAAAACAACTTCCTTCAATTCTCCATGCAATAATGTACTTTTTACATCCAGCTGAAAGCCTGAAACGCCAACCAACTCTTTTGCGTAGCCAAAGCCAAAACCATGCTAATTGTATCCCACCGTGCCACTTGAGCAAACACCTCATTATAGTTTATCCCATGTTATTGAGCATAACCTTTTGCCACTAAACGAGATTTGCATTTATCAACCTCCCCACTTTTATTAATCTTAGTTTTATATTCCTACTTAACACCAATCTTCTTTGCTCCAACTGGCAGATTTACCAATTCACAAGTTTTATTTTTCACAGTAGCTTCAATCTCCAAATCCATCATATTCCTCTACTTCTCACTCTTCGCAACCTCTTTATAGCAGGTTGGGTCTTCTTGTGAAGTGAACAAAGTAAGATTCTGTAAATCTTCCTCTTCTGATGGACCCTCTTCACTTTTATAATCTTGCATCCAACCGGGTGCTCTTCTAACTCTTGGTCCAGATGGACTAGATGAAGATGAACTTTCTCCATTACCTCCATATAAATCAGTTTGAGCAGATGATTCATCTTGGTTACTTTCTGCACCTTGAGTAGATGATTCATCTTGGTTAGCTTCTGCACTTTCTTCATCCTCATTCGAGTCACTGAGATCATGCCCGTCATCTTCATAGTCATCATCTCCCCAGTCAAGTACATCAAGCTTCACCTCTTCTTTACTCCTTCCCTAGTTCCAACTTTTTCACCTTTATCGAACACAACATCTCTCGCTAATTACAATCTTCTTGGCAATGGGACCAAACAACTTGTAAGCTTTGGACTCGTCACTATACCCGAGAAGCACACATTTGTAACTTTTATCATCCAGCTTTGATCTCTTAGTATCTGGTACATAAATATCGCCAATGCATCCCCAAACCCGAAAGTAATCCATAGTTGGCTTGATTCCACTCCAAAGACTCTTATGGGGTCTTGCTTTTTATCACTACTGTAGGACTCTTATTTAACACATGTACTGTCCATCGAACCGCTTCTGGCCAGAAAACTTTGGGCATTTGCTTCTCTGTAGTAAGCATCGAACTATATTCATGATGGTTCTGTTTTTACACTCTGCAACCCCGTTCTGCTGAGGTGTGTACTCTGCTGTAAGTTGTCTTCTAATGCCATGAGATTTACAAAAATTGTTAAATTCATACGAAGTGAATTCACCACCTCGGTCAGTTCTTAAACAACATATATCACTTCCTACTTCCTTCTAATAAGGCATTTAAAATATTTAAAATATATAAAAGCTTCACTCTTTTCAGACAGAAAGTAAACCCAATTCTTCCAACTATAGTCATCAATAAAACTCAAAATGTACTTCTTGTTGCTATTTGAGCTTGGTGTGATGGGACCGCAAATGTCATCATGTATTAACTGTAGTTTTTGCAAAGCTCTTCGCTGACTTTTATTTGGTATAGTTTTACGATGTTGCTTTACGATGTTGCTAATAGTATACACTCTTTTCACAACTTTGAGTTTTGGCAGCCCTTTCACAAGTTGATTGTAATGCAAGATTCTAAGGCTATTGTTGTTCAGATGACCATACCTTCGATGCCAGAGATCAGTGGTATCTTCGGTTGCGATTTGAAGACAGTTTGAGCTTTGCATTTTTGTATTGGCGAGCAAGACGAACATCCTATTCGCTATCATCTGAATATGTGTTATGAGACCTCTCTTGGGATGATAAATTTTACACGCTCCATCTTGAATCAAAATGGTTAGCCCCTTCTCTAGTAACTGACCAACACTCAGCAAATTATTTGTAAGCTCAGGAACATAAAACACATTGGTCACTACCTGAATTATTCCTCCGATCTCTATCTAGATGTTTCCCCTTCCCATTACTAGCATCCTTGAATTATTCCCTAGCTTCACTGAATGCCGAATTGGTCCAATAAAGTCCACAAACCACTGTTTATTTCCTAACATATGGTTTGAGCAGCCTCAGTCAAGAAACCAAACTCCTTCCCTCTTTGCATCGTTGGGTTCAACATGAGCCATCAAAAGAACCTTTTTTTTTTTTATCTGCCTCTGCATAGTTTGCAGCCTTCTCCCATCTAGGACATTCATATTGAAAATGCCCTAGCTTATGGTATTTGTAGCATTCAACCAGTGCTTTGTTGAACTCTTGCCTCCCTCGACCTCTTCCTCTACCTCTAAACGTTCCACATCCTCTTCCTCTACCACCAGCTCTATCCCCATAAGTAACCTTCAATGCTTGCTCTTCGCTGCTTTGTTCATGCCCCTTCATTCTTTGTTCATGAACTAACAGACTGCTCTGCAGTTCATCGATTGTTAAAGTTTCCAAATTATTGGA
This sequence comes from Populus x sibirica, assembly GCA_019202695.1. Lineage (NCBI taxonomy): Eukaryota > Viridiplantae > Streptophyta > Magnoliopsida > Malpighiales > Salicaceae > Populus > Populus x sibirica. The sequence goes on along the minus strand of JAGMVL010002276.1, from coordinate 363,739 downwards.
TTCTTCCACTGAATATACAACATAATCAAACTTTGAGGTCATAGATCTCAAAATCTTCTCAATGATGACCACTTGATCCATTTTTTCACCATGTATCTTCATCTTATTGGCAATCGTAAGGGTTCGAGCAAAATACTCATCTACCCCTTCCCCTTCTTTCATCTGCAAGACTTCAAAAGTTCTCCTTAGGGCTTGCAATTGTGCTCGCTTTACTAGAGTTGACCCCTGATACTTTAGTGTTATGGAATCTCAGATTTGTTTCGTTGTGTCTTTGACGAGGATTGTCTCTAAAATGTTTTGATTGATGGCTTGGAATAGGTAGTTCTTGACTTTTAAGTCCTTTAGCTTCTAATCCTCCATCGTCTTCCTCTGAGTTATTGTTAGCCCCAAGCCATCATCTTTTGGTACTATAATTCCTTCTTCGATAAGACTTTAAAATTCCTTCAAGCAAAGGAAATTTTCCATCAACATTGACCAATGGTAATAATGACCATCAAACTTGGGAATGGCTGGCTGAACGAAACTTCCTAATTCTGCAGCCATGACTCACTCTTTCACTCCCTTGTTTCTCTCTTCTCTTTAATACTCACAATCAGGCCCGATTAAGAGCTCTGATACCAAATTGTTGGAACAAATAGACTCTAAACCAAAGATCTTTGAAGTTCACAAAAGTTTATCTGTTCAAGTATTGAATGAAAAGGAATTAACTTATAAAGCCATTACAAATAATTAAATAGTAAAGTAACATCCCATGTATTGAATAGCAAAGTAACAACTCATGTCTTTAAAACGTTTCTAGCTTTAAAGTGTCTTAAAACATCTTAAACTCTAGACATTTAAAACATTAAAACGTTTAATGTTTTTAACAACATTGTTGCTTGGCTAGAGACGACAGTTTATCTAAACTTGAAGTTGATAGTTGTCTGTATAATTTTTTTCTTCAACCTTTGAGCTTGCTTGAGGTGCATTGGCATGGCTGGACAGATTTAAATTAGAAAGATGTTTCTTTGCTAAAAAAAAAATCTAAAAAGCTTGATTGAATCGTCAAATCAAAAACATAAATACTGAAAAGGATGAGCATAATTAAAAAAAATAAGGTAAGCTGAAGTTGATCAATGCTTTCAAAATGACCAACATCAATTTACAAAGCCGTTTACGTAACAATAATTATGATTTACCTTTGAACCTAAAAATAACGACAATGCAATAAATGCAAACAACCAAAGCAGATAACACTGAAACTCAAAAAGATGACGAAAAAGAACTAAACTTTGCATGAAGTGAAAAAAATTACAGAACATGTTTTACAGCCCGGTGGCGGTGTTAAGAAGAGGCAGACGTTCTTATTATAACATCATTTTAACTACAGCCCTCTGATTTCCGCAAAAAACCGTTTTACATTTTCTGCTCTCATCTTCGAAAAGGCCACCGATCTTGCCCAAACAACTATTCCTAAAGTAAGAAAGGGCATCTTGTTGAATGTGAACGATCTACTGCCCAATCGCCTATGATATGAGAGCAACCGAGACTAGAACTTCGACTTTCTCTTTAGAAAAAACAACAGTTGGAACTTCTCATGTAAGGGCTGGGCTCGTTGGCTACTTTTCCTCTTCTGGTTCTTTTCTCCTCTGGGAAGAGAACGTTCCTCTACTTCGATTCGATTCTGGGAATCAGGCCAATGGCCTTCTCCCTCATCTCGCTTTATCCGAGGCGGATGTTGAAAGAACAGCTTCCGATTCGCATTCTTTTTAAAGTGCTGCTTTAGCAGATTATTCTAAAATAGTTGATTAAGCAGATTCGTATGCTTTGGGTGCTTCTGTTATAGCTTCCTTATTCTTTGGATTAAGAAGTGAGAAAAATTACAGAACATGTTTTACAGCCAATGGGCACCTAAACATGCTAATGCAAAACAATGAAATATCTTCTTTTAATGTTCATTCCTGACATGGTATCATCTAACTGAAGAAACAAAAGGGAATAATGAAAACAAAGATAGCAACAAAACATGATAGAAAACTAAAAAAATAGATGTACTTAAGAAGGTAAAACTACTGCCTTTATTTTCTTGCCTTGGCCTTAGATTAAAACCATGATGAACGTTACATATGAACCTTTTCATCCATCTATGTTGAGTAGAATTGATTCAAATTCTATGTTTTGTTAAATGGTTCTTTCATGGTTGAACTGTTATGCGCTAGTATTATTATAACATTTTCCTTTGCTGCCGAGGAGGAAGATACATAGAGGAAGATACAAAAGCTATAACATAGATCATCTCCACCTGTCACATCAACCTTCTCAATTATGCTAAAATCGTGAAGCAATCTCTTCTGCTCACATGTAAGAAATACTCACAAGCAGCTAGCTCAATCTGAGTGCGACAAATAAAATCAAGAACTGCAAATCTCCCGCTCAAACAGATGAAAAAGATTCCCTCTCAAAATCTATTCTTTTCAACTTACACAGTCCCTCTCCCAACTCCATCATTTTTCTTTATGAATCTACACACACCATTAATTTGCAGCCACTAAAGATTAAATATTTGTTAGAGAATAATATAAATTATATTTTGGAAACTTACTTAACAGCTTAAATTTTTTGATTAAATTGGTTCTTTGACATGGTATCAGAGCCTTAATGATCAAACGGTCATGAGTTCGAATCTTATCATTTCTATTTATTTGATAAAAATTAAGCACAAGGTAATGTGAACCTGTAAAAATTTCAAGTCTAAAGAACTTTTATTTAAAGGGATGTCTTAAAGAATAATATAAATTATATCTTGAAACCTCATCTAATAACTTAAACTATTAAATTGAGATAATTTTTTATCATTTGAAGAACGATTTATAGCGGATCGATGAAAGGATATAGAAACCAGGTGAAGTGGATAATGTTGGACATGGTATTGATCGATGGAATTTCAAACACAAACTGAACTAAAAACCATAATTTGGGGAAGACAAGTCAACACTACCTTCATTGCAAGTCAAATAACTGGATTATTTGATCCTATTAACTCTCTCAGGACTCGGTACCACTCATACACCCACATAAACTGAACTAAAAATCATTTGTGTTCTATATTATCTTAAATAATCGATCAACATCATCTGGGTGTATTCTGGGTTATCCCTTGTTTCTTTCCTTTTTTTCCCTCTTCATTTCTCTTTCTTTTTTCTTGTCACATTATTGTATCTTCTCTCTTTTTATTAGCTATTAAATCTTAGAATTTTATTTCTTGATTATTATATTTTCATAAAATTTTGGTTTAATTTTTATACCGGTTAATTAATTTGAACGAGAAATAACTCTTAAAACAAACAATATTATGTGATTGTGTAACTAAGTTCTTGTTTTATTTTCCAAAAACTTTTATGATTAAATAACTGTATATAGAGGCTGAAGCTTCTCTTGCTCATAATTATTAATCATACTAGCCAATTGCCAGTCTACCCCACCTTAGTCTGTATTTTTTTAATTAATATGATTGTTCGGTTAACTTACATGTACCTTAATTAATTTTAAAAATCTTGAAATTAGTAAACCTTTAATTATCTAAATCCAAAATCTAACCATCTAAATTCTCTCTCAGGTTATTTTTAGTCCGTATAGTATTGACAACAGCTGCAACCCACTGTTAATAGAACCATCTAGAGAAATTTGAGAGCTAATTTCTTGCACGTGCAAAAATATTTATTAAATTTTAATTTATCATTTGAGACTTTCTTTCTTATTATACTATTTAGCATCACTATCCTTTTACATGGGCTATAATTCTTTTATATTGACTCATTAATTATACAAATGAACTTAGATAAAAGCTAAAATTGAATGAAATAGCCTATAAAGAAATAAGAAACAATGACATAATAATTGTTTTATAGCGTAATTGATCATGGCTTTAAAGTTTATAGCTTCACTTCATTGTGTTTCTTTTCCAGTGAAGAAAAAAAGAGAGAGAGATTTATTGATTCTTTTTTCCTGTGAGTATTTCTAATTCGGTTCGGTTTTTATAAAAAAAAAGTAACTAAGTCGAATTTTTTTTTTAAAAAAACCAAAACCGATTCAAACCGACCGGTTTCGGTTCGGTTTTTTGGACAAAACTGGTTCAAACCGGTTTGGCTTGGTTTTGACTCGGTTTTTTTCCGGTTTTTTTTTGTTTGGATTCGGTTCAGTTTTTTCAATTTCAGGCTTATAAAACTGAAACAAAACCGAACCGGTTAATTTTTTAAAATTTTAATTGGTTTAATTAGGTTTTTTTCACGTTTCGGTTTTTTCAGTTAATTTTTTACTATTTTCTCATTTTTTTTATTTTTTGTTTTTTTTTCTCACAACTGGCCAGTAAGACACATCTGATGAGATAAATGCAAGACGGGATTATTTATAATTCCGAGACTCGTGATTCAGGTTGATGGATATGTCTCAGTTGGTGCTTTCGAAAAAGACGTGCTTGCAAGCATGTCTTGCTAGCTATTGCAAGTATAAACTTGCTCTCGTATTTCACAGGAATGCACCTTAACATATATGTTCAACGTTACAATAATTAACAGGATGCTCTGTATAAATGGCGACAATTTACAAACAGTGGATTCCATCTTCTGTCAGTTTATACTCAGGGTCCTTCAAACCAAAATAGACATTCCAGGCATACACTTCATTAGTAGTATTCATCTTGCAGAAAAAAGAGCACTACTAAACATATCCATATCTATCAAGATTTTACAGAAACATATCTTCGAGCCCATTATTTAAGACACATAATTGAGTATTCTAATAAGCCTGTCTTCTAACTTTGTTCTTGATTAACTCGTGTTGTAAGAGCTTCACGAGGTTATACCTGGTTTTCATCTTTGATCACTTAGAAGTGGTTGAGATGGAGGAGCTGCAAAACAAATGGAGAGCACAGATTATTTAGACTTGATGTACTTGTATAGAAGAAACCATTATACCATGACATATTCAGAACCTCAGTTGGCCTTCTTCATTTTTGGCCGATTTATCACATCAGCAATTTCCTCAAGAATGAGTTTTCTATTATTATTATTTTTCTTGTTTTTGTCATTCTCATGTAACTTGGGTTCTGCTAGGTAAGTAGTATTTAACTCAAATAAACCTTACGGGCTCAGATAAAAAGTTATATAACTGTACTCTGTCTGTGCCAGTGTGTGTTGTGAGGGGGATTATCTCAGTCAGTTCATTGCATTACCTTCAGAACTTTGCTGTCTACTGGATGAACGCATCGATTTACAAGTTTTCTCATTAATTTCAACCACAACCTGACGTGATAAAAGAAGCCCCGCAATAAGAGCACCGAGCATCAGCATCACAAAAACTGTATCCCATCCTTTTGTTGAAAGGAACCCAGTGAGAAGAGGACCAAGAGCTGCACCAATTGATCCAGTACCATCAATTATGGCAGTCACTGTTGCCAGGGCTCGAGAATCCCCCCTAAGAGAGCTGTGCGTGCCAAGGTCAGCAGATACTGCAGTTGTGATAAGTGCATATGGCCCATTTATGAATAATCCAGCAATCATCATGAGTACAATGTTCACAGTCCGTGATAGATTCCCATATAAGCGGTATAAAAGCATAGAAGGAATTGCAGCATACATGAAACTGGCTGCTGTAATCGCCCGAGCTCTAAGTTTATCAGAAATATGGCCAGCAAGAATTCCACCAACAATGCCCCCCACATCAAACAGGGTTGAGAGATTTCCAGCTGACTTCACAGACATATATTCTCCACCAATTTCTGCAGTTAAAAAAACTTGGACTATTAAGTCTACAAAACAGGGTAATCTTGTAAAGATTTCTGACAGCTGCAAAAACTTATTTTGAATATCCTTGATCTTATCCATTAGGGTTTATGTGTTCACAAGTAAACATCGCCAATTACTGTGAATGCTCTGTTCCAGTGACAATATCCTTACACAGATTATATGCTTGATCTTATTTGATATATAAGGATTTCAGTAATGAGTTTCATCTACGTCCCTCAAGCCTAGCTAGCCTCATGTTCTACTTCTTAATATTAGTAACAACTGGCAAAGCAGCTCTATAGTGAGGCTACATGACCATTCTCAAAACCCCTGCATGACTGAACTAGGAATTTTTATTAGTCAAACAATTGTACCACAATCTATTACTATTTCAAACTTGCAACTGGAAGTTTGAAACTACTTTTTATAATGGTCCCCAAAAGCTATGTGCAACATGAAGTAACAAGATCTAACCGTTTGCGACAAGTCCTCAAGATTAACTGATAAGCATGTCAACAGATATAGTAAAGTGAAACTGGTACGAAAGCAGATGACAAGTTAGAATTTAAAATGTCAACAAGAAATTGCAGAATACAACACATTTTTAATTTAAACTTTAAAGTCAAAATTTTAGTTAAATGAAGATAAAATGATGACCATAACTCTTACCTAATGCTCCAATAAGAATTGATAAAGGACTAATCAAAACTTTGTTTTCAACATATGGTTAGTGTGATGTCACAGTAGCAGAGAACGAATTAAACAGATGAGTCACAAATTGTTCAGGTGATCCATCAAACAGCATTGTTTCAAACAGGCGACACAACTGCCCAACCTACGGTCAAAAACATGTTCCAGGCTTCCGGAATTGTTCTGACAGCCTCCATTAGTAAAAATAAACCCCACCCCCCTTCCCCCCCTTTTTTTAGCTTTCTTTGATAAATCATTTCAATTGAAAGCTGCAGAGTGAGGAAATCTCATTTGAGCAAAAAGGAGATAATCAAACACTCAACAGATTGAGTGATGAAATAGGTGCTCCCTACTGAGTAAAATCATTAAGTTCACCGACGAGATCTTAGCCCCTAACAGCCCTTCATGCTAGCTTGACGCTTGATTAATTGCAGTGTATTAGTGAATCCCTACAACTTGCAATCCTTTCTGTATTGCTAGTCAAAATCCAAGAACAATATAGCACAAACCAGCAAACAAAATCTTATTCAAGAAACAAGGTTAGCAACCAATGAAATACAAAATTCTAATAGCAGAAATTGGATGCCAGATAATACCTGTCTGACTCAAATAAAACGGCAACCAATACAAAAACGTGTAAGCCACGAGCTTGGAGAAGAACAGGCAAAATGAAAATGGTATCACTCCTGGTATCAAGCAAGCTTCAAGAAGCCCAACACTTCTCCTAGCCCCAGATCTGTCTCGGATGGGAGCACTCTTCCCCTCCACGGTACCTTCATTCTGTGTCTGAGCTTCTACATCGCAAGGCACTGCCTCTGCCCTTGTTGCTGGGCCATTTGGGCAAGGAAATCCAATATCCTCAGGATAAGCAGCTAAAAACAAGAAAACCAATATCCCTGATATTGCAATAAATGTGCCAGGAGCAATAAAAGACCATCCCCAACCGTACTCCAAAACACTTGCAGCAATAAGAGAGCCAGTAATATTCCCAACTGAAGTATGTGCATTCCAAATACCCATTATTAACCCTCTCTTCCTTTTCCCAAACCAATTACCAATCACAGCCACAACAGAAGGCCAACCTGTGGCTTGAAACAACCCAGCAACCATTTGCATAACCAAATAAAACCCGAAAACATGAATGTTCCAAAAGTATCCCATACCAAATAACCCCACAAAAATTCCACTACCAATCATCCCAGAAGTCAAAAACAACCTCAAATCCAATGTATCACCTAAATGGCCAGCACCAAACATTCCCAAAGAATAACAAGCAAGAAATGCAACATCAATCAAACCCAATTTCTCTGTCCCATCTTTCCCATTAAATGGTTCCCAGCCTTTATATCCAAACTTATCCTTGTTTTCACCCAAGAATTCATCTTTAACAAAGACACTTCCAATTGGCCAAGGGTAGACATTTGTGGTCTTGTTGGGTTCAGGATCCAATGCACTCTTGACTATGCTACTGGGCTTTCTTGATGCATGGTAACTAGTATATGCAATGAAAGTAACCAACAAAACCATGTATCTGTGTGTCTTAAGACTACAGTCTTTGCCTCTTATTTTCCTTATAAGCCAAATCCCAGGTGGGATTTTCCTCATTGCGTCTAAATTATTAGCCATCTCTAAATTCACAAACAGGATTATCCAATCACTAAATCAAGACAGAACATACTAGATACTACCACATTCTTCGAGAAAGAAAACAGATATTGCCATGAATAAAAGCAATAGCAAGTATATTACGAGAAACAGAATCAAATTCTCAAGAAAATCACCTACTAGCAAGAAACAAATAAGATTTTGTTTTGATAGCAACGAATGGTCGAGAGGGAAGAGCCAAAACAAATTCAAGAAATTTCAGCTTCCAGCGCGTATCAATCTGTAGTTGTTGAATTCATTAAGTTCGAGAGTCAAGAGAGTGTGTGAGGATGAGGGTTTCCTCAAGTTCTGGTGTTGGAGCGAGAGAGGGGTTATGTTATGTGAGAGGTGAGAGGAAGGGAGAGAATGGCGGGAGAGGAAAGAGAGGGCAAGGAGCGCGGGAGGGCGGGACAGGGCAGAAGGAAACGGAGGGCACGTGGCGAGAGGTGGGAATTCGAAACTGGAATTATACGCTTTTTGGTGCCACGCAGATGCAGTCAACCGTGATGACATAACTCCTAGAAAGCCGTTAATATGCTTACGCAGGACCTTTCTTATTTCCGCGTGGCATGTGGCTCTCCCCTAAAATAGGATTTGTCAATTTATAGCCGCAATCCTGACGCAATGTACACACCCCTTTGGCATTGATGTTTCTTCTCTCAAAAAATATAATTAGATACGATAAAAATAATACGTACATGAATATCATTATAAAAAAAATTAGAATCAATTTTATATTTATACAAGATTTAAGAGTATTTATTTCAATATATTAAATAGTTTCTCTCCTCTTTTTTTTTTTTATGTATTGTTAGTTTTGTTACTCGGACTCCACTGCTCATAAATTCAAATAACTTAATCTTAAAGGGTGTACCTCATCTGATCAGACTCTCAGTTTGCTCCCTAAAAGTCACTAGTTCGAGTCCCACAAACTTCAGGGTTATTGGAGGTTTACATGATCGTTAACATCAGGGCCCATAGAATTAGTTGGGGTGCGCACAAGCTGACCCGAACACCTACATTAATAAAAAAAATAACATGAACTTAAAAAATCCTTAAAAATAAGCTTAAAAAAATCTTATAAAAAAATCCTAAAAAACACCTAAAAACATGTATTTGGGCATGGTAGCCCAAACTCGCTCCCAAAAGCATGAGCTTGGATAAAGAGCTTGAGCCCATTCTCTTTACATGGGCGCATGGATGCCAAGTGCATCCTAGTAGGCGAACACTAATGCAGGGCATGTTGCCCAGCACCAACGGTGCTAGACATGCACCTCAGCATTCTCGTGTGCTTAGGCTATTATGTCTCAGCCCAGTGTTTTTGGATCTAAGTCCGAATCTATTTTCACTTGTAATGAACTCGAACACCTTACTTGAACTCAACACTTGTTAGGAAATTTTTCTTACATCTCAAGATCTTAAATAATATTATAGGTTTGTATGGGAATGTTAATATTTTTTTTTCAATTATTATATATCTAACATGCATAAATAAAAAATACAATATCACACATGAATATTCAATGAAAATAAAATTTATGTTCTTTATATCTTTTGATGGGTCTTTGAAATGGTTTTAGCACCTTTTTTTTCCTTCCGTTACATGCAAAATGTTTAGACATTATTTGGATTTTTTTTAATTTGTTTTTTAGATTATAATAGATTTTTATTAAAAAAACAATGTTCACAATTAAAAAAAAAAACATGTTCGCATTAAAATAATAAAGATATGCATTGATAAGTAAATAGAGTTTTAATTAAAGAAATACATCTTCTTGATAATTTTATTATTTATCTTTCTTGCAAATGTCTCCCAATATAATTATTTCATTAAATAGAAATAGAATCCTAAAGACAAATGTCACAAATATACTGAAATACACTAAATCATTTTTTATATGATTTATTTTAAAACTCGGTTGTCTCGCCATCTCTTATCTTCTTTACATGGAAACAATCAAAGTTTTTTTTTTATATCAACTTTTGATATGAGAGAGAGAAATTATCAGGTAATTATAATGTATTTTTTTTCTACTCACGAAAAAATAAAATATTTATAAATAATTTTCATGATAGATTGTGCATTTAATGTAAGTGAAAAGACTATATATTTGTGGTTTAATAAATTTGAAAAATATCAAATACTTTTCATGCTGCTGGAGCCAAGGCCACCACCCACCAGCATTTCAATTTACGAGGAAACTACTAGATGCTTCAATAACATTACTCCTTCACCCACTCGCATGAAAATGGAACTCATAAATCTCATTTTTATTTTGGGTACAATGAATAGTCGTGGAGGGCTCCGGAACCTAATAATACATGTCAATTCATTGGCCCAAAGGAGCTTTAGGTTCGGCCCATATATGAAATCTGGAGCCCGATCGGGCTCTCACCATTAACGTAATATAAAGCCCAATAAACCAAATAAATAAAACACGTCACACGTGTGCAAGGGATAGAACAACCAGACACATCCTCCCTCCCTCCCTCTTCCTCTTCTTATTCAACGGATAAGGCATTCCTCCTCCCACCTAAACCAAGAAGGCAAGAACATGCCCTCTCTTTAATTTTCCTCTCCCTTCCATATTATTATAGTTTTTTCCTCTCAAAACATGGGCTCTAAAATTCTCCCTCAGGTACTCCCTCTCCTTTACCTACGCACAAAAACATTTCGATATTTATACAATTTTCTTTTACCTTTTTTTTTTTTTGTTATCTGTTTGCAGGCACTTGCTGTTATACCCAGGAGTCCTACTCAATTTCCTGTCCCGAAGAAATTAGGTTTTTCTTCAACAATCAATCGCAGCTCTTATCTTTCCAACTCAGCTTCTTCTAGTAGATTTTCAGTCTCTAGGGTTTCTTCAACGTCATTAAGTTCGAATCTTGAAGCATTTTTTAAGGACTTTTCGAGGCAGAGTTTTGTAACGAGAGCCGAGTCGGAGTCTGGAGATGGAGAAGTTGTGGAAGAAACTGAGAATGTTGAGGAAGAAATAGTTGTAGAAGGGAGTGAGGAAGAGGAAGTTCAAGCTGAAGCTGAAGTTGAAGGAGCTGTTAAAGAACCCAGAAAGCCTCGAGTTAAGCTTGGAGATATAATTGGGGTACTTACTTTTATCTGTTCTGGGTTTGCTTCTACAGTAATTATGTTAAGAACAATCACCTTTTAAGTTTTTAATTTTTTGTTCATTGATTTATTTGAGTAGATTTTGAATAAGAGAGCCGTGGAGACTTCAGAGATGGCAAGGCCGATTCCAGATATAAGGACAGGGGATATAGTGGAGATCAAATTGGTAATTGCTTTCTATTGTTGTTCTTATTCGCATTAGCTTGTTGATGTTTGGTTTGTGGTGAAATGAAATTCTTTTGAGGTGTGATTTTATGTGGTTGATTTACAGGAAGTTCCTGAAAATAGGCGTAGACTGTCCATTTACAAAGGCATTGTCATATCTAAGCAGAATGCTGGTATCCACACAACTATTAGAATTCGGAGGATTATTGCTGGTATAGGAGTTGAGATCGTATTCCCACTGTGAGTACTCCTTTTGCCTTGTCTTACAGTTCTATGTTGGCTATTCATTTGGTTTGCGTAGATGATCTTATTAGTTGAATAACTTCTGTGTAACTCCTAGATGAAACCTGTGATTACACTACTACTGTCTTTCATTTGGATGAGAGCACTGATTTTTACAATGTCTGCTGACTATTATTCAGTATTCTGTGTATAATACCATTTATTTTTGTTTGAAATGCTATATGAATCTAAGAATATTTGACACTGTAAAAGTTGGAAGTTATTTTTTTTTATCTTTTTTTCATAGTTAAGGTTTTAATGAGCTTGTTATGTGATCTGCAATAAAATAAACATTACTGAAAGATTTAGTACATATTCACTTGGGATTTCTGTTCATAAAATCTCAATCATTGAGCTTTGAAAACAGTAGTGGCACTAAGTTCGAAGCTCCCCTGCTTTTGTTTTGTGACACATTCCTCATCCAGCCTTTTGATGCCAAGAGATAAGCCAATGCCAAGCATGTAGATTCATGATCATGATCATGATCAAGATGCTTCTAACAAATTTCCTTGTCCTCATAACACCAAAATCTTGAAGTTTTCTTTTGACTGTGTTTATCTAATGTTACTTCATAATTTTCCTGGTTCAATAATTAGCGGTTGTGACATGATTAATGGGTTCTTTTACTACCACAGCTACTCGCCAAATATCAAGGAGATAAAAGTAATTAAGCACAGGAAGGTTAGGAGGGCAAGATTGTATTATCTGAGGGACAAGCTTCCCAGACTGTCCACTTTTAAATGAGAAAACATGGATACTGTCATTCTCTGGTCCTCTTCTTCTCCAAACGAGTACCATGACTGCAGAGAATTGTAAGAACTGAATTCTTCTCACTTTGTGAAAATTTGTGTATGCCACATTTGATATGCTAAAATGAGACTACAATGTTTCAGTTTTTTTACCAATTATTTCAGGCTATAGCATTTTCTGATGCCCTTGCTGCAATTTTGTCCTGCCAGGGCATGGGATTACAGAATGTGCTTTGATCTATATTTTTGCATCCTTAATTGGTATGATGAATTTTATCTTCAAACATACGCACATCAACATTAGCTGCTGCTGTTTTTTTTTATAAGCGTTGAAAGAGAGTGATAATATAAGATGCAATATGCTATTAGGATTGTGGGTAAACTCTTTATGTGGGATCAACCTCCAGTGTTCCTCGTTATTGTCCACTGTTCTTTAGAGAGATAGCTGTAATCCAGCCGTTTGGATTGTTCATTTTAGGCTGACTAGGTGCTACTTTCAATTTTTATCCTTTATTTTATTTGTTTGATTATAGAAGGTCACCTTGGAGGTTGAAAGAATTTTGATCCTTCTAATAGAAGGCCACCTCCAGTGGTCTTTGTTTTTCATACCTTATGGACGAAATATTATTGGCGATAAGAACATGTTTTTTATGGTACTGAAATATTTATGATCAATTAAATGCATTAGACATGACACTCCGAATAGACATAACAAAAATTAATTCCACCATGTTGTTAACTTCGAGACCCATGGGATTAGTCGAGGTACGCACAAGCTAGCCCGGACATTCACGTTAATAAGAAAAAAAATATATTAATTCCACCACGGAATGTTACTTATCTGATGCTAAACAAGTATTTGTTCGATGATTCATGTTTTCCTTTCCCAAATGAGGATCGACTAAAGAATTAAAAGGTTAAACTAGGGGCATTAAGCAAAAGAAGTGTGATGAAAGAAGCTTGAGTGAGAGGTTCAGACAAAGCATTGTGGAGCTGCTGCACCTGGGGAAGTAGTTTGCATGAGCTCTTTGAAACTGTCCTGCTAATGGTGGTGCTTATCCTAACACCCATCTGATCATGCCTGTTCTAGCTGTTTAGTTTTGAAGAATAGGTTTACTTGATCTCAAAACTTTCGTACCAAAAGCAAGGTTAGGTGTCTCTAGATAGAGTAGATCCCCACTTGAAGAGAAAAAACAGGGTACTGGTTTAAGCATATTGTCTCAAAACTTTGTTTTTTTTCATCCTTTTTTTTATAACCATAAGTTTTTTATTTTCATTTCAGTCCTTTTACATTTATTGCTTTTGAGAATTGATTTTATAGTTTGTTTTAGTTAGCTTATTATCATGTTTTCGTTTTTCGTAGAGTAGGAAAACATCTCGACTCAACGTTGAGTTGATGTTGAAATTGCAAAAATTATTTCAGATTTTTTGTTTAACAAATAATTGGAAATAAAAGGACTAGAATTGAGCATGAGTCAAGAAAAAAATCCTTTTTTTTTTAATGAAAAGGAAACCAAATGCGAGATGCAAAAGTCGAGAAAAAGAAACGAGATAAAGAAAAGAGAAAAAAAGGAAAAGAGAGGAGGAATTAGTTGTTGGAGGAGATACACCGGAGGTGCGCCGCATACACACACCACCTTCCAAGAAAGCTTGGGACCCCAATGATTCCAGTAACATGAAGTTAGGTGATTTTCTAAGGTTGGAGGAGCTTTTACGCGCCACCACAATGCAGTGGCTCCTCTAATGTGTGTGTGTGTGTTGCACGGGCTAGATCCTTCTCTCCTTTTCTTCAATTTAATCTATATATATTCTTCAATTTAATCTATAATTATATATTAACTTTTCAGTTGAGTCTCGATTTTGATTCTTTATATACCAAATTCTTTTCTTTCAATTTAATTCTTATTTTTCTAATAATTTTTCAATTAAATTTTAGATTTCATTAAACACAGTCCAATAAAAACCATGTCATTAGAGAGAGAAATAATGACAAAAAAATGGAAAGAAAGGGACCATAAAAATGGAAAGAAAGGGACCATTAAAAATGGAAAACCATGTATATCAAAATAACAACCATTGTCTCGTTAACATCGTCGTTGTCACCATTAACACTTGTAATCAATGAAATTATTCAAGCCTCGTAATCATTATTACAACAACTATTTAAGTGTTGTCCCTAAGACTTTTATCATTGCTAATACCAGTTTTTTACCAATATAATTATTATTAGAACAACATTCACTAAAATTGCATTTGTCATCATCATTAATAACATATCTCACCTTAAAGCATTTATTTTTACATTTATACTAATGAAAGGCGTAATTGAAATATTATAAGGTTGTAAATAAACATCTAATCCGATTCATATGTTATAATGAAATGTTCAACAATTTAAAAGAATTGGAGATTGGTTGAACCAGTACTTGATACATTTTCATTGTGACCCAGGCTTTGCCCCAGGCTAACCTCCTAATCATGTTTTAAAACTTTGATAATAATCACCTTTTTATTTTATGCCGACCCGGATCAACCCCTAAGTCGGGTTTTAAAACTATAATAATAACTATTTTTGTCTTTACATTGACATGAGTCAATGTTCAGCCTCACTCGTGACCCGGGATTGCCTCAAGTCGACTCCCGAATCATGTTTAAAATTATAATAATTATTATTTTTATTCTTATGTTAACTCGGGTCAATCCGACTCATAATCCAGGCTTTGTCCTGAATCGACCCTCGAGTAGGGTTTTAAAAATATAATGATAACCATTTTTATCTTTATATATCTTAGTTGGACAATTTTAATATTGAGAGTTTTTTACAGTGATATTTTAGAAATAAAAATAATAAATATTGTCTTTCAATATGTCTTTTTCGTACCTACTGTGAAGCCAGCCACCACCAGCCACCAAGATTGAATTAGAAATGTGAAGCCAACCCAGCAGATGCTTTGACTAAACCAGTCAACACCGATAAGTATATATGGTGTAAATCCTCTTATGGCCTAGTAGAAACGTAAACGGCATGCGAGATGGCAAGTATAAGGATAGAAGAATCACAAAAGATCATGTGTGAAGACTTGATTAACTCATCAAAGTCTTCAAGTGGGAGAATGTGAAGCCGGCCACCACCACCCACCAAGATTGAATTAGAAATGTGAAGCCAACCACCTAAGTCAATAATGGTAGCCATCCTTCACCTAAGTCAACAATGGTAGGAGAAGGTGAAGCCATCCTTTCCACCTTAGTCAATAAATGTAGGCACCTTGCCTTGCCCATTGCTTGGATGCTTGCCTATAAATAGGCGGTGCATCCAAGCTTATTTTACACACCAAGAGAGAAACAAGAGAGATAGAGAAGAGTGAGAGAGGGAAAGTAATCCCACAAAATTGTGAGGTATTTGTGAGAGAGTAAGTGAGGTGTTTTCTCCTATTAATAGAGATTTCGGTTGTTCTCCTATTAGTAGAGAGAGGTTGTAATTCCCACATTACTTAGTAAAATCCTTCTATACTTGCCCGTGGACGTAGCCAAATTGGGTGAACCACGTAAATTCTTGTGTGTCTAATTTCTCATTTTATCCTATTCTTTGCCTTTTATCTTGTCGGGTTTGCATGCCGGATCCTAATAGTGGTATCAGAGCCTTCTGGTTGGTGTTGGTAATACACAAAAGTTATTCGTGTATACAGTTACTATTCACGTCTACGGAACTATTCACCTATACGGCACTATTCATCCATACGGTACTTGTTCACATACGCTACTATTGGCGTATATAGAAAGTCGATGCGGTGATTAAATACAGATCTAGGAAGTTCTTGTCTAAGGAGATTGGGTTTTAAGCGGGACCGTTTGTGACCCCTCCAATCTTTCCCGGAACTTACTTAGTGAAGTATTATTCACACGATACTATTTCTATATACGTTACGGATCCGTGAAACGGTGATAACCGAATAGATCTCGGTGAATACAATGGCAAAGAAAGTACGAGATTGAGAGGTTCAAGGGAGCAATTTCTCACTTGTGGAAAATGAGAATCAAGGCAATCTTAAGGAAAGACAATTGCTTGGCGGCAATTGGGGATCGGCCCGCGGAGATCACCGATAATGCAAAATGGAATGAAATGGATGGCAATGCTATTGCTAACATACATTTAGCATTAGCCGATGAAGTGTTATCAAGTGTGGCGGAGAAGAAAACAGCTAAGGAGATATGGGAGACTCTAACAAAGCTATATGAGTCTAAGTCTTTGCACAATAAGATTTTCTTAAAGCGGAGACTTTATACCCTTCGAATGGCGAAACCACGGCGGTGACCGACCACATCAACACAATAAGGACTCTATTTTCACAACTCACTACGTTGGGTCAACAAATAGAGGAAAGTGAACGTGCGAGCTTCTACTTCAAAGTCTTCCAGATTCGTATGATCGGCTCATTATCAACTTGACCAATAATATCCTCACGAGACTATTTAGTCTTTGATGATGTTACGGCCGCCATCTTGGAAGAAGAAAATAGGCGCAAAAATAAAGGAGACGAGAAATAGTTCAAACCAAGCGAGAGGCATTGTTGGTGTCAAGAGGGAGATCAACGGAGCGTGGCTCCAGTGGGAGTCAAAGGCAAGGGAGGTCCAAATCAAGAAGCAAGAAGACTGTGAAATGCTACAACTGTGGCAGAAAAGGGCACTTCAAAAGGGATTGTTGGTTTAAAAAGGGTATAGAGAACACTGCAGAGTCATCAAAACCTCAAGGATGTGTTGCGAGCACCTCGGAAGATGGGGAGGTTTTATATAGTGAAGCAGCGTCAATCTCTACGAGATAGAGAAGAGCTTACCGAGGTCCGGCTAATGGATTCGGGAGCAACATGGCATATGACTCCTAATCGAGATTGGTTCCATACATATGAACCCATCTCCGGAGGCAAAGTGTTCATGGGTGATAATCATCTTTGTAGAGATTGCTTGGCATTGGCACCATCAAATTGAAGATGTATGATGGCTTAATTCACACTATTTCGGGAGTGCGACATGTGAAAGACTTAAAGAAGAATCTTTTGTCCGTGGGACAATTTGATAGTCTTGGCTGTAAGATCCGAACGCAGACAATGGAATAATGAAAATTGTCAAAGGAGCGCCGGTGGTTTTAAAGGCAAGAAAGACAGTTGCAAACATGTTTGTATTAATGGGAGAAACATATCATGGGACGAAGCGTCAATCGCATCGGCCGGTCTGCGAGAAGAGAAGACGATGATGTGGCATCAAAAACTAGGCCACATGTCGAGAGAAAGGTTTGAAAGTTCTCTCCGATCGAAGTTACTCCCCTGGGCTTACAAAGGTTACTTTACCCTTTTGTGAGCATTGTGTTACAAGCAAACAGACACGGGTTGAAGTTTGGCACATCAACAACTAAGAGCAAATGCATCTTAGACCGATTCACTCGATGTTTGGCAAGCACCGGTTGTATCCTTGGGAGGAGCAAGACACTTTGTATCATTCATAGATGACTTCTCCAGGAGATGTTGGGTGTATCCAATTAGAAGGAAGGCAGATGTGTTCGCAGTCTTTAAAACTTTCAAAGCGCGGGTGGAACTTGAATCGAAAAGAAGATCAAGTGTTTGAGGACCTGACAATGGAGGAGAATATACCGGTGATGAATTTGATAACTTTGTCAACATGAAGGTATCAAAAGGCGATTCACAACGGCATACACTCCACAACAAAATGGAGTGGCGAGCGGATGAACAGAACTCTATTAGAAAGAACAAGAGCAATGTTGAAGGCTGCCAGTCTAGGAAAGTCATTCTCAGGCGGAGAGGGTCAATACCGCTTGTTATGTGATAAATCGATCTCCATCAACCGCAATTGAGTGAAGACACCGATGGAGATGTGGACCGGGAAGCCAGCTGATTATTCTCGATTGCATATATTTGGAAGTCCTGTGTACGTAATGTACAATACTCAAGAAGTCAGCAAGCTGGATTCAAAATCCGAGAAAATGTATATTCTTGGGATATCTTTGATGGAGTGAAGGGGTATCGCTTGTGGGATCCCACCGCCCACAAGGTAGTCATCAGCAGAGATGTTATATTTGCGAAGATAAAATGCAAATGGAAGAAAATAATAGCATTTTAAAGGAGACTACGGAAGTCCGGATGGAAAATACTCGAGAATCGTACTTCTTCGAAGCTGCACCGAGCATGAAGAACAAGAACAAATAGAGTACGAAACTCACGAAGTTCGACGGTCAACTCGTGAAAGAAGACCACCGGCTTGGCACTCGAATATGTTACGAGAGCAACATTGCATACTTGTCTTCTAACGGAGGATGGAGAGCCATCAACTTTCCATGAGGCTATCAAAAGCACGATGTATCTATGTGGATGACAAAGAATGCAAGAGGAGATTGAAGCTTTGCACAAGAATAACACTTGGGATCTTGTTCCGCTACCACAAGGAAGAAAGGCCATTGGCAACAAATGGGTTTACAAGATAAAGCGTGATGGCAATGATCAAGTGGAGCGGTATCGTGCAAGATTGGTGGTGAAAGGATATGCTCGAAAAAGAAGGGATAGACTTCAATGAGATATTTTCTCCGGTGGTACGACTTACTACAATCGAGTAGTCTTAGCAATGTGTGCTATATTTGATCTTCACCTAGAGCGGTTAGATGTGAAAGCTGCATTTCTTCATGGAGAACTTGAAGAAGAAATTTATATGCTCCAACCAGAGGGTTTTGCTGAAACAGGCAAGGAGAACTTGGTTTGCAGGTTGAACAAATCTCTATACGGTCTCAAACAGGCGCCGAGGTGTTGGTACAAGAGATTTGATTCCTTCATAATTAGCCTTGGGTACAACAGGACTCGATTCGGACCATTGTACGTATTACAAGAGGTTTGAAGAAGATGATGTTTTCATCATTTTGTTGTTGTACGTGGATGACATGTTGGTAATAGGCCCCAACAAAGATCGAGTCCAAGAATTGAAGGCACGAGTTGGCTAGGGAGTTTGATATGAAGGACTTGGGACCAGCAAACAAGATTCTAGGGATGCAAATTCACCGAGATAGAAGTAAGAGGAAGATTTGGCTTTCTCAGAAGAATTATTTGAAGAAGATCTTGCGTCGCTTCAACATGCAAGATTGTAAGCCAATTTCCACCCCACTTCTCGTTAACTTCAAATTATCCTCAAGTATGTCTCCTAGCAATGAAGCGAGAGGATGGAGATGTCTCGAGTACCATATGCATCGGCGGTGGGAAGTTTAATGTTTGCCATGATATGTACAAGACCGGACATTGCACAAGCGATGGGAGCGACTAGTCGATACATGGCAAATCCTGGTAGAGAGCATTGGAATACTATTAAGAGGATCTTGAGATACATCAAGGGTACCTCGAGATCTTTGCCTTATGTTATGGAGGATCGGAATTTACTTGTCAAGGGTTATGTTGATTCAGATTTTGCTGGCGACCTTGAGAAAAGAAAATCCACTACAGGCTATGTGTTCATAATTGCGGGGAGGAGGCATGTGGTCTCTAAACTTGATTTTGTTGTAGCTTTATCCACAACAGAAGCTGAGTACATGGCAGCTACACAAGCTTGTAAAGAAGCAATATGGATGAAGAAACTTATAGAGGAGCTCGGGCACAAACAAAAGAACATTCTTTTGTATTGTGATAGTCAGAGTGCTTTGCATATTGCAAGGAATCCCGCGTTTCATTCAAGAACAAAACACATAGATGTTCGGTATCACTTTGTTCGCGAAGTGGTGGAAGATGGAAGTGTAGATTTTCAAAAGGTTCACATAAAGGAAAACCCAAGAGATGCTTTGACTAAACCAGTCAACACCGATAAGTATATATGGTGTAAATCCTCTTATGGCCTAGTAGAAACGTAAGCAGCATGCAGATGGCAAGTATAAGGATAGAAGAATCACAAAAGATCATGTGTGAAGACTTGATTAACTCATCAAAGTCTTCAAGTGGGAGAATGTGAAGCCAGCCACCACCAGCCACCAAGATTGAATTAGAAATGTGAAGCCAACCACCTAAGTCAATAATGGTAGCCATCCTTCACCTAAGTCAACAATGGTAGGAGAAGGTGAAGCCATCCTTTCCACCTTAGTCAATAAATGTAGGCACCTTGCCTTGCCCATTGCTTGGATGCTTGCCTATAAATAGGCAGTGCATCCAAGCTTATTTTACACACCAAGAGAGAAACAAGAGAGATAGAGAAGAGTGAGAGAGGGAAAGTAATCCCACAAAATTGTGAGGTATTTGTGAGAGAGTAAGTGAGGTGTTTTCTCCTATTAATAGAGAGATTTCGGTTGTTCTCCTATTAGTAGAGAGAGGTTGTAATTCCCACATTACTTAGTAAAATCCTTCTATACTTGCCCGTGGACGTAGCCAAATTGGGTGAACCACGTAAATTCTTGTGTGTCTAATTTCTCATTTTATCCTATTCTTTGCCTTTTATCTTGTCGGGTTTGCATGCCAGTATCCTAACACCTACTGCTTTAGAATTATAAATATTCACTCTAAAATTATCTTAAAAACAATTTATTTTTATATATTTATTTTTATCTCTTCAATCAAACATATTTTTATCTTTATTTTATTTGTTACTTCTATTCCAGTAATCGAACCCGGCCAAGGTTCAAAGTTACTAAGTCTTTCCAATGGTTGCTATAATTATAAATAGGGAAATAAAAATGCCACGAGATTTGAAATCTCAATTTTATGAATGGGCGATGAAAAAATCACTTACCGTAATACGAAGTCACGATTGACAACTAAATAGTTTTTGATATTGTAATTTTGTTCCCATTTTAAACCTCAAATCTCTTTTGCAATGGAAGATTATTTTGAGCATAAATGGGTGATTATTTTTTGTTTGCTTCAGTTTTTTTTTTTTTTAAACCAAACCTGATTTTTTTATTTTTTAAATTAAACAGTGAGATCGAACAAAAAACTAGAGATAATTTTTTGATTTTTTGCTCAACCTTAATAAAAACTCTTGGATTTGATGATGTGATGGATATTAGAGGATATTTGAGAGTGTAGTAAAAGTTGTTTTTTAAAATATTTTTTGCTTGGAAATGTATTGAAATAATTTTTTAATTTTAAAAAATTTATTTTTGACACTAACTAATCAAAACAATCTAAAAATACTAAAAAGATTAATTTTAAATAAAAAAAAATTAAATTTTAATGAAAAACAGGTAACCCTATACAGGGTCTTAATACTGAATCGAAAACCTGAGCTACAAAATTGAACGTGAGAATTTGAACACAACTTGCAAAACAAACCCCTTCCAGATCTACGAGACTCTGCAGTCTGCAGTGCTTAAATTAGTCCAAGAGAATTGATACCGTTAAATTGCATAAAGAGGATAATTCAGATAATATTTCTTTGGGAATGAGTGTTCAAGTTGATTGCAGCTACGAGGTGAAAATCATGCCATTTAATGATATGTTTATTAAGTTTTAGAGTAGATAATTTATTGCAGCTGCTGAGGTGAAAATCATGCCTATCTTTACTATTATTTATACTTGAATGTACTTTTGTTGACTCAAAAAACAGGATGGCTAAAGGAAAGGTCATTTTATATGTTTCAATGTTTTCTCTGGTTGGAGGCTAGAAAAATAAGCTGTTATTTACGCATATTATATGTTTTCAGGATGACTCCTATGCTTGAATAGTTCCACAGACCACAGTACACATATATAATGAAAGGCTGAAAAAATTACAATCTTTAGCGATAATTAAAAGATTAAATTAAAAAATTAAGAAATAGATATATATATCAAGAAATTTAATCTTACAAAACTAGCCATGACCTAGTTATATTTAATAATTTTGTTTGTTTTTGAATAAATTTTTTATTTAATCAAATAATTATATGTGCCAATAAAACATAAAAAACAAAGTTGTTGACAACAACCAAAGATTAAACTGGAAAAATCAAGAGATAGATGTAGGTTAAGATATAAAATGTGTGTTTGGGAGTATAGAAGTGATTGCTTTTCAAAATACTTTTCGTTTAGAAATGTATCAAAATAATATTTTTTATTTTTTAAAAATTATTTTTGTCATCAGCACATCAAATCAATCTAAAAACATAAAAAAAATTAAGACAAAAAAAATTCAAAATTTTATGGAACGCGGTGCAAAACAAAATCTTAATCTTACAACGTGGGTCATGTACTCAAATGTATTCAATAAAATAAGTTTTTATTCAATCAAATGATAATAGAAAAGAAACACACATGAAAATAATTAAATAAAATCAAAAAAAAAAATTATGTAAAGTTGCACATATTCTAAAGATTGCTATCAATTCCCCTCGGTTTTTTTTTTTGTTCTCTTTCTTTCAATATTATCCTTTCTCAACAAATTTTAAGCTGTTATCCTTGAATTTGGTAATAAAATGGTGAAATCATCTAAAAAAAATGTTTAAGGACAAAAATAAATAAAAAAACATAAAAATATTGAATACGTCCATAATGAAATGTGAAAGGCTCCACAATTCAATTCTCTACAATAATTTAGCCATATCTTTTATATTTTCTTATAATAATTAATTGCACAAGGAACAACTTATTCACGTGGGGGGCTTCCTCCAACTCTGTCATTTGGGATATAACCTACTCATTGCTCAAAATTTTTGCTGGTACTTAATTATTTATTTATTTAATAAAAGCAACAAATAAATGGGTACTAACTTACTGTAAACATTAACAAATGATAAAAAGGAAGATGCAAAGCATTAGAAAGTATTGTGTTTTATATATATATATATATATATATATATATATATATATATATATATATATATATATATATATAAGAGAGTCATTATTCTTCCATACACATAAGGGTATGAAAAATGTTTTTTTTTTTAAATTAGCTTGGTAAATTAAAAATATTAGCAAAATAACATAGTTTAAAAAAGAATTGGCGAAATAACATAATCTGAGCTTGTTGCGATTCGAAACATGATATTTTATGAATATTGCGATCTAAAATCACAACAACTTACCATGTCACGATTATGATTCATGAAATATCATGAAATTTAACCCTAGCCTCCCTCCCCCCCCTCAAAAAAAAAAAAAAACAGACCCCAAACCTCTTATCTCTCTAAAAAACCTAATAACCAGTCCTTTTTCTCTAAAAACACCCGTCGAAAACTCCTATAACACATCATCAAACACCTAAAAATCACATCATTCTTCATATCTAAGCCTCCAATCAAGTTTTTATCATTAAAAAGCTTCACCCTCAGCATTGCCACCACTCCTCAACCGCGACCACCATGTTGCCACCACTTTTCAGTCTGAAAATCAAGGTAAACATTCTACATTGCTATTAATTGTATGAGTTTTATTACAGTTAATTTGTGACTAGTATAATCATGATTAAATTATTGTTTAGGGTTAGTTTGAAATTAAGGTATGTTGAGTTTTCAATAAATTAGCTATGAATTTAGGCAATTAGCATTGATTTTATGAAATTGCGGATGAAAATATCATGAATTAGGTTGAGTTTTGATGAATTATACATTGGGTTAAATGTTTGGATAAGTTGCTGAATTTGTTGAAATTAGCTATGAATTTAGGTAATTAAGGTTGATTTCATGCAATTTAGCATGAAACTATCATGAATTAGGTTGAGTTTTGATGAATTATGTGTTGCGTTGAATGTTTGGAGACGTTGCTGAATTTAAGGATTTTGTTTGAATTGAATTTAGAGATTTTGTTTGAAATGGTTGAAATTGGCTATGAATTTAGGCAATTAGGGTTGATTTCATGCAATTAAGCATGAAAAATATCATGAATTAAGCTAAATTCTAATGAATTATACATTGCGTTAAATGTTTGGATAAGTTGTCGAATTTAGAGATTTTGTTATGATTGATTGAAATTAACTATGAATTTATGTAATTATGGTTGATTTCATGCAAACAAGCATGAAAATAACATACATCAAGTTGAATTTTGATGAATTATATGTTATGTTGAATGTTCAAATAAGTTACCAAATTTAGAGATATTGTTTATACTGGTTGAAATTAGCTATGAATTTATGCATTTAAGGTTGATTTCATGCAATTTTGTTTAAATTTTATCGAGTTGATTGGAATCAATTTTTTTTCTTACAGAATATCTTATTTTTATTTTTACGATGTCACTATTGTTCATGATGTAAACAATAATATCACTTATAATGGCATAAGCAATGTGTTATTGAAAGTTAATTTAGGCATGTCATTAATATTAAACAAGATATATATCATGGACTTGGAATGAATTATAATGATATTAAATTTCATATAACTTGGAGGTGTAAAGTTTGAGAACATCACTATTATTATGTAGCAATTGCATGTGATATTATTTTTAAGATAATGATTGATTCTTTTATCCAAAATGGATTGAGCATGATGAGATTGTATATGAGTAGTCTACCAACTCTCTTGTTTGTCCTAATTTCTAATTTAATAAGTAGAACAACATCTCAATCCATCGATCTTTCCAGTCAGTTAGGAGGAGACTAAATATATCATTGATAACGGATTTGCTGCAAAAGGGTGATAAAAGTATGTTTGACAATCCATACGTTAATCAACATAGATATAACTCATCTAAGCATAATGACAATGAAGATAATGATATATTAGGCTCGAATGAGATAACAAATGATAATGATGATGTTGATGTTGATGGTATAATAAGACCTCATATTCCTGAATTTGAAGATAATTTTGAATCCATATTTACTATTAATCATAATTGAGCACTTAGTCATAACATTCGGTCAGAGGTTTTGATTTAGTGGTTGGGCAAACATTCAATGGTAAAAATGATTTAGTTAATGCAGTTAAACGGTGACACATTGCACATTCACTAGAATATCGAGTTCAACAGTCGACCTTGACTTTTGTTCAATTACACCGCGTGCAAACATTAAAATTGCAATGGTATTTACATAGGGTACCATAAAATATCAAATTCTTTGAGATAGAAAAGTTAAAAAGATCTCATACATGTACCACCATCTTTATCAAAAAACCACCAACTTAATGTGAAGTTTGTTGCTAATATTGTTTTAATCCTTATGATGAATAACCTTTCTATGATGGTTGCAAACATTCAACATAAAATAAAATTGAATTATAAATATAATATTTCCTACAATAAGATGTGAGTTACAAAAAAGAAGATGTTTAAGCATCTTTCTAATGCATACAAGGAGCCATTTGAAATGTTGCCAAGATTGTTGCTGGCAATAAAAGAATCAAATCTCGAAATGGTTATTAAATGGGATCACAAAGGGAATATTTATAATAGCACAATGGTTTTTGGAGATTTCTTTAGTCATTTGGACCTTTCATTGAAGGTTTCAAATATTGTAGGTCACTCATATGTATGGGTGATATGATGAAAAATTATTGATTATAGTTGTTTTTTTATGAAAATAATATGATATTCTCTTTGACTTTTGCAATGGTTGAAAAATAAAATAATTACAATTAGAGATGGTTCTTACTTTGATTGCAGTGATATATAACCAATGAATGAACTAACATATGTATAATATCAAATAAACATACAAACATTAAAAATGACGTTGTGAAAATATAGCATGAGGCTTTAGGATATCATTAGTAATATGCCTGATATTTTATCCATAATTTTAATATTAAATTCGAAGACTCATCTAAAAAAAGATTTGATGAAGAAGTGTTATGAATCTTCAAAATATAAATTTGTTTCATAACCAACTTAAATCTTACCCATTATTTGCATTTTATATTTTTAATACTTGTATTGTAAGTAATGTGGTCTTCGTACGAAGATAATAAACTATAAGTTGCTCATATAATTTGCACTAATGGGATCTGTATATGGACAATAGTGGTCCTATTAATGTTTTTTTTTTAAATAGTCAAGCTATATTGCCTTGATCGGATGATGCGACAGTTCGACTATAGACAACACATTCTAGTTGATATCGATATGAGTTATGCTTTTCACGTTGTTAGTCAACAAAGTAAAAGTGATGGTTACAATTAGCTAAACCACTATTGAACTTATATATCATAGTGAGATGCATGAAGGAACAAGATATTTATCGGATGCATCATATGATTACAGTGGAGGAGAATATGATTTGATATATAGGTATAACATGTCGGGTCATCAAACCAAACCCCGAGTATGTTTCCCTACCAAAATATTTGTAATATGAGTAATATGCACAATGGATTCAAAATACCATAAATAATCACAATATTTTGGAATTAATATATGTTGAACGATGAGTTTTATGTATGAAACCTTTAATGTATGTATATAATGATTATTATGTTGGCTTATTAATATGGGAGGGTCAAGAGGTTTTCTCTATACTTTATAATCTTGATGAAGATAACAAAGGATACATCTATGTCTTGTTGGTTCATTATTTTCTGATTACACTCGTGAACTTTGAATAGATGTTAACTCTTGATAATGTCGTGGTCGAGAATAAGGTTACTCAATTAGGAGGCAGTCATACCCATTTAGTAGATGATGTAGGTGTAGATAAATAGACTTGCTTATATGCTATTAACGTATTATGTTATGTTGTTTTATTAATTATGAGTTTTATATTGTGTTATTTTGTTAATTATGAGTTTGCAACTAATTTTAGTGTTTTTAATATATTTGTAATATTTGTTTTGTATTATTTAGGGTTGGTTAAGTTAAGATTCAATTTATATATATATATAATTTGAAGTACTAGAATATTTGGAGTACTAAAATTGAAAATCAAAATCTTAAAAGTCACCATATAAATGAAGATAACATGATTGTTTGTTGAGTTTAGTTTTAATTTGAATATTGTTAAGTTCTTGGTTTTATAGGTCTTGTGAACCAAATAATTGTAAGATTAACAAATCAAATAACCATTAAACATGTGTCATGAACTAAAGAATCATAGTTATTATGCAATTCATCCTAAATTCAAACGGAATTTTAGTTATAAAATGCTTGGTAGAAAATTAATTACAAGAAATGAAAACGGGACAAAATTTGTAGTTATTATGCATTTCACCAAAAATCTCAATTTTATTTATTTATTAAAAGCTACTTTAAAACCACACGAATTATAAGAAAAGAAACATTGCAGAAAATATGGTTTTTATGCGATGTTTAATTTTATAAGAAAAAAAGCATAATCTAAATAGTGTTTATAGTATTTAATTTCACATCAAGAATTGATTTAACAATTTAGCCTTAAAGTTTTAAGGTTAGTGTTTGATGTTTGATGTACAAATTATGTTAGGATTAGTTAATGTTAGATTTATTTTTTGTTAGGGCTTGGGGTTATATGTTTGGATTAAGAATAGTTTTTATGGTTAAAGATATGAGGTTAGTGATTAGTTAGGGTTAGGGTTACAGTTTGGGTTTGAGATTTGAATTATTGTTTATGCTTCGTGTTTAAATTGCAGTTAGTGTTTAGCGTTTATATTAATTTTAGTTTTTAATATTTAAGTAACTTGTATGTTATAGATGGTGTTAGGGTTTGAGTTTAAGGTTTGGATTATGGTTAATGGGTGTTTAGGATCTGAATTCGGGTTAAGTTATTTTTTTTTTATCATTTATGGGCTAATGGTTATTAAGATTTAAGTCTTAGTTAGGGTTAGGAATTAGATAGAGTTTGGCAAATAGTTTAGATATTATTTAGAGTTTAATGTTTAGAGGTAATTTGTGGTTTGATAAATATTTTGGTTTGAAAATGTATAAGTCAAATGTCACGTTTTGTAATTGTAATATTTACTAAATATTATATTTTTTAATTGTGGTTTTTTTATATTTCATGTTTTGGAACCATGACAAGTATAAACTATGATGTTTCACTATAAAGTTTTTTATGTTAATAAACAAAATTAGTCTATGAAAATGATTCACTATCTGAAAATAAAATAAAATAAATGGTTTAATTCGGGTTTAAACTTTAAACCAGTGTTTTAAGACCGGCCCGGCCCGGCGGGTCGACCCGGGACCCGACCGACCCGGGCCTGGGACCGGTCCGGTGAAGGCAAAAACCCGCTTGGGAATTGACCGGCGAAACCAGTAGGACCCGGCGGTCGACCGACCCGGTCAACCGGTCAAACCCGGGTGAGACCCGGTCAATTTTTTTTTATTGCAAGTCATTATACGACGTCGTTTTTATCATTCGGTGGTCGAAGACAGTGTGAAGAAGAACGAAGCAAAATCATTTACAATTGACAAATCCCAATTTACTCATTCTAAATTGCTAAAACGCCGAAGACAGTGTGAAACCCAGTGCCACCGGTGATGAGCAGAGGACGTCCTCGCGGATTCCGCCTATTGATTGCCGAGGAGCCGAGGTCGTCTTTGAATCTCCTTCCGAAACGCGGCGTTTTCGTTCTCTCACATCTCTCTATCTAGTCGCTTCCTCGCCTCTGCCTCTGCCTCTTCTCTTCCTTCGACCACCGCGTCTCGGCATATAGCACCGACTGCCTCTTCCGGTCAGTGTACCTTATCTTTTATATATTGTCTTAATCATATACACACAGAAGATGGCTGCTATACTAGGCGAAACCTCCTATTTACACAAAACTCTGTTATATTATTTTCTTCAATTTGTTTTGATGAAATAATTGCAAATATCCCATTGAGTTCGTTTTGATGAAATAATTGCAAATATTCCATTGAAACCTAGTTAATTTATCCCAACTTGTGCGTCCCGTCATGCAAAAGTAAATGATATATAGTTAGTGGAATCAAATCAAATCAATCTGCCTATTCTGGTGGAATCAATGCTATTCTTTTTGTCTAATGTGTGCACAGTCTAATGCTTGCAGATTAACTCTGTCAAAAGAAAATGGATGCAATATAACTCCAAGTTCATGTGTATTTTTGCCTTTCAAAACCTGCATATGATTCGATTTCTTGAAGCTAAGAATATAGACAGATATTCCGGTCAGTATTTCAAGTTTTCAACTACTATACTATGATCAAATTTGTGGATTCTATTTCTCTGCGTAATATTTTGGTTGGTGATTCATCGGGGGATTCTATTTTTTTTTGGGTTGACCCGGGTCAACCCATCTGACCCGTGACCCGATCACTTGACCGGGTCGATGATCGGGTCGGGTTTCAGAACTATGCTTTAAACCACAAAAGCAATAAATAAGTAAATGATTTAAAAGTTTTTAGAAGTGACACGTGTGCCCGATTCCATTCTGGGGAACGGGGATATCCCAAAAGGCCAAAACAAAAAACTTTTGAACAGAACCTCCCTCGGTTATTTATTATATACACGTGTCAGTTCCATCACACACCCTCACTCTCTCTCTCTGATATTGAAGAAGAAAGAAAGCTCTGCCATTCTGATTCCAGGCTGCACGAAAACCCCAAGCTACCATCCCTCTCTGTCTAATTCTCTCTCCTTTTTAACAGAGAGATTCTTTGCTTCTCTCTCTAAACGGAGCGCATAAGTAAGAACAGACCACCTGAACCGATAAAAAAGCCGAAATTGGTGCCTGAAAGTTCGATCCATTCATTCACTCGCTGCTTTTAACTAATCCTTCACATTCGTTTAACCACGCACATGTTAGTTTTCTTTACTATTAATGTCACTCTCCCTCTCTCGCTCTCTCGCTCTCTTTAATCTATCACAACTTTTTTACATCAATTTCTTCGATTGATTTGGGCGTTTTAATTTTTTTTATAGGTTATGTTTGTGTTCATTTGATTGTTTTGATTTGGATTTTTTTAGTGGAAGATTTGGTGATATTGGTGGGGTGGGGCGGGGGATATGACAACCGGTGGTGATAAGCCGTTTATCTCTGTACATCCAGATGACCTCAAGTTCATTTGTAAGCTTCTCTCCCTATATAAAATCTGCATGACGTATATTTATTTTCTGTTTTTATTTTTCTGTCGTTAATTTAACTTTCTTCGTTGCATCTTTCTTTCTTCCTTTTGTAAATAACGATTTTAATTTATTGATTTATGTGCTATATTTGCTATTTAATTTCTTGCATCGGGTTCTCATTTATGGCAAGGAGATTAAAATTCGTTACACTTAATTCTACTAGTCCATGCATTAATTGGGAGAATTAGAGCAGATTTAAGGTTGCGTGCTTTGCTTAGTATCTCAACTAGACAGTGAATCGTTATTTAATTTAATTTGATAATCCATTAGGCTGCTCTTGATCTGGAACTAATTGGGATTCTCTATTTAATAATGTCCTTGTTCTTAAAATGGAATACGAGTGTTCTGGCAGCCCAAGGTTTTACCTAACCCTTCCATGAAAGTTATGAAGACATTCAAAAGGCTTTTTTTTTTTTTTTTTTTGAAATTCCACTGGGATTTTTGTACAACTACTGCAGCTTATAGAGGTCCAGGGCAGTTTTATAGCCTCTTGTCAAATTTTCCATGGCAGGGAGAATTGTAGGTCCCCTGCAACCAAGTGTGGTAATTTTCAAGTATTGGTGATGATATTCTCATGGACTTGCTTCAGATATGTAATAAACTAGACAAGTGATGTAAATGGCTCTATAACCCTACCCCAACTTATATTCTAGCTCTCTCTGAGTATGGCGGGCAGTAAAAACTCCCTTTTGCAAATCACAGTTTTTGGTTTTAGGTACATATCAATCACATTTATTCTTTATAAATCCATTTATAAAGAAAAGTAACAAGTTTTTGTTTTGACACCTCTGTGTCAAGTGGCTGCTCTCAGGTCTCAAACCTGCGTGCAAAATTAAGATTTCTAGCCTAATATTTGACTACTGTACCAAGCGGCATTCTCAACTTCTAACATGTTATCAAATGTTTTTTAAGTCATCTGCATCAATGAGATAGATGCCTAGTATTCACGTGATTTCTCTCACAACACAGTAAAGATGATTAGTTGTTCAAAGAGGGAGGATGGGGATTTAAAGAAGATCAAATTGATGGAGCGCAATTTAATTAAAAACCAAGCTGGATCTGATCCACTTTTCTTGATACTTAAAAAAGCTTTGCAGGCATAGAAACTTCAACTATTAGAACCCAAATTGATTGGCTGAAGTAAGGAGATGTGCTTGGTCAAAAATAAAAGAATATCAAAAGATAGAAATTAAATTATTTTGCAAACAGCTCCATGGCAAATATCTGCTGGCATCAAGTATGGATAATTGATGCAAATCTTAATGCTAATCTTGAATATTATAAGTTGTATTCTTGAAAATGTTGATACCTTCTAAAAGTGTTGATATTCATGTGTGTTATAAAACTTTCAGATTCGATTTTGTCAATAGAGTTCATTTGGACTTATGATTATGTTATATATGTAATCAGTTGAGCTGGAAAAGCAAAGCTTTTGCGATCTTAAAGTTGCGAACAACACAGAGCACCATGTTGCTTTTAAGGTACTCTCTCAACTACTGTATTAAAACCATATTGATGTGCGTTGTTGGCCTTTGATGGATTCATTTTTGTCATACTTCACTTTTTGCCAGGTTAAAACCACTTCACCTAAGAAGTACTTTGTGAGGCCCAACACTGGTGTCATACAGCCTTGGGACTCTTTTGTCATTAAAGGTGCCACTTGTTACCCAGTATCTTTTTGTAGGACTTTCTTGTCCTTTTAAACTAGGAATTATTTATTCAAATGTGAATTTATGTTTGATGCCCACTAAAGGTTACAATTCTCTCACATCAGAGTTGTGGGTAGAGTGGTAACCAGCCATTTGTGAGATGTTTATTAGGTGATCATTTAATAGCTTTGGATTGTTTTTTCCTTGATTACCTATTAAAATGAAAGAAGAACCAAGCATCATAATTTTATCCTTGACCAGAATATATGGAATTTGTTTGTGCCATGTGCCAGCCAACACATAATTGTTGTAAAGTTCTTAATTGGTTAGAATATATTTGATGTTTGCAAACTACTGGATTTTCAGTTACTCTTCAGGCTCAGCGAGAATATCCTCCAGATATGCAATGCAAGGATAAGTTTCTCTTACAGAGTACCATTGTGCCTCCACATGCTAATGTTGATGAGCTCCCACCAGATACTGTAAGGGTGTTAACTTGAAGAAGAAAAGTTATTCATGCTTCATTAGCTTGACTTTGCAAAATGATATTATATTTGAACAATGATTGATTTTATTGCCAGTTTAATAAGGATAGTGATGGCAAGGTGATACAGGAGATGAAGCTTAGAGTTGTATACATGCCCACTTCTTCAACTCAAGGAAACTTGGAAGATGAAGTATTGTTGAAGGGCTCCGAAAAAAGTCCTGATGCTAACTCTGTGAGTTTTATTGTATTTGGGGTGTGCTAATTTTAGCTAACAGCATGGACTTATGTGTACTTGAAGACAATTAGTATTCTCTGGAAATCAGTTTATTGACTTCATTCAAAATAGTCGGTGCAAGGTTCTTAATTAAAGGAGAATACAAGGCATGAAATCAGGAACCAAATCAAATTATCTATCCTAATTAGGATGACACCTAATTTATAGTTGATTAATACCAAATATATTTTCTAATTTATAGACAACCTAATATAGAATCTTTTATTTTACAACACTCCTCCTCAAGCTAGCTTGAAGATATCTTTCATTGCCAGCTTGTCGATCAAGTAGTCAAATTATTTCTTGTAAAGTCCTTTTGTAAGTACATCAACAACTTGCTCGATGGTTGATATATATGGCATGCGGATCGTTCTTTGATTAAGTGTATATCAACTTGCACGCGCTTTGTTCTATCATAAGGAACTAGATTATGAGCAATTGAGATAGTTGCCTTATTGTCACAGTACACCTTCACAGTCGAGGAGTTAAGAATCTTCTAGTCTTCTAAAAGCATTTTAATCTACGCAACTTCACAAATCCCATGTGCAATTCTCTAAACTCGACTTTTGAGCTACTCCTTGCTACAACATGTTTTTTGCCTCACTAATTAACTAAATTCCCTTCAACATAGGTACAATAACCAAAAGTTGATCTCCTATCAGTTATACTTTCAACCCAATTTGCATTGGTGTAGACTTCATCATGTGAATGTCCATGTTTCTTTAACAACAGACCTCTTCCATGAGTTCCTTTCAAGTACCTCAATTTATTGACTTTATTCAAAATAGTCTGTACAAGTTCCTATTTAAATGAGAATACAAGGTATGAAATCTGGAACCAAATCAAATCATGTTTCCTAATTAGGAGTGGAGTTGATTAATATCAAATCTATTTCTTAATCTATAGACAACCTAATATAGAATCTTATATTTTACAACAACACAATCAAATCATATATCCTAATTAGGAGTGGAGTTGATTAATATCAAATCTATTTCTTAATCATTAGACAACTTAATATAGAATCTTATATTTTACAATAGCACTCATATCTCTGGAGTTTGACTGACTTCATTCAAGTTGGTGTTGCATATTAACAGAATCATTACAAAGGCAAACTAAAGGCTCCTTAAAGAAAGTACTAGATGGATAAAAATGCCATATTGACCTCTATCACAAGGGTTTAATAGTGAAGTGTACTGATGAGAAAAACTCTTGATCCTAAACTGATAGTTGAACAAGCTTAGACACAATGCTCCTGAGCAAAAAATGAGAATGGTTATGGATGCTCCAAGAGGTGTTTGAAAATGATGACAGAATAAAACTTGATAGAACATGTTAACCACCTATTATTTGCATTTAAATAATTATCATGACAAAAACAAAAATGTGATGATTTTGCAGTTGTGAGTGTCATAGTGAGCATGTTTCCCCTCTCTTCTCGAGAAAGAAGTGGGCTATTTCTTTACAGAATTGTGCTCAATTTCATGTAATGGAGTTCTGCCAAGACCTCTTGTTGGGGCCATAATCTGCATGAAATCAGATTTTTTGAGGAACATATCCATGGAAAATTGGATTTGGTTAGACAATGTATGGTTGGTAAACAAAGATCGGTTTTTTAGCAAGGTGTGGAATGTATCGTCAATTATTCAATATGATTCCACAAGATAGAGGAAGTTAACTGTATAAAGTTGCTGTAGTTTTGATTGGTCTGCTTCTAGTATGTGACTGCTGTTATTGCTTTGCACTTGAATATGCTAGAATTGGGCTCCTTCTTGGATTCTCGAAGATTGTGAATAACTGTAATGGATTGTCAGTTTTAACTACTCAAAGGAAACACATCTATATATGCACGTTGTGTCATTCAGCATGCACTATGCAACTTGATCTTGTTTATAACTGTACAATCTTGTAAATTTGCTCTGTATCATGCCTTTTTGCAGGAAAAGTATATGAGCATATCCTTGAATTAATTTCTAAACAGGTTTTTTGTTATACACGTACATGCACCCATATGCACCCATGCATGTAAGTTTTTCAAGTACACTGTTTTATGTTTGAATCAGGCTGTACAGCTCCTGGAGGATGAAAGGGATGCAGCTGTTCGGCAAACCCAGCTACTGCAGCAGGAACTGGTTAGTCACTTTGTGCTTCAGCCTGGTTATTTGATTATTATTTGTTTTCTTTTTCTGTTGAATTGAGAATATGGAGCCAGTTTTCCTCCTACCATTTTGGCATTTAAATGTTTGTTCTCGAGAAATACAAGCATGAGACTTTATCACTTCACAAGTACTTGGCATCTCAGATATTGCTCACCTAAATATTTCTTTAGTTGGTATGCTAATATTGTTGGTAAATTGCTGTTTTTTGTGCGAAAAGCTGATTTCCTCGTAACCATTCAGAAATTATTTATGATCCCCACCCCCTCCAACACCCCCGAAGTGAGCATTAGTCTCAAATAACTACTATGGAAAGTCTACTCGAAACTTGCTTAGTTGATATGGATCCCACCATCCCTAAGGGTTAAAAATGTTGGTAAAGAAACAGTGGGGGAAGAACAGGAACAAGATGAAAAGCAACAAATAGAAAACATGAGGTGTGTTACAAACGCTGTCCTTAAAGATATTTCCTCTACAAAAAGCTATCCTCCAAGATTCAACAGGTTCCTCCTCTAGAATTGAGGGAAGTAGAAACAGCAAGGCAAAGCAACACAAAAAAGTTCAGCAACCTAAACTGAATTATATATTCCTCTTTAAAAAGTGCAGGTGTTTATATATAGGCCTATAATCTGTAACATCCATGAAGAAATTAAATAGAGAATTAAAGACTGCAACCAGCCTTTAAAACATAGTTGTTGGAGAATATAAAATAGCTGTTAGAGAAAATAAATAGCTGTTGGAAAAAAATATAGTCATGAAAATAAATTGTAGGAGCTTCAAAAACTGTGGTTTCAGTTTAAAGGCTAAAAAATAAATTATTATTGGAGACAAGAGGCGTAGAAAGTATCGGCGTTGCCTCACGTGCAGGGAGGGAAACGGAGGTTTTCCTCTTTCTCAGCCCAACTTTATGCGCACAAGCCTATCATCTTTTCTAGTTGGTTAGTAGCTCATATCATAGTTCACTATATAAACACTAGAAAAAGGGTCTTGTTTTTTCAATGTGGGAATGGAAGCCTATTAGGTTTAATAACTTTAACTTAAAAAAGTAGAAGATGTTGTCTTTTCAATGTGGGATAGAGATCTTTTGAAATAACTTTTAAATAATATTAAATTATATTATTTACAACAAAAAATCCTTCAATGGACATTTGCAGGCAATGCTTGATCAAATGTGATAGTGCAATTGAAATGAAGCAGAGCAGGAACTTTTTAATTAGATGACTTGTAGGCATGGAATTTGTTTATCAGATGGCTGCTATGAGATCTTGAAAATGTAAAAAAGCTCATTGGATATGTGAACAGTCAAAAACACTGGGAATATTTTAGATGTTTTCTGTTTGACAACAAATGGATTCGAATGAATTATATCTAATGCTGAGAAACAGCGTTGTGATACCAAATTTCCCATATGTTAGAACCCCAACACCCCACCACCCGTACGAAAGAGGTTTTTGTGTACTAGCTAATATGTGTTTACTGCCATTTGTAGGATAAACACAGGAAACCTTCACAACAATTTATCTAAGCTTTTTCTTTCCTACAGGATTTGCTGAGGAGACGAAGATATCGAAAGACTGACCCAGGCTTCTCCCTCATGTTTGCGTTCGTGGTTGGTCTTGTTGGAATTTTGGTCGGCTTCCTCTTGAACCTTTCATTGTCATCACCGTCTACAGAATGACCTGACACTACCAAGGACCTTAGGGGAGAATTTTTTTTCTGTCTATTTTACTATATAATCTCAGGGGTTCTGTTGGATGGAAAGGACATCGATCTATTTCCTCCATATATATATATATATATATTTGTTGTTGGTCAGCTGGCCAAATATATTTTCATTTCATTGATATGTTACTGTTAGTGTGAGCTGGTAAATATTCTGTTGTAGTTTATGAAATCTTTCTTCGCATGGTTTTGAAATTTGCATTTCAAATTTACTCTTAGTCTTTCTTGAACGCTTTAGCTGGGTGATGTAGCTAGGGGTTGAACAAAAATGGCTTGAGAAAAAACCGCAGATAATTTCTCGCAGTAGAGAATATTTTTTTTATTAAATCGTTATAATATTGAAGTTTATTTAAAAAATAAACTAATTAATTCTATTAGTATAAGATTTCAATAAATAATTATTGAGTTAATATAGAATTTATTTAATATTACTATTAATAGGAAAAAAAATAAAATTAACATAAAAAGAGAGAAAGCCTAGAAAGTTCTTGCATTAGTTTTCTTGGAGTGCAAAGCAATTCATCTTCGAGTTGAAATTATTCCACTCTTTCTGATTCATGACGTATGTTCCATATATATATATATATATATATATATATATATATAGTATAAACTAAATATAACCTATAGAATATTCCATAGGTGTTTGAGCTGTAATTTCATCAGAGTCAGTAAGTGTCTCGTTAGGAATTTCAAGTCCATTGATAAGTCCACCGGTGATTTATTTTCTGACAGAAAAACTGATAGGATGTTCATGCCAAAAAACAATTGGTGTCGGCCATTATTTTACTGGTCAATCTGTTGATAAAATATTATTGATGAAGCACCAACAAACTAATCATATGTAATATAAATCATGTATCAACAACAAATTGACCGATAGAATCATTGACATCTTAAATCGTTGAATTTGCTGATTTATATTAAAATATTTTATAACCCTTTCTAATTCTATGAGAAAAAAAAGTTTATTTTACTGAGAATCACCAATATAATTTTTATGGTTGTTTGTAATTCTATCAGTATTTAAGTAATTTTTTTTTTAATGCATACTTATTTGGATTAAGTATTTTGACATTAAATAACTAAATTAAATTGAATAATACATTTTAAATTATTAATTTTACTGTAAAATCAATTATAAATATTTTTATACATTATAAAGAAGTTGGAGCTACATGTGGAGGTTAAGGTGAAGAGGGATAAAAATCTCTTAGAGGTTTATAAGACGAAGAATAATGAGTTGCCATGTATGCTATCATCTGCTCTCGTATCTTCCTACTTCTATCTTCATATTACACCTCCAATTCAGCCCTTATATCGGTCATCACAACAATTATTTGTTATTGAACCAACTCTTGAATGGTTGTTAATGGCTGCCTTGGGCTGGATTGTAGGGTTTTTACGTTCGATATACTACAACTTGCCCTTATATCTTGGGCTATAGTCATAAAGATACTATAAACCCGATTTCTATTTGGTCAACCGGTTGCTCTAGCTTCCAACCATAACTCCAGGTAGTATTTCGAATGGGTTGAAGGATCCTCTTCATATGTAGCACGTATGTTAGCATTAAATGTTTCTTGCATAAAAAACAAGTCAAAGATGTTGACAAAAAAACTTTTATTCAAAATGTTTTAAAGTTTAAACGTTTTGGCTTGGCTGTCCATAAATGATTGCACCTAGGGGTGTGTGCAAAAAAACCGAAAAACCGATTAAACCGAGAAAACTGGAAAAAAAAATAACTGAAAAAACCGAACCGAAAAAAAAACTGATTAAACCGATTAGAATTTTTTTAAAATTTTCGGTTCGGTTCGGTTTAATAAGCCTAAAACCGAAAAAACCGAACCGAACCGGTTCAGTTAAAAAAATACTATAAAAACACTTAATAATTTTTAACCCTAGCATCTCTTTACTCCTTACCCCGCAGCCCTCATAAGCCGCCCCCAACCCTCACAAATCTCAAAACTCTCAGATCTCAATCTCTCACACTCTCATATCTCAATCTCTCACACTTTCAGCTTGATAAAAAATAATTTTCCCATCACTGTACAAAACTTCACAGATCTAGTCGTCTAACAAGTTTTCAATCTTCATCTTGCAGATTGGTAGATCTCCAACAAGGCTTGGAGAAGTGTTGGGCTTCTCGTAGATAAGCCTTTGTTGATTATGAACCAATCTCTTAACGTTCATCTTTTCTCTAAAAACAATTCAATCAGATGCTCTAATATTTACAAGTTGCTGCTGCTGCTTCTTCTTCTTTCACTCTTGGTGCCAAATACTATTTGCTTTTAAAACTCCATTTTTGTTGTTAATAAGAGTGACAAGACATTAAGCATTCTAAACCATTCTACAGAAGATTATGCATCTTGTAATGAAATATCACATGACATTAAGCACAAACACAATACAGGTTTTTGCCGGTTTTTTTTGAAAAATAACCAAACCAAACCAAACCAAAACAGGTCGGTTTGAACCGATTTCGGTTGTCTTTTTTTAATAATAAAAAAATTGGTTTGATTATTTTTTATAGATAAAAACCGAACCGAACCGAAAATGATCACCCATAGTTGCACCCTTTTCTACTTATCCTCCTTTTGAATATGTATTTTCATATATAACTTCATTAAAGTTGGATCACACCAAACTGTGTAGCTTGTAAAATAAAACATTAGTCTGCAGATGTCACAAATAATCACTAACATTTAAAGAAAAATACTTGAAAATAAAGCAGGCTCTTACCAGACATTTTGCATGTTTAATAAAAGAAAATGATTCACGGGTATAATTGCTAATGGAACCATGTGTCTCCTTATTTCTATTTGAGGACCCACTTTGTGCTGCCTTCTAAAACCCTCTAATGTCAAGAACTCATGATATCTCTTCTAATTACTATAAATGATATAAGGAGGTCTAAAATTCTTCTACACCTCAAAATCATCTGACTCGACATATCTCTTTGTGTAGATGTGCACGTCATATTAAAAATCACGTAATTTGGTTTAGAAATTTGTTAAATGCAAAAAGATTACAGATTTACAAAAAATATATACTTCGCAAATTAAAACTTACCTGGTTGCATTGTGATTTTCCTAGACTTTTCTTGTCACCTTAAAGTTTGTCTTATCCTACCAAAAAAATTTCTTATAATCATTTTCGTAAAATAATTACTTTATAAATTTAAAAAACATTTATATCCACTAAAAGTATTGATTATATATATATATATATATATATATATATATATATATATATATATATATATATTAACCTTAAATTTTCTCCACCAAGCCTTAACCACGATCCACGGACATCCATTCAGGATGCTCTTTAAGTTAGCTTTATTGAAACAAAGACACTTTCATTAATTTTTTTTTATCATTGATGTTATTGTAAGCGCAACTTTCATATTTATGAGCCTGAAAATCAATTAATGAATAAAAAATATACAAACACTTAATCAATTTTTTAATGTTATTTTCAAGAAAATAAATTTTCTTACATGCTTAAATTTGACTTTCATTCCACTATTAACTTGTCAGAATAAGGAATTTTGGCAGATAGGACACCACATCTACAACTCATATTTGATAAACATGTGTCGGTAATGTGTGCAGCAGTTCTCTAAAACACTATTACTTGAAGAAATAGAACTATTTTGTCTTGATATTGAGCTTTTTCTTGGTATTTTAATTATCTAACTAAAACATAATACAAAAGAAAATAAATAATGTAAGCATATTCAATTAAATTCAAAATCTATGATTTATGGGTTTTTGTATTAGTGCATCTATCTATTTTTAACACTATTTTAGCAGCACCTTCCTTATTGGGACCTATCCAATTTTTTTCAAAACTACAAAAAAACACATTCTTAAACCATCTATCATACATAATGTGTATTGGACATCAATATTCAATATCATTTATCCAATTTTTTTCATGTACATCATTATACCAAACACATATTTGTATAGATTTATAATTCATATGGTTTAATTTGTCATACCACATATCACAAGACTCAAACATATGAGAAGAAGATGTATTATTATTACTCTTCTCATCCATGGTTATAATGGCCATTACACTCATTTTGAAGATGACATCGCTAAAAAACCCATTTCATACCAACATTTTATTTTTAGAAAGTATATATTTGTCACTCTCAAATATCAATTTAAAACTATTTTTTCTCAACAATAAACTACATGTTAAGTCCATCTTAATATCAACAACATGAAGCATACTGTTAAGGGTTAGAAACTTTTTTAAAGTCAACTTCAGTATGGCCTTTCCAACACCCAGTACCTTGAAGATTGATAAATTCCTCATGTACAAGTGTTCACCAACCACTTCTTTACAAGTGGATAAAATTCTATTTTCAATGCATACATGTCTAGTTGCATCAGTGTCAACAAATCATTGCTCATGATTTTTTATCAGGTTGACTTAAAAAACAACAACAATAATGTTCATTTTCAAAACTTAATCAATGAGGTGATCAACCTTGTTGATATTGGCTTTAACAATCATTCCCTTTCTTGTGTTACTTTATTAAGCCCTATTTATGCAACTTTTGGTTAGGTGATCTATCTTGTTACAGAAAAATATTTATCATTAAACTTTTAGCAATACTTATCCTCTTCGTATAAGGTTTTTCCTTAGAGATTATATCATAAGAGATAACTCTTGTTTCGAATAACTTATTATCCTCAATTTACCCTTGGCCTTAAAATAAGGTCTTCAACTTCTATTTTCTTACTTTTATGCTTAAATCAATTCTTAAATTCATTCTAAGATGGTGATAATTTTTTAATAATTATAACCACTTGGAATGATTCATTTATAATCATATCTTTACTATAACTATCTTTATCTAGCGTTAACTCTACTTTAATTTTGTCTCATTGTAATCCTTCTCTGGAGTCATATTTGCTTTCTATTTCTTTCAGTAAATCATCCTAGATGGATATAATGAACTCCTTCTCATTTTCATCTGTAAAATTAGATTTTGATTCTATCAATTGAATTTTAAGGTTTATAGTTTATACTTATCCTCTTCGTATAAGGTTTTTCCTTAGGGATTATATCATAAGAGATAACTCTTATTTCGAACAACTTATTATCCTCTTTTACCCTTAGCCTCAAAATAAGGTCTTCAACTTCTATTTTCTTGCTTTTATGCTTAAATCAATTCCTGAATTCATTCCAAGATGGTGACAATTTTTTAATAATTATAACCACCTGGAACGATTCATTTATTCATTTATAATCATATTTTTACCATAACTATCATATAAGGTAAGTTGAAACTAATAAAAAAATGAATTGAGCCTAGCAATCATGTCTGACCCAAGCGTCTTGGGTCTAGGAGCCATTCCAGACCCAATTTATTCTAACACGGAAGGTTATGAAGAATAACAAAAACAACACCAATAATAATAATAATAACAACAACAACAACAACAACAATAATAACAACAACAATCATGCCAGACCCAAACGCCTTGAGTCTGTGAAACCACGTCAGACCCAAGGTGTCTGGGTCTGGCAACATCAAGACCCATGTTACTTGGGTTTGACAAACATGCCTTACCCAAGTTTACTTGAATAATAATAATAATAATAATAATAGTTAATAGTAATTGTGATGATAATAATAATAGTTAATAGTAATTGTGATTGTGCTAATAATAATATAGTAATAGTTAATAGTAATGATGATGATGATGATGATGATGATAATAATAAGAAGAAGAAGAATAACAACAATAAGAATAAAAAGTATAATAAGAATTAGAATAATAACACTAAAAATAATAGTAACAACAAGAAAAAAATTAAGAATAAGAAAATAACAACAACAACAACAACCATGTCAGACTCAGTCTAGTTGGGTCTGGCAACATGCCTAACCCAAGTTTACTTGAGTTTGGCAGTCTTGCTAAACCCATACACCTTGAGTCTAGCAGCCATGCCAGAGTCGCACCTAGGTCTAGCATTAAACATAGCTGCCACACCTAGGCGCCATGGGTCTAACAACCTATGTCAGACCCAAGCAAACAACAAACAAATAGATGACAATTGTACACTTTAGTTGTTAGGAAAGAGAAAAGAAAGAAAAAATGCGAATAATCAATCACCGACGACAAACCAACAATGATATGTCTACACGGGCTGCTCCATATTGAAGAGGACACGACAACGCATCTAATTATACAATGGATGACTCGATTTGGCCTCTGGAAAGCGTCTCACGCTCCTCCTTAATGGTGTGAGCGCCGCCCACTCTTTGGGACATTTAGAACACGCGCCAACAATTTTTTGGTAAAAATAAAAAATACAACGTGAAAAATACGAATAATCAATCACCGGCGACAAACCAATAATGATATGTCTACACGGGGTGCTCCATGTTGAAGAGGACACGATAACGCATCTAATTATACGATGGATGACTTGATTTGGCCTCTGGAAAACGTCTCAC
The DNA here is from genome assembly GCA_019202695.1 of Populus x sibirica. Lineage (NCBI taxonomy): Eukaryota > Viridiplantae > Streptophyta > Magnoliopsida > Malpighiales > Salicaceae > Populus > Populus x sibirica. The sequence goes on along the minus strand of JAGMVL010002276.1, from coordinate 320,593 downwards.
GCTCCTCCTTAATGGTGTGAGCGCCGCCCACTCTTTGAGGCGTTTAGAACACGCGCCAACAACTTTTTGATTAAAAATAAAAAATACAACGTGAAAAATACGAATAATCAATCACCGGCGACAAACCAATAATGATATGTCTACACGGGGTGCTCCATGTTGAAGAGGACACGACAATGCATCTAATTATACGATGGATGACTCGATTTGGCCTCTGGAAAGCATCTCACGCTCCTCCTTAATGGTGTGAGCGCCGCCCACTCTTTGGGGCGTTTAGAACACGCGCCAACAACTTTTTGATTAAAAATAAAAAATACAACGTGAAAAGTATTAAAACGCCCACATGATCCTCTTAATTACACAAAATACTCATTTAAAACACCAAAATACCCCTAAAGGCAAAGTTTCTTTATTGTCTTTTCTGAGGCTAAAAGCATTATTTGCTTGTACTTGGAAATTAAAAACACCTGATTACCCTTGTAGAAGAAAGCCAAAGAAATGTTTATCCGTTCATGAAAAGATGAGAAATTAAAAGTGAAATTACTATTACAATTTACGGTGAAATGTCTCTTGATTTACAATGATTTCCCCAAACGTTGTTTGTTTGTACTTGAAAATTGAAAAAACCTGATTAACCTTGTAGAAGAAAGTTAAAGAAATGTTTATTCACTCACGAAAAGATGAGAAATTAAAAGTGAAACTACTATTATAATTTACAATGAAATTTCTTTTGATTTATAGTGATTTTTCTACACCATTTAACTTTTCTTATAATATTAAGATTTTAAAAAATATATTAACATGTTTTATTGTTTATATAAACAGTAAAATACTATATAAAAAAAGAACCTTAGTTTTTTCATAGGGTTAGTATAATCTCATCAATAAGTTAGGTGAAGAAGTACTTGAAAACAGGAATTAGGAAAGGATAATTTCCCTTTTATATCTATTGCTGTAATGATACCGAGTCAAAAGTTTGGTTTGAGTAGTAGGCACTTTAAAGGTTATGATTATTAATAACAAAATTAAAGGAGAATGAGGGTCAGTGATGGTTACTGTGCTGGATTCAGATCAAAATAAATTGCGGATGTCACGTAATATTACTTTACTTATTTTTTTTGGTTGAAAATTATTGTTTTTTTTGGGTAAAAGTTTAAATTTTCATTTTAAATTAATTTTTTTATATTTATATTAAAAATAAAAAAATAATTAATAAATTTTTATAAAAAAAATATTTTAAAAAACAATTATTATCACAGTTTCAAACAAAATGTTATTTATTCTAAAACAATTGTTATTTTTTGTAGGTCTTTAAGAGATTTTTTTTAATCGGTCATTAAAGAGTTGTTTTGGAATGTGGTAATAGTTGTATTTTAAAAGTGTTTTTTATTTAAAAATATATTAAAATAAATTTTTTTATTTTTTAAAAATTAATTTTAATATCAACATATTAAAACAATTTAAAAATATAAAAAATTAATTTTAAATATAAAAAAAATTAAATTTTAACCCTAAACACAATACCAAGTATAGCCTAAACAATTGGTACCGGGGTTAATTTGATAGTGATGTGAAATATAATTGAAATTGTATTTTGTTCATATTATTATTTTAAAAATATTTAATTAATTAATACATCTTATTTTGATTTGATTTTCTTGCTCTTCACTTGAAAGCCTAACCCTTCCCTTGTGTCTCGCTCTCACTCGATCTGTCCGCCATTCGATTCATCTGGTTTACAAAACCAAACAGATTCTTCTTGCTTTTCACGCTCATATTTTTTCGGATCTTCTTCTTCTTCCGAGCACTAGTAGTACTTTGTTTTGTTTGACGGGAAGATGAGCACGGGAGAGCTCCTTGGCATCGAACCTCTTGAGCTCAAATTCCCTTGTAAGTCACCGATGCATGAAGTCCTTCACTCCTTTATCTTTCTTTATATCTGCTTTTGCTTTGTAAATTTATGTCTTCGTTTTTTGGGATTAGTTGAATTGAAGAAGCAGATCTCTTGTTCTCTTCAACTGTCTAATAAAACTGATAATTATGTCGCTTTCAAGGTAAATTAATATTTCCTCTCCATTTCTTTCTCTCTGTTTTGTTTTTTTTATTCAATTGGATCAAAAGGGTATGCAACAAACGTATGAATTATTAAATTTTGTGAGATATGATAGCCTAACAATAACAAGAACAGTATGCAACTCAAATCTGGAATTTTACAATGTATATTTTTGTGGGATATTCAAATCTCTAATTATATTTGATGCTTAGGTCAAAACAACAAATCCCAAGAAGTACTGTGTCCGACCAAATGCTGGGATTGTGTTGCCTCGCTCCACATGTGATGTTATAGGTGCCCATTTCGTTCATTTTGTTATCATGGTTTTTAAAATCGAATTTGTGGTTTAATTTTTAGTGCTGCGTTGTAATTTTTGGCATCGATTTGATTTAGTCACGATGCAAGCACAAAAGGAAGCTCCTCCTGACATGCAATGCAAGGACAAGTTTTTGCTTCAAAGTGTTAAAGCTAATGATGGTGTCACTGTAAAGGATATTAATGCAGAAATGGTAAGTAACTTGCATGTAATTTGTTTATTTTGCAAGTGGGGTTAGTTATGGACTGTAGGGGTTATGGCGCGTATGGTAATTTTGGCTGTGCAGTTCAGTAAGGAGGCAGGGCATGTTGTCGAGGAGTGCAAATTGAGAGTGCTTTATGTTTCTCCCCCTCAACCACCTTCTCCTGTTCTAGAAGGGTCCGAGGAAGGGTCACCCCCCTGGGGTTCTGTGTCAGACAATGGGAATGTTAATGGCACTGATTTATCTACTGTGAGTTCATGAAGCAATCTTTTAGTGATGTTGTCATTTTAACTCCCATTAGCCTAAAGATATTGATGGCTTGCTTTTTGTTGGTGAATTTAGGGAACAAGGGCATTTGTTGAGCATCTTGAACCTCAAGACAAACCTTTGGAGGTAAAACTCAGCTGCATTTGTTTACCTGATCATGTTTACATGCTTTGTTAGATAGGAGCTTCTATATAGAACCCTTCATTCAGCTTCTGTTTAACTTATGGTTTCTGAAGCAGTTAATCATCCATGTGATTTTAATGAGGCCACTGCCAAGTCGCTGACTGCTAATACATTATACATCTATGCTGGAATGATTATGGAGTTCTATCTCATAACTCACAAGCAAGCTTTTAAGTTCTAACGACATATAGCTTGGTGTTTCAATTAAATGGGTGTTGATGTCTAACTTTGTAATTTTAATTAAGCTCATTGAGATGGGGAAAAGAATTGGGTGTAACTTCCGTCTGGTCAGGATTGTAGCTATGCAACTGTCTATTCTTTCTTTAGTTATGACTGCAATGGAATATCCATCAAACTGGTATTTTCTATCTTCTGATAGGAAAACCTGTCAACTTTCTGGTTGAATCTTTATCTAGCGTTAACTCTACTTTAATTTTGTCTCATTGTAATCCTTCTCTGGAATCATATTTGCTCTCTATTTCTTTCAGTAAATCATCCTAGATGGATATAATGAACTCCTTCTCATTTGCATCTGTAAAATTAGATTCTGATTCTATCAATTGAAATTTAAGGTTTATAGTTTATACTTATCAAGTGATTCATTTGTGAGGAAGCATAAAAATAATAATATATTAGATTCTGATTCTATCAATTGTAATTGTCTCTCTCTTTCTCTCTCAAAACGCACACACACTCACATTTACTTGTATGTTGTAATGTGCTTTAACTTGGCTTTGAATACTGTATTTGCTGCTATGCTACAGTGGACTTGATTTTGGTGAATTTTTTATATGAATTGTATGTCTTGATATCAAGGTTGTGATAAATTACCGCCTACAATAAATACTTGGCCTAATTGCAGGCAGGAGCTCTCATTTCAAAGCTGACTGATGAAAGGAATAATGCAATTCAACAAAATAACAAGCTTCGTCGAGAATTGGTGAGTCATTAACAAGTTTATCATTTGACCATTCTCTTGTAAGTTCAGATTTTATGGAGATTCAATGTGCTTTGCAAATAAGTCTTGATCTCTCTGTGTTGTGGGATGGTTTTGTCTACTTGCCCCTCATTTTCTATATTAATGTGGAATGTTTGGTTTGTCATGGAAAGTCATAGAAATGGAAAAAACAAAACTATGCAATCTGTCTCTTCTGTCTTTCATAGTTATGAAATTCAACCAGAGGTGCTTAATCTCTGAAATCTGAACATTACTAACTCTCTAAAATTATATGCATTACAAGGTGTATAGACTTGTAGGTTCTCCAAATCTGTAATGTGCCTGTTACATTTCCAGCAAAAACCTACATCAGTATTCAGTAGCTTAACATTTTTTTGGTATTTTTTAACAATCAAACAGTATCTCCAATGCATTTGTTTTCCTTTGTGCTTAATTATTTGACTTCCTGCTATTTTTAGTGAAATTAACTGATATGGCCAGATGTGGGATGAAAATGATACTTGTAGAACTTGTTTCGTTGTACTCATGAGCTGCATCTGGTCCATCATATTTTGTTTGTAAACTTTTGTATGAAATTCAGGCTGACTCTACTGAATCTTTTGCTATGTATTCTCTTTTCTTTGTCCATCCCTAATTAAAATGCTTACCGTCCCTGTAATGACTGCTTTGTTACACGATTTTATGATGTGAGGTTAATCTTTCATAATATGGGTGCCTTTTCATCCAAATATTAAGAGAAATTGAAAAGGAAAGTTAAAACAGGATGTGATGGTGCCTTGTGGGCTTCATGGCTCAATCAGAATCTGTTCAAGTTTGAAACAGCAAGTTGATGCCTGTTTTAATGTGATTAATATAACAATCATCACAAAACCGATTAAAGTAAAAGAACATGTTATGCATCTGGATACTTGGATGGGATATGTTTGGTTTGTCATCAGGCTTGATTTCTGGAACTTCTGTTGTACTTCTATCCATTAGCATTTGGTTTGTCATCAGGCTTGATTTCTGGAACTTCTGTTGTACTTCTATCCATTAGCATTTGGTTTGTCATCAGGCTTGATTTCTGGAACTTCTGTTGTACTTCTATCCATTATCCTTTCTGCTATAAGCTCTACTATCTCACCTTTCTCATATATTCTTGCCTTCTGTTTCAGTAGATCCCCATTTTAGCTTTTTGTTGATTACCCTGTTGTCAGCTTACATCGTAAGTGAGTTTATTAGCTGCAAGTTTGTATGACCTGTTGCTTTAGGACTGCTTTTTTCTTGGCTCTTTAGATCTCTTTAAGTCAAAAAGTTCATATGTAAGAATGAGAATTTTGAAGCTTCTTGATGTGATAGTTGATGTGCTCTGATATGCCTTTCTCCGATTCCTAGCATCTTCAAACAGTGGTAATTGCTTAATGACACATTACGATGCAGGAGCTCCTGAGATGCCAAGGCAGCAAAAATCGCTCTGGTGCATCATTAATGTTCGTCATCATTATTGGCTTGCTTGGCTTATTGTTGGGGTATCTCATGAAGAAGACGTAAGCAGCTATGCCTCATATATCTCGGGCCATAAGTTTTTCCATTTTTCCTGTTCCTCACCAGTCAAAGAATGATGATGAAAGGAAAAGAAACTAATGAACAGACTATGATGGATTTCTTATTTTTCTGGAACTAGCAAAATTGTTCATGTCAGGTGATATGTTGTAGCTGCTTAACTGCCATGCGGGGTGACCTGTGCTTTTATTGACCTTCACATAGATTCTTTTGTGCTTCAATTTAAGAGATTTTGGTAATGGGGATGCAGAAGACTTAATAATCTACCCAATTTCGGCATGCTGGAAAAACCAGTGAGGGAGTATCATATTTTTATCAATGCTTGTCTTGTCTGCCGATTGTAGCCAAGGAGGAAGTAGGTGGATTCTCTCATCTTTTCCCTCTCAAATTTGCTGACCTTAGATGATTTCTTTTTTATTTTTTGCCTTCTCACAATAATCAATTGTAAACACAGGGAAGTTAATAATTGTAAATTAATGTACTTTAGATGTAATATCCATCTTCATTTGCACACTCTTAAAAGAGAATCGATCAATTATAACCTCGAGAATATACACAAATACTACGCTCTATGAGCTGATTCTATTAATTTTAATAACCGATCTACACGCAAAATCTGAAAAATCCTGATGCGTAGAACATTGTGAAACAAAAACCCTTGAAACCATGAAATCCAGAATTCAATTTAGGAGAGTTTTCGGATAGTGGAAAACCATCAGTCTCAGGTCACCACCACTGGACTGACTATGGTAGTAGTGTCCAGCTTGATCGCTGCAGCTCTTCTGGTGGTAGCCCTGCTCTCCAAGGCCATGCAACTCCCAAGTTTCTTCTCAGCTATAATTAAGCTACGATTTTGAACTTCCAGCTTCGCATGTGCTGCATCCTCGTCATTTATAAACTTAATCTCAGAACCATGTGACAAAAAGTTACAGGCAATCAAACTTTTCAACAGTTGACTGAAGCAACTGATCATTGAACATTTTCAGTAGTTCTTAATAAGCATTGATCAGTAATTACTGATTAGAGAGTAATACTCTATCAAACCAGGAAATTCTTGGGCGAGAGTGTGATTTGATTAAAGTAGTTGTCACGACCCGAATCCCGGGTCCGTGACCGGCAACGCAGGAGCGGTGGCGGAAGGACACCCCTCCCGCGCTAAGCCTCAAAACGGACATATCAAAAGAATAATTTATTCAAAAATACGCAAGCATTTCATAATCTTCGAAATATTATATTATTCAAAACCGATGAAACCAAAAGATAGTTTAAAACTCTTTATCGGTAATTAAAACAAAAACAATAATCCATAATACTCATTATATTGTCAAAAATCCAAACTTAATTAAAACAAGGTAATAGTGGAGCGCCTAAGACATCGAATCAAATAGCCTTGAAAGATAAGCAAGGCATACCGACCCAAAACCGAAGAAGCAGGAACACTCAACAAGGTTCACCTTTATCGAAACTAAGAACCCGAAATAATATTAAGAATGAGGGGTGAGTTCAACCAACTCGGTGAGGGAATAATAATTAATATACATTTTAGATAATCTGATATTAATAGTTCGCAAGATCATTTATCTTGATATACATATACATATACACACTAAACATATCATATACATATCATATACATACTAAACGTATCATCATAACGTAGTGGACTACATGTCGGAGATCGATGACACCCGAAGGTGACCAGATGACACCCGAAGGTGACCGAGATGACACCCGAAGGTGACCACCGTGGGATGATCGGTCACCACAGCCGATGCCTCTCTCACCGCCTAGGTATACGTAATACTATGTGCACATAGGCTAACTACTCTCCGTTAGCATGGAGTTACCGACAAGTCCCATATCAAGGCATATTAGATATTCACATAATCATCCAAGAAACGTATATCATATCGAATAGAATTTACTTTGACAGATTGCGAGTGCAAATTCAAGAATAATGAGTACTCGGAAAAATAAGCAACATATATAATTATTCAAGAAATTAACGAGTTGTACTCATTGTATAATCAGAATACATATTTACTTATCATATATGCATATTAAAGATTATCCCACTCACCCGGAAAATATAGAACTAAAGGAATGTCGACGAAAGACCCGAAAATCCTATTGAGGATTGTTAGGAGAACCTACAATAAATATAGGCAATATACTCAAAAGCAACTCAAAGCAACACAAATAAAAGATTCCAATGCATAAATGAAAACCAGGTTTGGTCTCCTAGGTTTAGGGACTAAAACAACAATTTTCCAAAACAAGGGACCAAAACGTAATTTTACCAAAATTGGACCAATCTGGAAAATACATAAATATACTGAATTTTCACCCATGAACCATCCTTAATTCTGTCTAGAACGAACCAGGGACCGAATTGTAATTTCATAAAGTTCGGGGACTAAAATGTAATTTTCCCGAATTTGAGGGACCAAACTGAAAATATTCCCAATCAATTATCAAACTGAGATTCATCATCCTTAACCTCATAATAACACTGTCCGAGTCTCAAAATACAGTTAGGGGTCAAATTATAATTTTCCCAAAGTTTAGGGACTAAACCGTAATTTCACAAATTGAGGGACCAAATTGAATTTTCGTCATCTTCAACCTCAAACCCAGAATTTCACAGATTACCTACTGTCATCTTCTGATTTCTAACACAATTTCACCATTCAAATAAAATCATAACTCAAAATCATCATCTTTACCTCCAAACTCTCACAATCAACTAATTAACCAATTACCCACAATAATCAACCCATAACCTTCCAATTAATTCATCAATTAAACTTAAAACACAATATTCAAAACCCTAACATTTATCACAACAGAAATTAAGGCTTAAAGAACATACATTTATACATAATCTTACCTTTAAACTTATTTCCTCCAATTCTCTTCTCCTTTCCTTATCTTTCCCTCTTTTCTCTTCTTCTTCTTCCTTTCTCCCTTCTCTCTCACGGTTTGCTCTCAAAAACACAGCTCCCTCTTTTTGTTCATTTTGTTTTTATTCTTTCTATTTATATTTATCAACTATTTTACAATTACCACAATACCCCTCATTTAATAATACTTACTCTTTAAGCCACTAAGGGCTTGGTTGCCCTTTCCTACTAATTTATTTTCAAAACATCACAATCTCCCCACCTTATAAAAGTTTCGTCCTCGAAACTTAAACTTGAAGAAATGAAGTCTTACCATCAAGTTCAAACAAGAATGGATACTTGTTGAGCATTTCCTCCTCAAGCTCCCACGTCGCTTCTTCACGTGGGTGTCCGCTCCACATAACCTTAACCGATGTGATATCTTTCGACCAAAGTTTTCTAACTTGTCGATCCACTATTTTTATTGGTTGAACTTCGTATGTCATATCTTTCCTCGCCTCAACCGGTTGAACTTCCAGCACATGAGATGGATCAGACAAATACTTCCTCAACATCGAAACATGGAACACTGGATGTATAGAGGATAGATTAGGTGGCAAGGCAAGCCGATATGCCACTACCCCTACTCTTTCCAAGATCTCAAATGGCCCTATAAACCTAGGACTCAACTTTCCTTTCTTCCCAAATCTGAATATCCCTTTAGTCGGGGAGACTTTTAGGAACACGTTGTCACCCACTGAAAATTCTAGATTACGCCTCCTCTTCATGATTCTTCAACTTTCTCGAGGCATAAGCAATCACATTACCATTCTCGCATCAAAACACAACCCAAACCAATCCTAGATGCATCACAAGGTACACGGTAAAACCGCCGAGACCACTGAAGGTACTGTCAAAATTGGAGCCGTAATTAACCTTTCCTTCAACTCCGGAAACTCTTCTCACATTCTTCGACCATTGAAACTTGACACTTTTCTCGTGTCAACTTCGTCAACGGAGCGACGATTCGGGAAAAATTCTCCACGAATCTTCCGTAATATCCTGCTAAACCCAAGAAACTCCTAATCTCGAGATCGTAACCGGTCTAGGCCACTGTTTAACCGCCTCCACTTTCCGTGGATCAACCTCTATCCCATTTTTGGACACCACATGTCCCAAAACCCAACACTCCCTAACCAGAACTCACTCTTTGAGAACTTTCCATACAACTGATGATCTCTTAGAGTTTGAAGCACCAATCTCAAATGCCCTTCATGTTCTTCTTCACTTCTTGAATACACCAAGATGTCATCAATGAACACAATAACAAACTTATCAATAAACGGCCTAAAAACTCTGTTCATCATGTCCATAAAAGCCGCAGGTGCATTCGTCAACCCAAAAGACAACACTAGGAACTCGTAATGCCCATAACGAGTCCTAAAGGCGATTTAGGAATATCCTCATTCCTAATCCTCAACCGGTGATACCCCGATCGCAAATCAATCTTTGAGAAACATTGAGCTCCTTGTAATTGATCAAAAAGATCATCAATGCGAGGGAGTGGGTATCTATTCTTAACAGTGACCTTGTTCAACTGTCTATAGTCTATACACATCCTCATTGATCCATCCTTCTTCTTTACAAATAAAACAGGTGCTCCCCACGGAGACACACTTGGACGAATAAACCCCTTATCTAACAAATCTTGAATCTGCTCCTTCAACTCTTTTAATTCACGCGCCATCCTGTAAGGTGCCATAGAGATTGGTTTTGTTCCCGAAACTAGATCAATACGAATTCGATTTCCCTATTGGGAGGTAGTCCGGTAAGTCATCGGGAAAAACATCGATGAATTCCTTAACTATCGAAACTTGTTCCATCCTCGGGACCTCCATGTTCACATCATGCACATACGCCAAAAACCCTTGTATACCTTTTCGTACCATCCTTCTCGTGATGGCCGAGAGAATACTAGATGGAGATGATAACCCATCTCCATGAAAAACAAACTCTGTCTCCTCATCAGGCTTGAAAACCACTGTCTTATTCCAACAATCAACTGAGGCATGATGCCTTGATAACCAATCCATACCTAGTATCACATCAAAACCTACTATGTCTAAAATTACCAAATCGCCTAATAGGTTTCTACCTTGCACTTGAACCTCACAATCAACACAAACATATTCCCCAAACATAACCTCATCCGAAGGGATAGCTACACACAAAGGACTCTCTAACAAAATGGGTTGTTTAGTAAACCTTAAAGCAAAATATGACGACACGAAAGAATGAGTTGCCCCCGTGTCAAATAACACTCTAGCCTCGAAGGAACATATTAAGAGTGTACCCGAGACAACAAGTATTGGATGTCCGAGCATCCTGCCGAGTAATGGCAAAAACTCGTGCTGTCTCGACTTGTTGGTGCAAAACCTCTACCGCCTACACCACGGCCCCGCCGGGCCACGCCCACCAGCTCCACGACCATCCCGAAACACGGAATGGCTAGCCGACGAGTCCGAGTGGAAGATGTAATCGGTACGAAGCACCAGGCTTGGACCACCGCTTGTTCGGACAATCCCTCAATAAGTGATCGGTCGCCCGCAACCGAAACAAGCTCCCTGTCCGCCTATAACGGACTGTGCCATAATGCCTAGACCCACAAGACCGACATTGAGGCCTCCCATCCGAACCTTGTGGTGTTAAGCGAACAATACCTCGGCTCCGAGTCGGACCAGCTCCACTCATGCTATATCTATTGTTTCCCCTGATAATAGACCTCGACAAGTAATTCCTTGACTGACTTAATTGGCCCTGCCGGCCCCCATGTCCCCTGTTAGGACCTGTATCGAGACGCCGAAAAAGAGAACTGATTTGCCACTTTGGGCCTCTTGACCGAACCCACCGATAACTCATCCTCTCAACTCTCGTGCCTCAATAGCTCGGGCACGATCCACAATGGCCGAGTACGTCTTAAACTCATGAGCCCCAATAGCTTTGAATAAGTAGCTATTAAGACCCCGAACAAACCTCTTAATCTTCCTCTCCTCGGTCGGTACCAAATACCCAGCAAATCCGGACAACCGCGTGAATTCCACTTCATACTCATCACGATCAAGTCACCCTGAACCAACTTTTCAAACTCATATGATCTGGCTTCCCTCACACTTTCAGGTAGAAAACGTTCCAAAAACATCTCAGAAAATTCCTTCCACTCCATCGGTGGAGAACTAGCTGCCCTTTCACCCCTCTTGGACTCATACCAGTTTACAGCCACCTCGCCTTCTAGCCCGAAAGATGCTAAAGTCACCGCACGATGATCCGTGCACCCCATGGCCTCACACCTACGCCATACTGCATCTAAAAATTGTTGTGGGTCCTCAGAGTTATCAACACCCTTAAATGTAGGAGGTGCCAGCTTAAGGAACTCTGACAATGGCACTTTCACCCCATGCACAAGTATGGGAAGTCGAAGATGCATTCTTATCCTTCTCCTTCTCGGTTAAAAGGTCACCGATTGTCTGCATGGCTTGTCCAATCTTATCCAATGCACTATCGGTATAAGACACCCTATCATGGGATTCCCGCTCCCGATTCTTACCAACATCCGGACCATAGTCTCCCTCAAACTCAACCTCATCCCGAACTTCGCTTCCATTGGTTGAGGCGAAGGGGTTCTAACCCTCTTTTGCGCCTCTCCTTCCTAAGCCGAGCGATAGGAATGTCCTCTTGATCATTACCGACATAATCGGTATTAACTACATGTTTAGCTCTCGGCATATTTCCTAAAAGAATGCATTTGCATATAATCAACATAACTATGAGAAGTTTTAAGAACGACACACCAAACACTAGATTGGAGAATTATAAGAGGAATGATATCAAGACAAGATAGATCCTAAGCTCCACATATTACGAGGGTTTTAAATAAATAAAACAGCATTACGAGGTTTTAATAAAAAACCGGGCTCGATACCACCTTAGTCACGACCCGAATCCCGGTCCGTGACCGGCAACGCAGAGCGGTGGCGGAAGGACACCCTCCCCCGCTAAGCCTCAAAACGGACATATCAAAAGAATAATTTATTCAAAAATACGCAAGATTTCATAATCTTCGTAAATATTATATTATTCAAAACTGATGAAACCAAAAGATAGTTTAAAACTCTTTATCGTAATTAAAACAAAAACAATAATCCATAATACTCATTATATTGTCAAAAATCCAAACTTAATTAAAACAAGGTAATAGTGGAGCGCCTAAGACATCGAATCAAATAGCCTTGAAAGATAAGCAAGGCATACCGACCCAAAACCGAAGAAGCAGGAACACTCAACAAGGTTCACCTCGCTATCGAAACTAAGAACCCGAAATAATATTAAGAATGAGGGGTGAGTTCAACCAACTCGGTGAGGGAATAATAATTAATATACATTTTAGATAATCCGATATTAATAGTTCGCAAGATCATTTATCTTGATATACATATACATATACACACTAAACATATCATATACATATCATATACATACTAAACGTATCATCATAACGTAGTGGACTACATGTCGAGATCGAGATGACACCCGAAGGTGACCAGATGACACCCGAAGGTGACCGGATGACACCCGAAGGTGACCACCGTGGGATGATCAGTCACCACAGCCGATGCCTCTCTCACCGCCTAGGTATACGTAATACTATGTGCACATAGGCTAACTACTCTCCGTTAGCATGGAGTTACCGACAAGTCCCATATCAAGGCATATTAGATATTCACATAATCATCCAAGAAACGTATATCATATCGAATAGAATTTACTTTGACAGATTGCGAGTGCAAATTCAAGAATAATGAGTACTCGGAAAAATAAGCAACATATATAATTATTCAAGAAATTAACGAGTTGTACTCATTGTATAATCAGAATACATATTTACTTATCATATATGCATATTAAAGATTATCCCACTCACCCGGAAAATATAGAACTAAAGGAATGTCGACGAAAGACCCGAAAATCCTATTGAGGATTGTTAGGAGAACCTACAATAAATATAGGCAATATACTCAAAAGCAACTCAAAGCAACACAAATAAAAGATTCCAATGCATAAATGAAAACCAGGTTTGGTCTCCTAGGTTTAGGGACTAAAACAACAATTTTCCAAAACAGGGACCAAAACGTAATTTTACCAAAATTGGACCAATCTGGAAAATACATAAATATACTGAATTTTCACCCATGAACCATCCTTAATTCTGTCTAGAACGAACCAGGGACCGAATTGTAATTTCATAAAGTTCGGGGACTAAAATGTAATTTTCCCGAATTTGAGGGACCAAACTGAAAATATTCCCAATCAATTATCAAACTGAGATTCATCATCCTTAACCTCATAATAACACTGTCCAGAGTCTCAAAATACAGTTAGGGGTCAAATTATAATTTTCCCAAAGTTTAGGGACTAAACCGTAATTTCACAAATTGAGGGACCAAATTGAATTTTCGTCATCTTCAACCTCAAACCCAGAATTTCACAGATTACCTACTGTCATCTTCTGATTTCTAACACAATTTCACCATTCAAATAAAATCATAACTCAAAATCATCATCTTTACCTCCAAACTCTCACAATCAACTAATTAACCAATTACCCACAATAATCAACCCATAACCTTCCAATTAATTCATCAATTAAACTTAAAACACAATATTCAAAACCCTAACATTTATCACAACAGAAATTAAGGCTTAAAGAACATACATTTATACATAATCTTACCTTTAAACTTATTTCCTCCAATTCTCTTCTCCTTTCCTTATCTTTCCCTCTTTTCTCTTCTTCTTCTTCCTTTCTCCCTTCTCTCTCACGGTTTGCTCTCAAAAACACAGCTCCCTCTTTTTGTTCATTTTGTTTTTATTCTTTCTATTTATATTTATCAACTATTTTACAATTACCACAATACCCCTCATTTAATAATACTTACTCTTTAAGCCACTAAGGGCTTGGTTGCCCTTTCCTACTAATTTATTTTCAAAACATCACAGTAGTAATACCTTTCAGTTAAACCTCGAGATCATAAAAATGTATTAATTAATTAAGATATTATTTATTTGATAAATTGATAATTTATTAATTTATATATTAGATGATAAAATATTAATTTATCAATTTATTTTCAAAGCATTTTTTTTGTATAATTTAAATAGAACTAACTAATTAATTTTAATTTCGTGTCTTTTGTTTTTTTATTTATCTGAAATATGCTTGCAATACCTAGACTATCGTTGCTTTTTTATATATATTTATTTTAATCTTGGTTTTTATTTTATTTGATACCTTCTTTTAATAAATATTTTTAAAATCTTTTTTTATCTATGTTTCAATTAATATCCATCTTCTATAATTTTTTATTTTTCTTAGTTAGCTATTTTTTGAATAGAGATTTGTTTAAAATTATTTTGTATATATACATCTTTTAAAGATATTATTCCAATTCATCTATGATTTTTTTTTATGTTTTATATTAATGAACTTTATTTTTAAAATAAAAATATATTTAATTTTAGATAATATTTTTAATATGTATAACCTTACATAATATTTTTTTATTCTATTTAATTAATTTTACTTGTATATCTATTTTTATTATCAATTGAATGAATAAAAAAATATTTTTAATAACTAATTCAGAAATTATAACTGATTAAATATCGTATTTTTATGAGATAAATATTTTGATCTATATATTTTATTTATTTTTTTAATTTTATTTTTAATTATTGTTAATAATTTTTTATTTATCTACTTGCAGAGATAGCTCATAATTTATTTAATTTGATGCTTATATTAGTTTTTAAATTGACACTTCTAAATTTTTAATGGCAAAAAATACATTAAAAAACCCTGCCTATCCAATTCGTTTTCTTTTTAAAAATATATAACCCGAGATAAATCACATGGCAAATAGCGATTGCGGACAATAATCCTTTCCAAAATCCAAACTCGAATTTTAATTAAAATTGGCGGGAAACTATTGCCAAATCTCAAAACATCAAAACTCCCAAATCCGCGCCTCTCTCTCCACATTTCTGCAAATCGAATTATGCCCAAACCCTAAAACACTCTCTCTCTCGCTCACCACTCAGACTCGCTATGCAAACTCAGCTCTACAATACGCAACTCGCCCTCATCGACTCCCTCACCACCACCACCGCCACCGAATCCGATTTACAAGAGAAGGCATGGCACATCCTCGCACTCCTCCTTTCAATCGGCAACCCAACTCCAGCTCCAGACCTCGCATCTCACTGTACTCTTTTCAATGCTTCACCGGATCTCATCGAATCTCTCTGCTCTGTCCCTAACTCACCAATCACTTTGACATCCAACCATGACAATAGCAGCGACAACTTCCTGGTCACCATTTCTCCACTTGGTCTTTTCGCTCTGAATCAATTTCTATCCAATTTCAACTTGATTGAAGCGTTTGCGACTCGGATCTGGCATGCAATCTGCGGCCTCGAGGTTCCTTTGGAGGATCTTGTGAGGATGTATTTTAGGAAACGGAAGCGAATTGGATTTGATTATGCAGATGGTAAATTTCTATTTTATTTTGGCTTTTTCGATCATTGACTTGTTAGATTATTGAATTTATGGTGGTGTTATTATGCAGTGTACGATAAGGATCAAGAAGTTTGTCCTTTGGCGAAAAGAATTCGAAATGATTGCTGGAAGGTAACTCTTGACCGGTTTACTTAATTATGATTTTTAGCAATTTGCTCGCACCTTTTTTTTTGGATTCAAAGCTAAAATCTACAATTTCATTGTGATTGCTTCACTTTAGCAAATTTAACATGGGCTTTACAGAACCTGGAAATGGTTTCGGTCTTTTTCTTTGACCCTTGTGTTTGCAAAGCAAGTACATGAGAACTGAGAAGTTTATTAGGAACTTGTGAAAGACTGTCTTAGTAGTTTCTGTTCAAAAAGAAAATCGATGAAATAATTTTTCTGGAGCTAAGTAACACGGTCCTTGTAATACAACCCTGCAAAATCCAATTTTTATGACATGTTTTATTTGTAAATCATGCAGCTACCTTTTCACTTAACCGGGGATGTCAGCAGCAGCATTAATGTTGAGCCAAGTAACATGCTAATCCAGCCAAATAATTCTATTCTTTCACCCGACTTTTTTGTTAAAACCTTAGCCAGAGAATTAGGTTGTAAATTAAGGAATATTGAACATGTAGAAGATGAGATGAATACAGGGGCTATTGTGGAAAGCAAGGAGGATAAGAGAATGATGGCATGTGAGCTTGATGAAGATTCTGCTCTTCCCATTGTAATGTTGGATAGCGAAGCTGTATTCCAAGAGGCTAAAGTGGATGAGATAGATCTTGAAAGTAGAATAGACATCAATGCCACATGTTGCTTGGCTGATGTCAAATGGAGCAAAACATTTTCGTTGGAGTTTACGAGTATTAATGGTGCTTGTAATGGTACAAATGACTGTCATATTGAAACTGTAAGAACTGAAACCAACGAAGAACTGTTAATTGAGTATGGTAAAATGGAAGGGGAAGGCATAAACCATTTTCAGTCAACTAATACTACTTTTAATATGCCACAAGAAAGCAACTTTAGAAGGATGAATGAGCTGAGTTCTCTGGATAAAGAGGCAATAACTAACCATGTGAAAAATAAGGCTAAGGTTTCAACTACTGAGCTTTGTGTTCCTCCAAAGAAGTTAAAAGACTCAAAACCCTCCACCAAGATTAGGGTCACAACTGGTGTTGCTGCTTCTCCAAGACAGCAAGCTCTCTGCCAGTCCCTAGAGCAAAAGAAGGCTGTTATCCCTCCTAAAGAGAACCAGCGCAGGAGGAAGGATCACTTGAAAATCAGCATGGGGCAAAAATCAAAGCAGACATGCAATGATATTCATACTAAAGAAAGAAAGAAGGATTGCGCCCTTAATTCTCCCAAGGTAAGCTTGACTCCTGCAAATTCCATGTTCGTAAGCTTTACACATGCACCTGTTCAGTATGCCTCAATAGTATGTTCTAAATGGAGCTAATTCACTGAGTTAGCTAGTATTAGCTGTCTTCATTTTCATTCATAGATCTATTGATGGTTTCTTTTCAGGATCGAGTGGGATCCAAAGACTTTCCATGCTTTGATTCTTATATTGTTGAAGAGGAAGGAGGCTCAGGTATGAAATCCTTCTTCATTTTCTG
Organism: Populus x sibirica; assembly: GCA_019202695.1. Classification (NCBI taxonomy): domain Eukaryota; kingdom Viridiplantae; phylum Streptophyta; class Magnoliopsida; order Malpighiales; family Salicaceae; genus Populus; species Populus x sibirica. The sequence goes on along the minus strand of JAGMVL010002276.1, from coordinate 302,950 downwards.
GCAAATCTGGCACATCATATTATGTGCGTTAATTGACAGTCACCTCTTAACCGCAACTGGCAGGTGGTTATGGCACTGTTTACCGGGCAACGAGGAAGCTAGATGGTACCACAGTTGCCATCAAATGTATGTAAGAAAATTCAAATGTAGAATCGGGTTAAGGCTAATCTACTATCATTTATAGCGTTTTCTATACATAAGTTGTACAATCCATTTATTGTTCATCTCCATCAAGACGTATTTGAAGATCATTTGATTGCCAAAATCCTTTATTTAAGGATGGGAGAAATTGAGAATGTTTATTTGTCTGTACTTTTTATTAGAATTACAAGTTCTGACATGAAAATTATTCAGTAAATTAGAAAATGTTTATGCAAATCTCAGATGATGTATATTTAACTCTTTTTTTTTTCATACTGGTGAGTTATAGGAATTTGAAAAATTTATAAACTCTGTTTCGAACTCAATGAATTCTGCACTGTTGATCATGGAATTAATGAAAATAATTGGGATTTCTCCTGAGTGGATCACAGTTGCAACTCAGGTTACAAGGCTTGTTATATGCTATCATAATAAAGTTAATCATTGTGGATATTGAAAGTAGTGCTTTTGAGGGCAAAGTTCATATTTTCTTATTTTCCTTGAAATAGGTTGGAATGGTTAAGTTATCACCCCAATGAATGGAGTGGGGCCATGGGGGTGATTGGGGAGTGGAGATTTGGAAAACTATAAGCTCCATTTCAGCATGGAGATGCATTCTGCCATATTGTAAATTTGTGTTTCTGCTTTATTCTGTTCAAGTGCATTTCTGCATTTTGCCTTTTATAAATTAAATTTTAGTCAGCAATGATATTGTTCTATTCAAGTTAATGTGGATTCTCAAAGCATGTGAATACTCCAAGGAGTTAACGGCTACGCTTCTCATATAGCTGTAAACAAGTGAAGCAACTGTGTTAGATATGCTTCCTGATGCATTTAATTTTTACCTGCTTATACAATAAATGGGAAATGATTAGTCATAGCATTCAGCCTGACTTTTCTGTGGAGGGATAATCCAAAGCACCTACTAATATCCAGCTCCCCTTTTTGGTTCTGCAGGTCCTCATGAGAATGCTCATAGACATCATTTTAGCAACGAACTCAGGATGCTGGAGCGCTTCGGGTAAGCATATAGGGAAGTTTGCTTCACTTGAAAGATGTATATTGCATTTTGAATTAGGAAACTGATGGTCTTTAACCTGCTAGTTAATTCTTCCAATCCAGGGGCAAAAATTTTGTGATAAAATTTGAAGGCTGTCTCAAGAACCAAAATTCTGACTGCTTTGTTTTGGAGTATGTTGAGCATGACAGACCAGAGGTGATTAAAAGATGCTTCAATGGATAATATTTGTCTCATCAATTAATTGATCTTGGTTTTGCTTCAACTTTTTAGGTGTTGAAAAAGGAAATAGATGTTTTTCAGCTCCGGTGGTACGGGTACTGCATGTTCAGAGCCCTTGCGAGTCTTCATAAACAGGTGAGAAGTTTTGCTCGCACATTCTTTCCGATTTGAAGCTTTTTCACAGAAATAAAAAATAATTAGTTCTTTTCATGTTAGTAGGGAGTGGTCCACAGAGACATAAAACCTGGTAACTTCCTTTTCTCCTGCAAAGCCAATAAAGGTTATCTCATCGATTTCAATCTTGCCCTGGTTAGTGACATTTTTTTTTGGTACATCTACATGATTATCCAAGTGCCAAACTGTTTCACATCTTCACTGTTCTAAAAGAGTTAGGGAAGCTTATCTTGGTCTTTATTGTGTTTTGGCAGGATCTGCATCAAAAGCTTGGAACAATTAGTAAGCTTTATTCTTATTTGAGATTTTTATATTTAAACATGACATTAGCATGGAATAGTTTAGAGGATGAATTAGTTAGTCTTCAGCTGAAGATTTTATTGTTAGCTGATAATAAGTTAGTAAAGTTGCAAAATGAAATGCCACCTTTACACGTGGACTTTTTTTGCCACTAAAAAACTTGAAAATTGCTTTTCCCTTGACTTTTGATCTTTTGATCTTTTTTTGATAAACCTTCTAGTTTCAGGCGTTTAGACTTGGGAGAAACTTAGCTATTACCTGCTCAATTGCAGATTCTTTGACCATAGGTTTGATGGAGTTTATCATCAAATGTTTGAAAACCTAAATTGATGGAGCTTCTTTGTATAATTTATTTATTGTTGTTGTTGTTATTATTATTATTATTATTATTATTTTGCAGACAAATCAAAGGCAGCTAATGACGTAAGCTTCAATGGTGTTGCAGCTTCCAATGCCAAATATGTTCCTCCTTCGAAAAGTAGGAGGTTCCCAGGTAGTAAATTCTTGGATGCAGTTGATCTGGGGGCGATAAAAGACTTCAAGTCTACTTTGGAGGCCAAGAATGTAAAAAAGAAGGCTGTTAGGAATATTATGATAAGTCAGGGAGCAGATGGCTCTGGTATAACCTCGGTCAAGGATGCAACAAGTGCTAGGACTCCTTCAGCAGAAAGGATGAAAGAGCCTCTGCCAAGCAAAGGTAGGAAGGAGCTTATCAGCTTGTTGCATGAAGCAATGCAGAGTCCAAATCATGAAGCATCAAGTTTTCCAGCTTCTATGAGGAAGAGGATAGCTGCGCCTCCTGGAAAAGTAGATGGAAAACATATTTATCTTACTCCAATGCCTCTGCACTCAACTGGTATAACAGTTGCTGGGATTGGCTTAGTTAAGAACAAATGTGAGTTTCTATAGTGTGTGCCTTAGAGAATATATTTGTCAGCACTTCTTTCTCTGTTTCACTATTGAGGTTGTTTGTTATTAGGTGATGGGAAGAACAAGAAAGAAGGCCCTTGTGTTGGAACTAAGGGTTTCCGGGCTCCAGAGGTGAGTATCAACTCAGATGACATGACAGCGTGTTTTTTTACGTAGAATGGATGGAATTCTACTCCAAGGTTGTTGGTAGATAGTTACATTGTGCACTGGCCATTAAATTATGGGCATAATCGCTAACAGATGCATTTGTTCACCGTATGATCTTATATTGTATGGATTCATGTTCTGATATCTTTCTGATGATCTTCAAAATTAGTCACCAAATACCAATTTCTTTTGTATATGCTTCAAGCTCATGTTAGAAACAAGGCCTAACGTGGTCTTTAGTTAGAACTTGGTGGTATAAATTATGGTCAGGCTTGCATAAAGAATGTGTTCTCCAGGTTCACTTCCCAACGAAAGGAACGTGTCAAAATTTAATGATAAGAACACCTGACTCCTTAGCAAGGGCATTTGCTTCTTCTTTTTTTTATGGTTGTCAAAGTGGTAAAGTCGAGTTTCTTGTTGTGTGTGGTTCACGCAGGTCTTGTTCAGATCTCTCCATCAAGGGCCCAAGGTTGATATTTGGTCTGCTGGGGTCACCTTATTATACCTGATAATAGGAAAAACGCCCTTTTATGGTGATCCCGAACAGTAAGAACAATTTTTTTTTTTTACCTCCAATAGAATTTTGGCGCACTTCGTTTTTTCCACTTTTGCTAACCATATGACTGTCGTTATTAGGAATATAAAGGACATAGCAAAGTTAAGAGGCAGTGAAGATCTATGGGAAGTCTCAAAGCTACATAACCGAGAATCCTCATTCCCAGCGGTATTTACCATTACTTGTTTTGATCTTCCATGAATTATGAGAAGAAAATGGATTCATGTTCAGGAGCTCATTCTTTCTCAGGACCTGTATAATATGCAATCTTTGCCACCCACGACAATTTGGGAATGGTGCAAGCTGAACTCAAAAAGACAAGATTTCCTGGATGCAGTCCCAAGCTCACTTATTGACCTCGTGGACAAATGTTTGACAGTGAATCCCAGATTGAGGATTAGTGCAGATGATGCTCTAAAACACGAGTTCTTTGCTCCATGCAATGAGAGCCTTCGAAGGCAGAAGCTGCTCAGGCAGGGACACAGCTTGGACTCTCGAACTAAAACTCCTTCACATGGACAAAGCATTGCCAGACCTATCAAGATTTCTCAAAGGCAACCTTGATCAGATTTATGGACGGTATGTCCTCTTGACTCCATTGGATTTAGGCTAACCATCTACCCATATCTTTTCGATAGGATATTTGCTTATTATTCTACTGCTTGTAGGACAGTAAATGTAATACCCTTGGAAGCTTGTCCTTGTCCTTTTTATCCATTGTAAAATCTTTTACTCGCGTTGTACCTTGACTGATTACGAGAATGAAATACATAGTTGTACACAAGTGCTTTATTTCCAGAAAAGCAAATATGGCTGCCTTACTGCTCTGACGTGTCCAGAATACCTTTTCAACTGTAGTTCCGTTCCATGTGAAGTGATGCCACTTTTTTTTCTGAACCAACTGGAATAAAGATTGTTTTCAGGTGGTGTACTATAATCAATAAATAATAATTGTTCTCTGAGGCTACTTCTTTTTTGTTTTTTGGGCAAGGGCTTCCTTGTTTTCTTAACACTGCCTTTTTTTCCCGATGTAAGCCGCTTAGAAGAGCTTGAGCCTTGATAGTTTCCATGTCAATTGTCGTAGGGAAAATGAATATGGTCGGGATTTAACGAGACGTTTATGAAGGTTTTGATAATTGTTTCAGAATCTATATCTTATATATTTTGTGCTGTCTTTTTTTGCTCTTATTACAAGTACAAGCAATCAACTACAAATTAGACCAATGTTTTCTGCTTGGAAACATTAATTGCAATTTTTTAGAGTGGTATATTATTATTTAATCCTTGTGTTTTAAATGAAATAATTATTTGACTCATTTGTTTCATATTTGATTGTAACTTATGTGCTTTTGTTGTTTTTTTTATTATTATTGTTTTATTACCTAAAATATCTTCTTTTGTTATCAAGATTTTAGATCTTATCTACTCTAGACAAAATTAAAAACCCATTTAAAAAGGGATATTGAAAAATTTCAATAATATTAATAATAGTCAACTCTGTTCATGGTACTAACTTTTGATTCTCAAAAACAAAAAGACTAACTTACAAAATTATAAAAAACAGAGAGGCTAAATTATAATATACTCGTTTTATAAAGTGTAATAAGGCTATACAAGAGTTTACAATTGTTACATTTAAGAAATTCTTATATATACAAATTCAATAATAAATATGATTGTTAATTGAGAGGTTTTTAGAATTTTATGTGCATGAAATCTACGTGTTTTATAAGAGTTAATTAATTCTTTAATTTTAGAGCTTACAATGAAAATGGAGGATACGGCTAATAGAGGGCTTAGTTTATTCCAAGTAGGCTTTCTACACGACGCCTTTTGTTTGAAAAAGTTAATTGCAATAGATTTTCAAGTATGCGTAATTTTGGGTTTTTTGAGAAAAAGAATGTGAGAAATTAACATGGAATAATAGGCTTTTTTAAGAAAATCTTGATTCAATTTTTTAAAATTAAATATTTAAATATAAGACAATGAGTATTTTCATTTAAGCATAATAATGAACGAAAATTTAAATATTAATGAGTGCATATATTAAGATACGAAATGTAATAGCTATAGAAAAAAAAAAACACTTAAATGAATGTGATCTGATTCAATGATTTCGATACTCTATCTAATGCCATCGTGGAATGGTAATTAAAATACTTGCTAATTAATATTAAAATCTGTGTGATTAATGAGAAGGACTTTGAAATTCATCAAACTCAAATCTGATGCAATTAATTTGCATCGCAATGAGTTTTTTTTTTTTTTTTTGGCTTGAAGAATGAAAATTTAATAGGAAATGAATGCATGTGTGATGTACATGGTAAACTTGGAAATTAGAAAGATCATTATTGACAATTAATGACTATAAATATATTCACAATACATTTGGTTATTATTATTTTACAGGACATGCTAAGTTGTGTGTTGGATTAATTTTTTTTTAACATAATAAAAAATATTTAAATTATAGAGAATTATTTGATATTATTGTTAAATCCAACCCAGTTGGTGAATCTCAAAATCTCTCAATCCAACACTTGTCAAATCTGAGTTTAAAATTAATCATGTGAAAATTGTCCTGATATGACCTAGTCAACTTGGTTGGTCCAAAGATAATTCAGCTAATCAGTAAAAAAAAAAAATTAAGAATAAAATTGAAAGAAAAAAATAAATTAACAAAAAAAACCTCATGATCCAACTTCTTATCTAGTTTAAGTTTAAATTTAAATTGTTTGAAAGTTTTCATATAAATATAAACAAGTGAATCTCCATAAATAATGTTAGTTTTTTTTTTTAATATTGAAGAGTTGTTATCAAAGGAAAAAAAAAAGGGATGGGAACACAAGAGAATGCTTATTGATATAAAAAAAAATAGATGGGAATATATGCATGTGTTATATGTGTTTCCATGATAAAATATACTAGGTTATTGTCCCTTGCTAAACTAAGGATCAGAATAAAAAAAATTGAATGCTAAAAACAAATGAAAAAATTAAAGGAACAAAAAACCTAGATGATAAAAAAAAACTTCAAGCAACATTTGTGTTGCATGCTTGAAGTTTTGAGAAAGAAAATATTATATATTAATCTCAAGGAGTGTACTTTTTGCATGGAAAAAGTTGTTTTTCTTGGTTATATTGTTAGTAAAAAAATGTATAAAGATGGATGAGAAAAATGTGAAAATTATTCAAGAATAGTCCATGTCTGGATAAATTACCAAGGTAAAAAGCTTTCATGGTTTTGCTAGTCTTTATAAGAGATTTGTTAAGGATTTTAACATACTAACCACACCACATACTAGGGTTGTTGAGAAGTCTATTAGCTTTAAATAGGGTTGTAAACAAGAACATGCATTTAATCTTCTAAAAGAAAAGGCTATGTTCATCATCTTTATTAGCATTACCTCACTTTTCTAAAGCTTTTAAAATTGAGTGTGATGTCTCATGAATATGTATTGAAATTGTCTTGATGCAGGAGAAGCAACCAATTGCCTTTTTTTTAGTGAAAAGCTTAATGGAGCAACATTGAATTACCTAACTTATAACAAAGATCTTTATGCATTCATGAGGACTTTGAAAACTTGAAAACATTACTTATGGTCGAAGGAATTTATTATCCATTCAGATCACGAGTCAATAAAACACTTGAAATCATATGATAAGTTGAATATAAGGTATCCCAAAGTGTGTAGAACTCATGGAAACCTTTCCATATGTGATTAAGTATATATAAGGTAAGGATATATAGTGACAAATATATTATCTAAGAGGTACATTATTCTTTATACTTTGAATATGAAATTACTAAGTCTTGAGCATGTTAAAGATTTGTATGCCAATGATAACGATTTTGCTAATTTATATAATGTTTGTGAGAAATCAACATATGGTAAGTTTTATAGACTTGATGGTTATTTACTTAGAGAGAATAAACTTTGTGTGCGTGATAGTTCTATGCGAAATTGCTCATATGTTAAGCTTAAAGGGATAGTTTAATGGTATACTTTGGTCTTATAAAGATTTTAGAAGTTTTGCAAGAGTATTTTTATTGGATTAAAATGAAATGTGATGCAAAAAAGGTGCGTGATAGATGTGTCATGTATAGGCAATCAAAATCTAAGATCTTCCCATATGAGTTTTATAGGGGTTCTATTTTTTGTTTTTGTTTTGATAGGTTTTTTAAGATGCTAAATTTCTTAGCTACTTTTAAAAGGTTTTGATAGGAAAGCTAGAAACTAAGTTATTGTTTTTTACTATATGTCATCCATAAACGAATATTCAGATAAAAAAATAAATAAGACTTTAACTACTCTATTGTGTATTTTCATTCAAAAGAATATGAAAAATTCGGAGGATTATTTGTCATTCATTGAATTTACATATAATAGGAGTGTGCATTCTATTACTAATCATTAACCATTTAAAATTGTTTATAGTTTTAATCTATTACAATTTGGATTTGATTCATTTATCTGTTGATGAAAGAGTTAGTTTTAATGGTAGTAAAAAAGCACTATATGAGAGTGTTTGGCAATATATTGAGAAAAGGAGAGAATAATATACATCTAAATCTAATAAAAGCTATCCAACATGTTATTTTTGAACTAGATGATTGGGTCTAGAAGCATATAAGTAAGGAAAAATTTCAAGCCTATAAAAGATTTAAGTTATAGCCTAGAAGGGATAATGATAGTTGAAGGTCAAATTCTTTAGAGGAGTGAGAGCAATCGGAATCAACAAGCATCACTAAATGATCTATTAGAGATTTTAATTAGGCATATTACAAGGTTAAGAGCTAAGAAAATTAAAGAGGCATTTAATTAGCTAATTCAAAATATTTAGGTGAAGACAAGCATCAAGACGAGTTCAAAAAATGATCATGTTTTAATTAATATAATCCACACGAGAGAAGGAGTTGAGAAAGCCTAGTAGCTTATGGATCGAGTAAGAAATCGTGGTAGCTTGTTGGTTGGACAAAGAGAGGTTATTCTGAGCTTAATTTTCTTAATGCATAATTTTACACTAATACACATAACTTTCTATCTGACCTTTGGATTAGGCTAAAAGTTTTATAGAAGATTCTAAAGGCTTTTAGTTTATAAGGTTAAGATTTCGTAACAATCGGAGTTCGAGAAGACTTTACGATATAACCTAGAAGATATTATGCGAGAATTACATTATTTTTCTAATTGGTTTAGGATTATTTTATTATTTTATTTAGAACTCTTCTTTTAGCTTTTTTTATGATGTTTTATCTAGAATTAAATAAGATTATTTAGCTTGTATTAAAGGTTTTTTTTTAGAAATTGCTTATTATTTAAAAATAATATTTTATGTGTGGCAATATTGTTTATACTCTTGATTTTTCATCAAACTAAGATAAATTTTTTTTGTGACATTTATCCTTATATTTTAAGTTATTGATTCTTTATAATTAAAGAGTAAGAGCTTTTCATCCAATAATTTTAGTTTTTTGATTAAGATAGTTATTAGATCGAGTTTTCTATTAATATAATTTTAGCTTTGATTAGGTTATTTTATATCTTGATTATGGTTTTTAATTAAGATAGTTATTATTTCGAGTTCTTATCTTCCACAATCAACTAGTTTTCCACATTCCCGTTCCACCAAGAACCCAAAATAACAACAAAGTTAAAAACTTGATCATGGAAATCATAGTGGCATCAAAAGAAACCAAAAGAGAAGAAAGAAAAATACAGTAAAACTTTTCCACATCCTAAAGGATCAAAATAAAAAGAAGTTAAAATATAAGGCCCAAACCTGGTTTATTAGTGAAGTTCATAGTGGCATGTGAGGACATCATTTAGTGTTTTTTTTTTTTTAAATTGTTAACGGTAATATTAATGTTGATGTTGGTTATTTGCTCTGCAGTCTCCATTGATATGACGTGGCAAGATGTTATTGGTTGGAAGACGTAGCATTCGACAAAGGCCAGTGTAGTAAAATACACCAGGGTTGAGATTTTTGCTTGGTGACGAAGCGATGTTTATTAGAGAAAGATCTCTTGCTTGTCCGCATCGCTCAAGTGTTGACCCTGACCTTTCCAGAATGACCTGATTTCCTTAAATGCCCCTCTGTCCATTTCCCCTGCTTGCCTTTGATCAAAGTTTTTTTTTTTTTTTGTCCGAAGTACAAATAAAGTACAATGTTCAATATATGGTGCGGTAATATTTGTAAATAGTAACTTTATTAATAATACCGAATAAAGTACGAATAAATCACTATTTATATATTAAAGTACAAATAAAAGCATCGATCCGGGGTCAAGTGGAAGCGATACAAAAATGACAGCTGCAAGGATTCCAAGAGGGACAGAATTGTAACTTGGGTGCATCAAACAAAGGGGCAATATCGTAACTCGGGCATCCAGAAACTTCCTCGAAGCAAACTGCAACCGGACACGCCCGCACACATATATAATGCAAAGCATAAGGCAATTCTCGAATACACAACAAAATTCGATCAATTGACTTTTTCTACCCACCAAACAATGGACGCCTTCGCTTCCTTCTTTGACTCTCAATCGGCTTCAAGGAACCGTTGGAGCTACGATTCTCTCAAGAACTTACGCCAGATCTCTCCTCTTGTCCAGAACCATCTCAAGCAGGTAACTCTTATTTCCCTGGACACATCTTTTTGGTTTCCATCAAAATCCGTGTGATAGGGGCAATTATGATATAATAATTTGAGAACAATCGAGCTTTTATGTCAAATTTGCGTCGGATTTCTTGGGTCTTTTTATTAATTAACCAGGCGAGGTGGGTTTCTTGAAAACTCGAAATCGATTTCAACTGTACATCTCTTGGTTCGTGATCTAAACTTGTTAAATTTGCAGGTTTATCTGACCTTATGTTGTGCACTGGTTGCATCTGCTGCTGGGGCATACCTCCATATTCTGTGGAATATTGGTGGTCTCTTAACGACTATCGCATGCTTTGGATGCATGGCTTGGCTACTTTCCATATCTCCTTATGAAGAGGTATTGTTTGGTCTTTTCTATGGCTTTTTTTTCCCTTCGGGTGCAGTCCATATTCATTTTGCTAGTATTGACCTGGTTTCTCTTCTTGGTGTTTGTGTTTCCTTCTTTTCGTTTTTTTCATGAGCAGCAAAAGAGGGTTGCTCTCTTGATGGCAACTGCACTCCTCCAAGGGGCTTCTATCGGTCCTCTGATTGATCTGGCCATTCAGATTGATCCAAGGTACATATCACTTGGACGATTTTCGTGTGTATGTTTATATATATATAGGTATCAAACAATAAAGTCTGGGTTTTAGCTGTAAAATGGATGGTAGTGTGCATATTTTTGACATTCTGCAATTAGTGTATTTGTGAAATGGTGATATTCTCTGTTGATGGCGGTTGTGTGGTCACTCACTGAATGAGTTGGTTTAGGTGAGTACGATGGTACTAGGAAACTTATCGTGCTTGCAATGATGTCTTTTCATTTGGAGGCCCATTGCCTGCATGATACCCATTAGATACATTTCCTTTTGCTAGGACAATTATGCTTATTTAGCCCTTTTTAGCATGATGATGGGGTGCACAGCACTGATATGTGGATGCTTTTCTCGTTCTGTCAGTGTTCTGATTACAGCTTTTGTGGGAACTGCGGTGGCCTTTGGATGTTTCTCAGTAGCAGCTATGTTGGCTAGGCGTAGAGAATATCTTTACTTGGGTGGCTTGCTTTCATCTGGCCTTTCCATCCTTCTATGGCTGCACTTTGCATCCTCCATCTTTGGGGGATCTGCAGCCCTCTTTAAATTTGAGGTAGGGTATCTCTGGCTATGAAATTTTTCATGATCGTTTTTTATAGTTCATGTTTAGTTGCTTTTGTTTGCCTGATTCTAACAGCTTGTTATTCTGGTCTTGATAATGTTCACAGCTGTACTTTGGGCTTCTGGTGTTTGTGGGCTATGTGGTAGTTGACACCCAGGATATCATTGAGAAAGCTCACCTTGGTGATCTGGACTATGTGAAGCATTCCCTGAGCCTTTTCACCGACTTCGTTGCTGTTTTTGTCCGAATTCTCATAATCATGGTAAGTTGAACTGAAATGCCCGCAGTGAATAGCCATCATCAATGCCTTATAGTTTTTCTTATGTTATCATATTCCATTAGCTGATAAATTACTGTTTGATGTGCAGTTGAAGAATTCAACTGAGAAGGAGAAGAAGAAGAAGAGAAGAGATTGAATTTGAGTGGAACCTGACTTTGTACTTGCTTATGTAATATGAACCCAGCTCTCTGCTTCTTGACTGAACCAAATCGATGTTAATATTTTAAACTTGTAACTAGTACGCCTGGTTTTATATAAATGCTTGAAATTTGCCTACGAGATGGTGACTGGAGTTGGAGGCTTTATTACTTCTACTGTGCATCTTGGTGTTTGAGACTGTCACCTCATTTTGCAAATTCTATTTTACACCTGTGCACATGTTTTTTTTTTTGCCAACTTGAGCTATGAATCTGACATCGAATAGAATTGTGAGTTCAAAGAAAAACACTTGTAGGAAGAGGGAGGGACAAGTGGCATGGGAGTAATTTAATGCCATTCAACTCGAATCTCTATTTCATCTTCATTAAAACTCGTTACTTAAGTTCATGTCATAATGTGATTAGGTAGAAATAATTTATGCTTGAATAAAAAAATTATTATAAAATTAAATCAAAATCTTGATTTAAAAAAAATGAAAATTCATAGATTTTAATTTAATACTGTATTTTTTTTCTTCAAAATATTATTTTGAATATTTTTATCGAACAAGTTTTGACTTAAAATTATTTTAACTTATTTTTATTATAAGTTATTTATAATAACAGTTTTTAAGATTGTGATTTAAATTCAAAAGTCATGTTAATCAAATTCTTGATTATGTTTTTCTGGTTACTTGATTTATTACTTCCCAAGCAAACCAAGAGTAAAAATAGGATAAAGCTCCATTTACCACCCGATAATATCTTTGTTAAAAAATTAGAAATTGAAGATGCGCAATATGGTTCTAGTCATTCTTTTTTTCTTTTAAATCTAAATCTACGCTATTTCTATCTTTGCATTATGTATATATTGTATGTTGTTGATTTTATTATTTTTTCTATGGTAAGCAAACCCGTGTGATGATGTTCTAAAATTTAAAATACTTAGAAATATAATTTTTTGATAATTGAATTATGAATTAATCAAGTATCCTCAAAATTACTTTCATTCTCTATAATAAAGGAAGATGATAGCTTTATGTAATGCTTTTGATGCCTATAAAAAAGTTCATTGCTGATGTATTTAGAGATCATCAGATATTTAAATTAGTATCTTTGTATAATATTATGCAAAATATAATAAATATACAAAAAAACATTAAATCTAAGAATAAGATTGTTTGTTCTTAGTTTGGTGTGAGAACAAGGGTTTTGTAAGAAAATGATATGTGTATGTTGATAATAAAAATTATAAACCTTTTATATAAATAGTTCAAGGAATATTTATAGTTTATAAACCTTGTCTTTTTACTTAAGAAGATGAACTAAAGAGTTATTTTTTTCTAATAGCATTAATGAAGAATGAATATTCTTTACTCATGTATTAATAAGAGATAAATATTTATAATATAAGCATTAACAATGGACAAAAATATCTTACATATGTATTAATAAGGAGTAAATTTTCCTGACATAAATATTAATGAGAGACAAATATCTTTTATATATATATATATATATATATATATATATTAATGAGAGGAAAAAATGGTTAGGCTCGGGTCACAAAGTGAGGCTCAAAGGGAGCTAGGACACACGTTGAGCCCAAAAGTGTTTGGCTATGTTCTTGGGCTCAAATACGATGCTAGAGCCCACTGTGTACTAGGTGTATGTGTAGTGCTTGAGCTCAAGTGTTGCGCCTGAGCTCGCAGGGGCACTGGGCGTGGACACAACGCCTGGGCTCAAACATAACGCCAAAGCTCATGAGAGTGTTGGGTGTGTGTCCAATATCTAGGCTTGTGCATACTACCTTAGTCTTAAGAGATTTGGATGTGGGTCTAACACTCTAGCTACAAGCCCGAGCCCAAGAGATGTTGGATGCACGCCGAGCGTCTGGGCTAAAGCTCCATTGATGATTCTATTTAAGCAAGCAAAATATTATTGGTTTGTTTGCTTTTTGACTTGAAACTTCATGCTTCATATCCTTCTTTTTATCTTCTTTTTTTTTCTTTTGTTTGTTCTGTCCTATTCTAGCCATTTTATTTTTTAACATTCTCAGTTCCTGTATACTGCACTCACCTTTTGTTCTGAAATCTCAATGAGTTTGTTTCCACATTACATTCCATTTTAATGAGATCTCTCTCTCAGTATAGGCACAAGAGAGAAAGGGTAGTACAATAATTCTTCCCATATAAATCTTGATGCTGTGGACTTCTGGGGTCTTAGTTTTGGTAAGAGAGACAGTGGTAGCGCAACCAATGCCCAGCCAGAGATTGGGTTGGACTAGGAAGAGCCATGGGAGCGGGGATCTTAGTGAGATAGACCTTTACTCAAATTGAAAACTAGTTGTTTTTGGAGATTACTTTTGCTGGAGCATAATCCTGGTGCTTTCCTATTCAATGATGCATTTTTACTTGTCTGATTGTTTGAACGTAAGCTTTGTATTTATGCTTTTGTCCTGACAAATGGCATTTCTTAGTCTGATTCTATCCAAGATTGGAATAACATCCTACTGGTGTGCAGGAGGCCTCATTTGAAGATTACTTTAAGCCAATCGACAAGCAAGCTGAGTTTATAATGAAGAAACAGCTTGAAGGGGAGGAGAAATCGATGAAGGTCGTGCAGACACGGGCTTTGCTCGAGAAACATGAAGCAGGAAAAAAATGCAGATATGAATGATGGGGACAAGGATCAAAGTAACCAGGAGATGAAAACCACCACCAAGCAGTACGCTCGGCTGAAATGTTTAGATTCTTTTCTTTTCTTTCTGTAGTGTGTATCTCTCCTTTCTTTGTGACAAGTTTTGGATGTTCTGAGGCAGCATTTTATGAATCCATACTCAGCTTTCTAATATAGAGCAGTGATGGATAGGTGTTGCTTGTTGCAAGAGGCTGTTGCCTGCTCTGCTGTCTCTTCTCATTCCAAGTAATTAACCATTAGTCACTCTTCACCAATCTTCGAGCAAAAAGCTATCCAAGAAAAATCTTATATTGGAAACCTTTTGCTGGTATAATGACAGTTTTTGTCCATCAACTATTCAGATTTCTTCTTCTTTCTCTCCACTCATGATGAAAGATGCAGAAGAAGCTTCATAACACCAGGTCCATGACTCCACAACTAGACAGATAAAGGCCTGTCCTGATCATACATGCATGGGGCCTCAGTGATTTTTATCAAAAGTTGATTACAGACTGCCACAGGTCCCTCCCTCCTGGATGGTTTTTCATTCTTCCACATGCCATTGATAACCTGTATGACCCCAGCACACCAAATTCAAACCGACCAAGATATGAGATCGCCTTTCCTACTTTGCATTATCCAATCTAGGGCTGGCTTTCTTCTCAGTGGGTTTTTTTGTTTATATTTTTAATCTGCAGCTGCTATATCTTTGAGGGCGTGTTTAGTGTGCTGAGTTAAAAAGCTTATTTGCAATTCTGGTTTGTGGTTATGGTTTAAAGTGTTTTTTGTTTAAAAATATATTAAAATAATATTTTTTTTATTTTTAAAAAATTATTTTTAAAATTATCACATCAAAATGATCTGAAAATATAAAAAAATTAATTTTAACAAATAAAAAAATTTAAATTTTTTAAAAACACGAGTTGACCCATATATCCAAACGAGACCTATAGAATGGGGACTGGAATGCGAGGAAAAGGATCCACAACAACCAGTCATCCTGTCTATTGTAAGCAATAAATAAAAATAATTAATTTATCTTCTTTTCTTACTTATTAAACCACACATTTTTTTCATTGAATTGTTTGTTTAATAGATTTGGTAAATAAGAAAATCAATTATTTGATTTATAGATATATTTGATTGCTTTTATAGATAAGATTATTGTTTTATTTATATATTTTGATGTAATAAATTTAAATAAAAAACAGTTTTAAAAATTGGTTTGAAATAATATTTATTATTTTTCAAAAAACAATTATTTATTTTATTTATTTATTAAGATAATAAAATTAATTAATTGGGAGGGGATTTTGGGAAGAATGTTTAGGTAAGTTTTATCCCATAAGATAGAAGAACAAGGGGAACGAAAATTGATGAAAATCATCACAAAAACCTTTTTTTTTTCTTATCTCTTGTGGGCACCAATAAGTTTCACATATCATTTCTTTTGTGTCTTGTCGAGTTCCGTGTATCAAACGACTTCAATTAATTCCTCAAGTTACAAATAGCCACCAAATTGTCCAAAATCCCATGGTACATAAATATTTTATTTTCTTGACATGGTAAATAACTAAATGTGTACGTGTGCTTGTAGTTTTAAAATCTGGCTCGGCGGGTTGATTCGGGGCTAGAACCAGATCGGGTTTAAAAAAAATAAGAAAAGTCAAAAACTTAGGTGACTCGGCTAACTAGCAAGTTAACCCGACAAGACCTTGTCAAAACTCGATTGCAACCCGCTGACTATTTATTTTTTTTAACCAAAACGATATCTTTTTGATTTATAAAAAAAACCGGGGTTGAACCAAGTGACCCGATCAAAACTCGGTGACCCGGGCAAAACCTGTGATTCGGGCCTTGGGCCCAGTTTAAAAACTCTGCGCGTGCTACGCGGCAGGGCTCTTTTATGTGCAACCATGTTTTACAAAAGAAAAAAAACCTATAACTCAGGTTATAAACCTCAGTCAAATAAATTAATTTTATTTTAATAGAATGATAAAAAAAAAGATAATGATATTAAATGAATCAAATTAAAAAAAAAATGATGATAATTTTGGGGGGAAATCATTTTTATAAAAGAAGACAATCGATGTAGCTTAATTCCCAGCTCATTAAATATAAAAAGATAAAATTGAATTTAAAAAAAAAAGGACAAGAAAAGGGGTTTGGGTCAATCAAAGTTATCTTGACAAGCTTGTAACTCGGGGAATAAGGGTGAGTCAACCTGAGTTAACCCGTTAAACTCGTGGTCCAAGTCATAAGATCAAAATAACCAAGTAAAAAAGAAAACGCAAGAAATCACAAAGTTGAAATAAGTAAAAAAAAATGATGTCAACCCATGTTAACTCTTCAAACCCGTAACCCAAGGTATTAGACTGGAAGCACCTTATCTTGAAAAATCACGAAGCTCAATTACCAACCAATTAAATTTTGAATGATTAACTTGGAAAAAGAATATCAATTACATAAAAGGATCAAAAATAAAAAATGACAATTAAAAAAATAGTGATCAAAATTGAAATACAAAATAAGTTTTATATTTTTATTTAAGGGTGAAATTGAAAAAAAAAAAATTGAAAAAAATGATTAAAAAAATAAAAATAATAAGGATCAAAATTGAAATAATTTTTTTATTGAAGGGTGAAATTGAAAAGAACAATCAATTTAATAAAAGGTAAAAAAAATCAAAAAAATAAGGACCAAATTGGATAAAATAACATATTAAAAACTGGAATTGAATGATTTAATTGAAAACAATTCAAAATTTTATAAAGAGCTAACAACAAAAATTAAAAATCAAAATAATAAGAATTAAAGTTGACTTCCTTATAAATAAGAGGACAATTATAAAATTCTACATGGGCAGCGCGACTTCTAAGGTGAGGAGAGAGAAAAGTGGGAGGAGAGGAAATAAAGGCTATCGGCGTCGTTCTGTCAACCCAACGCCACCATGCGTCTAACTAACAGGAAGAAGGCATCATGACACTTTTAATGACACGGAAGAAGCTGATTTTTAGCCAATAAGAGGTATCATCCAAAAAACGTAAGTGTCTCCCACATGCTAGCGCATGCATCAATTATATTTTTTTAAAAATATATTTTATATTTATTTAAAGATCAAATTACCCCTTACCCAACTCAATTATTATAAAAAAAAACTCGTATGAAAAGACAAAAGTGTCCATGCACTCATTTAAATTTTCTTGCATCCAATGATATTTTAGTTATTTCATTGTACTTCTGAAATGAAAAAAAGATAAACTTACCCCCAAACAATCTGATAATGATCAAATAAGCCTTAGTGCAATGACTATCATATTTTCAATAGCCACTTCAATGATTTTCGAGTAAATTCATTATCACACTATTCCGGTGAATAATTTTTATAAATATGCCTAGATAATATTTTTTTCAAGACCTATTAGCTTTTGTTAATAAAAATCATCTATTGACTTAATATATGTTAAGTCAATAGCCACTTCTCCTATTAGCTTTTATAAATATGCCTAGACATATTTTCAATAGCCACTTCTCCTTTTCTTATTATTATCCTTTTAGACACTGATGGCTGCTTGCCAGGTTTGGTTCATGGTGACATTGGCTGGGCTTCGAATATTCTGGAGAAGCAAATTCATTCCATCTCGATATGTTATTTTTATATTGAGATGTCATTGCTACAGTGAAATACCAAGATGTTTTAATATATGTTAGCTAGCCCATTACCCCGCTCTACATCACGGCTTAGAGCAAAAAAAAGATTTGAGCGCAAAGAAATATCTAGACATTGGTATTGTGTCTCCTAAAAATGAATCTTTATCATGAATTGAACTCTATTTTTATCTAGTATTGGGATAAAAATATATTGGATCCACTTGGATTAACTTGAGCTGACTTGTGAAACTCGTAGGGATAATCTTAAAAAAACAAATTGGAAAGCTCAATCATCAATTAACTTAATGTTGAAAGATGAAATTGATAAGAAATAACAATCAATTAAAAAATACTTAAGTGAACTCAAGTCAACCAAGCAAACTCATGACGCAAGTCATATACATCATTAGATTCAATAAAAAAAATTATCTCAGATATTATTTTTCTTTTAATTATATGACAATGAAACACATGATAATTTTTTTATATGAAACATTTATTTTAAAATATATATATATAAAAAAAAAAGCATAATATGCTCGTGGGACCAAAATAGCTAAAGTATATCATCGATAACAAAAAAATAAAATTGTATTTTTTTTAGTTTTGAGTTAAATAAAAAAATAAATCATCAATAACAAAATGGTGAAATTGTAGTTTTTTTAAATTGAGGGGGAAATGCATTAAAAAAAATAATAGTCTGAATATTGTGGATTAACTCGTCAAACTTATGATTTGACTCATGAAATTAATTGAATTCAATGATTTTTTATTATTTTTTTGACACAAATATAAAAAAATAATATTAATAAAGATAAAAAAAAAAAAAAACTCAGACACGTGGGCTTGGTGGCCTAGCATGCCCAGGCCTAAAAAAACAGCCTGGACCTCTTGGCCTTCCAACCCAATCAACATGCCTAGGCCTGACCTTAATTTTTTATTTCTTAAAGGGGCGCCCCATTTTTTTTGGAAGAAATAAATATACAATGCGTCGTTTGTTATTTGTAGAAAACTAGAGGTCACTAGAAAAGTGAGCTCTTAATTTTTTATCCAAAATACCTAGAAAATACCTTAAAGACCTTAATAAATCAATCCACGACCTCAAATAACAAAAAAATGGCTAAAAAAACTGAAATCAACTCAAACCCAAAAATCTTTCAATGGTCAGATCTGTACCCTTGGGCAAGGAAAAGAAAAATAAACACCTAAGTGAAACTCCCTTAATCAAATGGAACTCATTAATATTAAAATCGATTATATTTTGTGGTCAAAATTGTCATTGATAGTGACTTTTTCTCTGTACACTAAAATTCAATAAGTCTCTTTCTCTACCCTCACACCAAAAAAAAAAAAACTGAAAAACAAGAGAAATGAAGTTTGATATCAAAACTGATTTTTTTACAACTAAAAGGACCAACAACTTATTAATTAAAAACAATGAGAAACTAAAATGAACTTTTCAAATGATGTTCAAATTGGGCTAAAAGGGGTTCAATTGTAAATAAAAAAAGTTTAAGATCAAACGAAAAGTTTATAAAAAATAAATTATTCCAATCTATAATAATTTATGCGAGAGTGCATGATGCCCATTCAACAGTAAGAACACGTCACGACATAGGTTTTTTTCCTTGTAATATAATGTTTATATGAATACATTATTACCCACAGAAACCATAATGGTTGAAGTTGACATGCAAGATAAGCAAAGGGGCGGTTCTGATGGATTCTCTGTACAATTTATTTTCTTTTAGTGGACAGAACCGAGCAAGTAGCAGTAGAAAACTGATTGTGTGCCAAATCTGACTTTTGCTGCTTTGTTCTGTAGCAAAACTGTGAAAATGTAGAAGACGCTGCTGCTTTCCTTTCCTTTCCTTTTTAAAAAAGTATAATCTCAAAGTCTCGTACAAGGGTAATTCAAAACATGATTAATTAGTGCATTATCTTGAAATTAGTAGATATCTTTTAGGAAATTTCCTCAGAATCATAACCTATTCTTTGGCCTCATTCAACGTGTGTCTCGCTAATTGCAAATCCTGATCACAGTCCACCAATATCCACACTACCATTTTATATCTGCGAGGCTTCCATCACCTGACTCGACCATTCCCATTAAAGCCCTCATGTGTTCTTCTTCAAGCTTCTTATATCAGCAAGGCATGAGGAGCTCAGCTTTTTTTGGTTCTTTTCCAGGGCACTGCATGTGAGAAGTTTTCATGGGATTTTGTGAAATTACCAGTTGAGAGTGTTTGCAGAAATACCCATATGCCCAGAGTATCTTCTTATGAACAAAAATTCGTATACAGGGCGCTACCTGTGAGAAAACTCTTTATAATTTGATTATGAACTCCAAGAAATCTTGGTATCTTTTCTTTAATCGTTCCAGAATAGGTCATCATGAAAACATATTGTCGGTCCAGAATGATAGTAATTGATATTCGATCAAAACAATGACACTGTTTTTTACTTTTTCAGCAAATGAAATGGAGAAACTCACTCTCTAGATTTCATTGAGTAGTTTCTTAGGATTTTTGGTGCACTGCGCAACCAAAGTTTCATGAAATTTTAAAATGATTTTTTGCTTCAAAATATTTTTTTGGTTTTTGAATTTTTTTAATGCAATGATATAAAAAATAAATTTAAAAAAATAAAAAAATATATAATTTTAATGTATTCTTAAACAAAAAGCATTTTAAAAAACCATCATTACCATTATCTTAAGAAAAAAAAATCAATCATTATTTTTTATTGAAAACATGTGTTTGCCTGTTTATTTTTGTATTTCAAAAGTATTTTGAAAAAAAAAATATTATTTTTATTTTAAATTTATTTTTTAATGTTTTTGGATTATTTTTAATGCACTGACTTAAAAATAAATTTTAAAAACTAAAAAAATATTTTTTTTAATATATTTTTAAATAAAATATTTTTTGAAAACCAACAATATGAAGTACTGATATATTTATTATCTTTTCAATATTTTTCTACCAGGTTTGCAGTCTCAACTCTCAATGGACAGTTCCTGTCATGGGTAGGTGTGGACGGGCATGAACCATGACGCAAATAAGTGCTATCTTTCTATTAGCTTGTCTTTTGCCAAGCTGACGTGGGTGACATCTACTGGCTCAGCATCTCTGCATCTCTCCCTCCTTCCACCAATGACACCCTTACACATTGTATAATCGTACCCGTTCAAGCCCTGAGTGGGGTTTCCTGGCCCATCTCTGGTGCATGAACCTGTTAAATTTGGACCTAAAATGTATGCAAGATCATGAGTCACTGCCAATGTGGTCGTTTCGTGATTTGGAATAAATACAAAAGGCTGTGGTGGTTATTATAATAAAGACTCATTACATTACATTATAAGAAATAAATTAATTGGCATGGATATTTTACTGTTTCATTTCTTTTAATAACCCTTTTTTTTTCAGTTAAGTCCTTTGAAAGTTGTTTATCTTGGTTGAGAATTGGCTTTATAATCCCTGAATCTATAATAAAATTTTAATTGAATTCCAAATTTCAATCGAGAGCAAGCTTTATTTTTTAATTTGATCTCTATTTTTATAATGACTCTTAATTTAATCTCAAGTTTTGTCTAATCTAAGGCTAATGAAGGTGCGTCACGAGTAATAAAAAGGAAAGTGGAAAAGAAAGAGACAACTAGCAAACCAGGTTAGTGTATTATGGTCATGCTCGTGAATCAAGTAGCGAATTTGACAATTAATCTAGGTTAATCGAGATCAGTTAATATGCCATAAGCTCTTAAAAATCAAATTGGCTTCGGTCTTGATTAGATAATGAACATTGACTAGAAAAACTATATTTTTATGTGTATGTTTATAGGTGTGTTTTAGTAAAAACACACGCATTTATTTTTCATTGCACAGCCTCAATACTTTTTTTGGTGTTGTGTTGGAAAAATAATTCAACTCACAACAAAGCACATGACACCTTCTTAATTACCTTACAAAAAAGTTGGGATTTCACTATTCACCACCTCACAGAACATTGTGGATTTGCATTCCATTACATGACATTTCCATGTTGTTTTGAGATTTTTTTATACTTCAAGTTTGTTTTTACTTTGATCATCATTTTTTTTTATTTTATCCTTTCATATTATATTGATTGGAGATTAAGCTTGAAAATATGTGATGCAAGAGCTTTTTAGAAGAAAAAAATATTTTTCTTAGTTAATTTTATTATTTTTTATTTTTGTTTTCTTGCTTTTTCAGTTTTTTCTCTCTTATTTTAAGAGAATAGTTTCCTATTTTAGTTTTTTCTATTCAATATTATTAGGGTTTTCTAGTTTTTTTTCTATATAAAAAGATGTCATAGACTTTTGAAAAGTGAAGACATGAATGAATAAATTATGTATTTTATCTTGGTCTTTGAAAGTTTTAACTTATAACAAACATCACAATCCTTTGCTCTTGTTTGCATCAATTTGTTTTATATTTTTTTCTAAGGGGTTATCGTGGACTAAAAAAAACATCTTGACATTTTGATTAGTTCTTGATTTTAAAAAAATAAATTTAAATTTTTTGTTTGTGATAAATTAAATATAAGGGGACTAGAATTGATGATGAGGCAAAAATACAGGCTTTTTTTACATTGTTCTTTGATCATTTTTTTAAAAGAATTTTCCCTTCAAATTTTTTCAATTTCTTTCTTGATCCTTCTAGTTTGATAATTTTATGTGTTTGAAACAATACTTTACTTAATTCATATTTCATTCCTCAGGTGAAAGAATCATTGAAAAATAGTAAAAGAAAGAAAAGGCGGTGAGTTGGAAATTACCAAATTTTGATGTCAATGTATTCCTATTGATGAGAGGAGCATCATTGAGATGTTTTTGAGCTTTTATATTATAATAATAATAATAATAATAAAGTAGATTAGAGTTGAGAAATTTTTGTTTTTTTTTTATCTATTTAAGGTGTTTTTATTTAAGAATAAATCTATTAAGATTCTAAAATTATTTATTAGATGTTTTTAGGTTAAAATAGGTTTAAAAAATAGATTCTTGGATCCAAAATATCCTAGATTGATTTTCCAACCACATCTCTAGTGGCTGGGATTTAAACAATCAAACGGAGTGTCGTCTACTGCTATACTATATTAAATGATGCATCACTTGATTTTTTAAAGAAAAATTAAAGGTTAGTGACAAGTTATTCATCTTTGCACATAAAAAAAATTAAGATGAATTCAAACAACTTAGCTTTCTTTTTGTTAGGTCAGCCATGCAAGCCTTATCTATGTGGCTTTGATGCTTGATCCTTTTTTTTTTGTGTGTGTGTTTTGACTTTAAAAGTAATTGGAATTAAGCGGATTAGACTGAAGTTGCTAAACATTTTATTTAAAATCTGGGTTAAATGAAGAGTCGGGTTGAAAGTTTTTTATACTAAGTTTATTTGGCAATGTCAAAATATTTTGTATGATCTAAATATTATATTTTATGCTCAATTTTTTTTTTGACCTAAGCCACAAAATATCCTAGACAAAAACACACAAGTGTTCTGAAAATTTGACACACTAACTTATTTAATATACGTTTGGATGGTGCACAGAGTACTTTACAAGGAAAAGGTTAAATTCGAAAAAGCAAAGCCATTAATCAATTACCGACTAGCTGAATATATAATATTACGATATTAGCGTCAGTTAATATAAAATAAAAAAAATTACTTATCAGCAGCAATATTGCGCCAATGCCTCCACTATTCTCAAGGGTGTTGGTAAAGAATTTGAAATTTATATAACAGTTCTTGAGTTTGAGTTAAAGCATATATTTTTTGTAAAAATATAAAATAACTAAAGTTTTACTTACTTATCTGAATCTATAAAATATATTTTATGTTTTTCGAGAAGTAAGGTTTTCACGAATTCAAAAAAAATAAAAAAAGGAATTTGATGTAAGCTTAATTAGACTCTAAAATTCCATATTCGAAATGAGGGGTTTGATGAGTTCTTTTTTCCCCTTTTCTTTTCTTTTATTTATTTATTTTATTATGAACAATGTCCTTTATTATCCATGCGAAATCCTTGATTAATTTTAAAATATCTATATTTTTTTTATGAACATGCATGATTCTAGGTTCAAATAGCTTATCTGAATTCTTTTGATCAAATTAAAAGTAATGATGAAACAACGCACCCACTCTCTTGCTTTATCGTTGACGGATTGGTGGGACGTGCTTCACTGCCTTAGATGGAAAATTGTGTCATTTTAAAAATATAAACTTTTGTTATTTTTTAAAATATTTTTTACTTATAAATATAATAAAATAATATTTTTTATTTTTGATATCAGTAAATCAAAATGATCTAAAAATATCTAAAAATATTAATTTAAAATAACAAAAAACTTTATATTTATATTTTTTAAAAAACATTTTTAAAATATAAAAACAAGTGAATATGAAATCTCAGTTTGCCTATATATATATGGTGCCCTCTATTGTATAGATACATAGATAAATAACAAAAGGAGGGGGAGAGAAAAGGAGAGGGCAGACGTGGGGATATGGTTTGTTTTTGTTTATTTATTTTATTTTTCTTTTTTCTTTGGGAGGGGGGCGGAAAGAAATTGATTAGTGCATAATTCTATTCTAACTCAAATTTACAGCTATGAAATAAATAAATAATTAATTAATTCGAGGCCCTGATCCTCTCACTCATGTCATGTGCGCACCTAAACTTGTAGAGGCAGATATCACTTAATTATTATCCTATGGGATTTTGTCCCTTTTTCTCCGTGAATAATACACAAGAATACTGATTAATATTTTAATAAGGAGATAATGCAAAGATAATTCGAGACAAGCTAGCCAGCCCCATGATCCATTCAAACCTTGACCAATTAGCATGAGTCTAAGAACAAATCAATAAAAGCAAAAGCTGACCTCTTTGCCTCTCTTTGCCTCAAACAACAACATTAGAGATCGATCGATCTCACCAACAAATTAATCTCTATCATCAATGATCTGCCTGCCCAGCGTCACCCCAGACTTGTCGAACAATAATTTCCCTCTCCCCCCCCCCTCTCTCTCTCTCTCTCTCTCTCTCTCTCTCTCTCTCTCTCTCTCTCTAATAATAATAATAATAATAATAATAATAATAGTAACTATCTAGGTGGTAGCCCAGTGGTAAGAGCTTGGGACTAAGGGGTTTGCTCCCTCTTAGATCTCAGGTTCGAACCCTGTGGTTGCTCATATGATAGCCACTGGAGGCTTACATGGTCGTTAAATTCGGGGCCGTGGGATTAGTCGAGAGCGTGCGCGGCCGGACACCCACGATAATCTAAAAATAATAATAATAATAATAATAGTTAGCACTTGAGGGCCTAGCTGCTGTGGTCAATCATGTGACTTGTTCCGTCCCCGTCCCGGGTTCGACCCTCTATGTGCACGCCCTGTCACCCTCGTGGTGCCTTACCCGCTTCTTGGGCTTGCGGGATGTCCAAGGTGGCCGTGAGGAATAGTCGTGGTGCGCGTAAGCTGACCCGGACACCCCACACTAATAAAATAATAATAATAATAATAATAATAGTTATACTTATACCTAGCAATTATCTCAACCATTTAAAGCGTGTTTGTTATTGTATTAATAATTATTTTTAAAAATATTTTTTATTTGAAAATATATTAAAATAAAATTTTTTTGAATTAAAAAATCATTGATAATTGTAATTTTTCTTATATACAAGTCATGTGCGAGCCACATGTGAAAATCCATTACCGTGAATATAAAGTTTAACATAAAAACATATTGGAGTTTTGTTTATATGTATATATGTATGTATGTATAATTTATTTTTTTAATGCATTTTTAAGTATTTATCTCTTAAATAATAGCTTTCAAGCTCTATTTTCTTTTTTAAGCGTAACTTTGAGTTTTTATCTCAAGATAATATATAAATTTTTGATAAATAGGATAAAAGCCGCATTATCAAAGACTCTTGAAGTGACTCATAATTCTATCTAATGGATGGCAATGGTTGTGTAGTGACACCGCCACAGGAAAACACTGCTAACTTGCAACAGCAATTCTAGAGCTGTTTGTTTTTTAGTTTCAAAAATGTTTTTAAAAAAATTTAAATATTTTTTATTTATTTTAAATTAATATATTTTTTAGTGTTTTTAGATAATTTTAATATATTAATATAAAAAAATATTATTTTAATATAATCATAATCTTAAACATTAACAAAGGGAGGGAGGGGAGGTGAAAATGGTGAGGGCATTTTTGGACATTTCACGCGTACTCATTGGCTGCTGCTGAGATTAGGTTTTTCTACCCTCTTAAAGACGCCTTCTGGTTTCTTTATAGTCAATTAATAAGATCACAGATGGCTTCCTACGGTGCAATGTATTGCTCCAATCATGCACCCTATCATCTCAGATGTACACGTGGCGTGATGAAGATCGTATGGACCTTTTGAAACTAATACAACCAAGTCTCGATTTTATTTTACTTTATAAAAATAGATATTTGACTTTTATATTCCATAATTCATTATCTTCGCATGTGTAATTTGATCATTTTCGGGTTAATAAAAAAAATTCAACTTAATTTTTAAAGATTAACCAACAAATCTTTAATAAAAGGTAAAAACTATAATCATTAAAAAAAATAAAGGATAGAAAATATGAAAAAGAAAAAAAAAGAAGAAGATGGTGAAGGCAATTAACTCTGAGACTAAACAGAGATAATTTTGCAATATCATATGGTCATTTAAATTACTCCATGATTTACAAGTTATTATTAAACAAAATGAAAAAATTTTGTTTTGTTTTTTTGTTTTGTTTTTTTTTTTTGTCTTTCAGTGTGAGTTCTTACACGCAACAATTTAACCTTAAAGCAGACTTTAAAAAGGAAGAAGCGAAGAAGACCGGTCGATCATGGACCAGCACCAGGTGTGAGTTTTTCTTGGGACCCACCTATGCTACTGAATACCTTTTGCATACTTTTTTTTTTTTTTTTTTGGTCTACTCTACCCAAATTAAATTAATATTAGATTGAAGACCCGCGGCTATGACGCGTCCAAATAATTTTTTTTTCTACCACGGTGAAACGACCATGTCAATTCATTGACAATGATTTAGTTATTTTATTATGTTTTAAAAATATAAAAAAAATAAGTTCCTTCTTAACGGCTAATGAACATTATAAAAAGATTATATTATTTTTAATAGTTAATTCGTTGATTTTTTTTATAAGAATAAATATATGCAATAAATATACATCTATCATGATTTACTGAAGTTTTCCTTTTTAAATCTTAATTTTAATATAAGATGTTTTCTTGCTAACAATGGCGTGAAGCCAGCTCTAAATTGAGAAAATTACTTGTAACCGTCCATCATTTTCACAATAAAGGACGAATGAGAGCACCCTCAGAATTACGTAATAAGAGGGAAGGAACGAAAAAGAAAAGAAAAGGAAAGAGATGAGGTGGATTTGTTATGTAATTTAAAGCTTTAAAATTGAAGTTTAGGGGTTAATAATCCGTCTCTTGTGAAAATAAAAAGAGAAAAAAATAATCAACCCATGTGAAGCTCTAATTATAACCATCGAATTTATGCCAATGCATCTTATGATTTGCCTTTATTCTTAAAGTTATCGTTAGCATTTTTAATCAAGATTAATTTAAAAGGAAAAAAAAAGGGCATTTTAATGAAGCTACAAAACCATTTCTCTCCTTAGTTGAAAGATTAAAACCTATCTTTTGAATCCTCGCAAAAAGCCTTGGGTGAGGGGTTTTTTTTTAAAAAAAAAATAAATAAACAGTTGAATTACGATCATATTCTTGGAGGGGTTTTTTCGTCCTTTTCTTTTTTTAAAAACAGTAAAATGATAAAACTAACCTTGAAATTTAAAAAAAAAACAAAAGCTATTTGCGAGGGTGTTTTGGTTTTTTTAAACTAATTTTGTTTTTTTATTTAGATTTTATCATGGTCAACTTAGTAATTTTTAAGTTTTTAAATATTATTAAAACAAAGTTGTTGACGTGCGTGTCATGGCCTCCGCGTCATTCAAGTGGCACGTGAGGGACCGTGTGGTGGCCAAATCCTGCTTCCATCGTGGTGTTGGTAACGACGCATCATCCACTTTCTAACAGTGTGGTGAGTGCTCATGGAGGAGATCGTGGAGGTTTTTTCTTTCTTCTCTCTTATTTCATAGAAAGATGCGCTTGAAATTCCAAAAAAATAATTGTGTCCTCGGGTTTGTAATCTTATCGATTATGGTTCTTCTTCTTTTAATTATTGTTTATTTGGCTTTTGATGCTTTTTGAAATTTGGATTTCTTTCAATTTCGACCCTAGGTATTTTTTCAATTTGATTTTTTTATCCGATTTGGTCTCTTTACTTTTAATTGCTCTATTTTTGTACTATGTACTTTTCTTGATTTTTTTTTTTGCAATTTCATCCCTTTTAATTTTATTGCATTTGTTTTCTTAATTCATTTTTTGTCCCTATTCTTTTGATTGCTATGTTCTTATCCTTTTCTTGATTCATCTTTTTTTTTCTTCAAAATTTCAATAACTTTTCTTTATCATTTTCTTAGTTTTTTTCTTTTCCTATTTAGCCCCTAATTATTTTCTTTCAGTTTTTATACCATGTTTGGTCTGTATTATTTGAGTTTTAAATTGTTTTACGGTTGAATATTTTACTTTGTTATTTTTTCGTAGTTGCCTTTCAACAAAACAGTCTTTTATTGAAAATTGATTTCTTTTTCAAATTCATCATTTGAAATTTAGTTATTAAGCCCTTAACTTTATTTTTTTTGCACTTTTTTTTTGTCGAGTTATCATGATCTCATATCTCGGGTAATAGGTTAGTCAAGTTAACCATGATTGCTTCAGATTGTTTTTCCTCAAATTTTTTTATGAAATTGATTTGTTTTAACAATTTCATACTTTGATGTTAAATTATTGGCTCTTGAGCTATGTGATTTTTTTGCTTTTCTTTCTGTGGGGTTTATTTCAAGAGCAGGCTGGTCAAGCGAACCTGGGTCAACTTGCATTTTCATTCACAATGTTTTTTTTTAACTTGAACCTTTTTTTTTATTAGGCCCTTTCTTTGGAGGTCTAATATTTTTTTATCCCAATCTCATGTCGCGTGTGACGGGTTAGTCGAGTTAACCTGGGTCGACTCAGATTTTTTTCCCTCGATTTTTCTATGACCTCTTTTCTTTTAGTTTCATTATTTTACATTGAATTATTTGTCCCTAAGCTTTGTCATTTTTTCACTTTTCTTACTGTTTGGTTATTCCGAGAGCGGGTTGGTAAAATTAACCCGGATTGGCTCATGGTTTTTTGACCTTTTTTTATTGAACTTTGGTTTTTTTACTATGTCGTCCTTTTGAAATTCTTTTTTTTTTAATTCTGATATCATATCACAGGTTATTGGTTCTTCAAGTTACCTCGAGTTGACTCGGGTTTTCTTTTTCGGTGTTGTATTTTTTTAAGTTATTTTTTCATCCTTGACTTTAGGTTGTTTGGTCTTGAACTTTACAATATTTTTTGCAGGTTCTTTCGGTTTCATATCCTAAGTCGTGTTTTGGTTAATTTAACTTGGATTGTCTCAGATTATCGTCGCTTGAATATATTTTTTTTGCTTTGAAAAAGTTTGGTCTGACCCGCTGTGTAGCACACGCTATTTATCTAGTCTAATTGTTGTGAAGATTTTCATAGTTCATTAATACGGAGGGATATTGAATAGGGTTCACTCCCAAGCTTACTTAATTCCAAACTCAACAAAACTTGTCAAATTTGTGGGATATCTATATGCCCACCATGTATTATAGACACTATTATGTACTCTTATTTATTTATTTTTATTTTAAGTTTGTAATAGAAACAATACTAGTTTACATATCGTGCTATACGCAGGTCTAATACATACATACATACATACATACATACATATATATACATACATATATATATATATACATATATATATATATATATATACACATATATATATTACTTAACAGAAAATATCAAGGTCATAGAAAAATACTTGAGATTGTTATTAAATTCAGTTCAGTGGGTTAATCTTGAAACCTCTTGATCCAACTTCTTGTTTAGCTCGAGTTTAAAATTAAATCATGTGAGAGTTGACATGACAAGTCAGTCGATTTGGTCGGTCTAAAGGCACCCTTATTGATTGGTAAGATAAAATTGAGAAAAAAAGAGATGAAATTGACAGGAAAAAAACTTGCCGACCAAACTTCTTGGCTAGCCCGTGTTTAAAACAAAATAGTGTGGGAGTTGTCTCGACATGATTTAGTCAATTTAGCTGGTCCGTAAGCAACCCGAGTATCCGGCAAAATAAGTTTGAGGATAAAATTAAAAAAAAAAGAGATGAAATTGACAGAAAGAACCTCTCGACCTAGTTTCTTGCCTACCCGAGTTTAAAATTAAACTGTGTATAAATAATTTTAACGTGATTCAATCGACTTGATCGGTTAAAAGACAATCCAAACTATTATTAAAAAAATGAGGATGGAATTAAAGAAGAAGAAAAACGAAATCAAAAGGAAAAAAAAGATGCTAATTATTATTTTATATATAAAAAAAGAGCTGATGAACAACGAAGCTACATAACATAACATAATCCATGGAATCCAATTTTTTTAGCATGTTTAGGTCATGGTTTGAAAAAGGATGAAAAATGAATTTTCGAAGGAATTTGTAATGCATCCAGATTGTGGGCTGACATGGTAACAGCAGTGAAGGTTTGCTTGATCACCTTCTGATGTAAAAGGACAGAAAGGGCAAAAATCACATTTAGTGGGTCCCTTTTCAAATCGTTTAGCAAATCATACGGTAACAAATAAGCTGTGACCACGAATGGTCACGAGGAATGGTGTCTAAGCATGGCCTTTATTGAAAAAGACCCATTTAATTTAATTTTTATCAACATCATGCCATCCCATACATAAATAAGAGTCTTCGAACTCTCTCTCTCTCTATATATATATTATCCTTTCCTTGTTGAGTAAGGACCTTCAAAACAAAGTGAAGCCACACAAACTCTCTTTCTTTTTTTTTTTTTCAATTTTTTTTTTTTAGCTTTTCTCTTGCACCTTCCTCAACTCATTTCATTGTGCTTCTCAATAATAATAATAATAATAATAATAATAATTAATGTACTTTTTGAGTTTTAATAAGACCCTATCTCTTTTATTATTTTAATTGATTTTTAAAATAAAAATAGGGAGTTGTTTTTTAAAAAATACTCCATTTTAATATGAAAGTATTTTTAACATGTAATCGAGATGGATATGACTTTGATACATGAAAACTCATTCAAAAAATCACAATCATTTAAACAAAAAGAGAATGTTTTGGAAAAATTCATATTTTTTTCTCAAAATAAAAATCAAATCATCTTGACAATAATTCTTATATATTCTATGAGGGTTTAAAAAAGATAAACGGTACATCCAAAATGAAAAAAAGAAGAAAAAGTTTATAGTCAACCTAAGAGGCCGTTTGTTTGCGTGGTTGCTTCTGCGTTTGAAGCAACCACAGCAAACATAATGTTTGGTAATGTCAAAAACGCTAAAAATGACTAGTGGGACCCATGCCAATTCACGTTTTGAACGCAACATTAGCGGAGCAACTTCAGGCTGTTTTTTTAAATTTTGGATTCGCGTGCACAGTGCAATTCACTTGCACTGTCGCGAACAGTGCAAGTGAATTGCACTGTTCGGGTGATTTTTTTTTTTGTGTGTATAGTTTTTGTATATATATATTTTTTTAAAAAAACTAGTTTTACATTCTCATGTAAACAATATTTTTTTCCCTAAAAAACTAGTATAGAGCGAATTAAATTCACTCGCACTGTAATATCAAATTAATTTTATTATTGATATTATTTTATCTAATTTTATTGCACGCTCAAAAAATTATAGAAACTGTAGTTCTTCTCGAATGAATTTTATACGTAATGGAATTGTAGATGGTTTAATGTCATAATAAAAAATATTTTATATAAAGTATTATTTATTTCATGAAGTAATAGTAATAGTTAAATCTACAATATTTAAATTAAAAATCATCAATTTTAATATATATTTTTTAAAATTATTTTATAACTTTAATTTCAAAAGCATTTTTAACCAAACACATTAAATTACTTTTTATTCAACCTCAATTTCAACCACAGTTTTAACCAAACATCTATTTTTTCAAACCAACCTCAACTAAAAGTACTTTTTATAAAACAACTTTTTTTAAACCACAACCACAACAGCTACCGCAATACCAAACACACTCTAAATACCATACAAGCAATAATATTCACATGGGGCTGTCCCCAAGGGGCGTGACGTGATGGTAAAAGGCTTGAGATTTACATAGCAGGTCTCGAGTTTGAGTCAGGGCGTGCACTTCTTGTAAGAGTCCAGGACAGCCGGGATTTTACTCGCTCACCTGAGCCCACAAAGTGCGCTTTCCAGGGGATGGGGTTTCCTCGAATCAAAAAAAATAAAAATTCACAGGGAGTATGGGTATTAGGAAGAATGAATATAGTTGTTTTTTAAAATAATTTTTGCTTGAAAATATATTAAAATAATATATATTATTAAAACGATATGAAATTATAAAAAAGTAATTTTAAATAAATAACATAAATTTATATAAAAACACCATTTAGTACTAATCTACCCCTCCCCTGACCATTTCACAGTTTAAGGTTAAAAAATCAAGTACTTTCTTACCCTAAGTATATATAAAAAAAACTGAAACCTTTTAATAAACATAAAAACAAAATAAAATAAAGCAAAAGCAAAGAAAGCTCCCCATCATCATTTCATAAACAATATAACAACAACAACAACAACAAAAGAGGTCATATACATAGACAAAAAACACACGCACCTCTTCTCTCCTTCTCTCTCATTTTTCACCTTCCTCTTTTATTAGATTCCTCTAAATGGTCTTTTCTCTTCTTCATTGGATTGTACAGATTCCCAGCTGAAAATACTCTTCCATTTCCTGCTAGATTTTTTTTCTTTTCTTTGCTGTGTTTGTTTCATTTTTTTTTCCTCCTTCAACTGCAAGACATGGTGATGTATATATTATAGAACTCTTTCTGGGTTTCTTGGCTTTTACTTTCTTTTGCAAACACTGTTTTCTGGGTTTGCTGCAAAATAGCCTTATATACCGAAGAAGCACTCATGTATGCCTCATAAGGCTTGAATATAAAGAACAAATTTATACAAAGTTTTGATCTTTTCTACAACTGTTTTTTTTATATATATTTATATAAATTGAGTTTTAATATTCTCTCTCTCTCTCTCTCTCTCTCTCTTGTAAATTATTTCTTTGAATTTTAATTTTCTTGACTCAAGGGAAAAAGAGAGAGATATGGGCAAGCAAGGACCTTGCTGTCACTGTGGAGTTACAAGTGAGTTCTTGTTTCTCCTCTTTTTTTTTTTTTTTTTTTGTAAAAACTTGGATTACCATTTAGTTCACCTTTTGTTTTCCCTTCCTTGTATATTCTTGTAATTGATTTTGTATATACAGAACTATAATTGTATCATTGAAATAGAATGGCTATGACCAACGAGGAAGAGATTACACGGACAGACAGAATAAATTGAGAACACTTGTTGTTCTGTTTGTTTATACATGGATTCTGAACAACGGGTGTCTTTTGTTTCTTTGAACACATCAGATACTCATCTGTTTCTTGTTTTCAACTTGTTATTGAATCTATAAACCCTTCACTCTATCTCTTGTTTGGTTTTTTGACCGCTCTAACAAAGCTTGAACATATCACATCACCGCAAATTGGGTTTGGAGTCTGTTGAATACAGGGGAACTACATGTTTGATCAGTATGGCTTTCTTGTTTCTGTATAGGATTTTATGGAGACCAAATTCCGAGTCAAAGTGTATCGTTTTTCTTTGCAGAACTTAATGATCCAATGGAAAATGTACTTCCTTGGCATGTCCTATTAAGTTATTGATAGAATTCATGTCTATTGAGTTCTTGACTGACTTCTTGTTGTATTCTTTTCTCTTGGGTTGCATTTCTGGCAAGCTTTGCTGCTATCAAGTTTATTCTTGTACATTTTTGGGGTCTTATACTGCTAAAGCTCTGAAACAATTCAATTCAGTTCACGTGAAACATATATCTCCATTATTTTGCCCTGTAATCTGCTCTAAAGTCTGAACTTCCAAGTGATCAAACAATTCCTTTATTGTTCCATTGGACTTTGGTCATTGTTTGGGTTACATTTGTTGGGAGTGCAATGGTCCTACTTGTAAACTCCAAAGAAATGAGTTCATCTCAAGTTTGCTGCAGCTTGAACTCCTTTGAAGGAGCTCAGCTTATGCTGCTTGGCTATAGCTAATGTCTTGTGGTTTGTCAACCATTATTGACGGATTAGCTGCTGTGAGGAGGCAATCACATTGTGGACCTGAGTTTTCTTGTATATAAAATAGAGTCAGCAGTGTCCAGCAGAGCCTTTTCTGGTTTGAATTGCTGGACTTGCTCTTATGTAGTCTCCTCATTCCCATCATTTGAAGCATTATGAGCTGCTCGCATGTGATTCATTCTCAGAAGAGAGACACAGCCGGACAATACCACCACATTAATGCCCACACACACACACACACACACATATATTTGCTAAGTTTTAGTCCTTAAATGCATGAACTTCTAGCCTAATCTGTTTGTTGTGTCAAGTTTTGGATGAGAAATATTTTATCCTTGGTTTATTTATATTAATTTAAAATGCTTCTCCCATCAATTTTGCGGATAAACTTGTTTAACATGCATGTGTATTGCTGACAACTATCTTCCAACAGGCACACCTCTTTGGCGCAATGGGCCTCCTGAGAAGCCAGTTCTGTGCAATGCATGTGGATCACGATGGAGGACAAAGGGAACACTAGCAAACTATACCCCTCTCCATGCCCGGGCTGGCCCTGATGATTATGAGGATCACAGGGTCTCTAGGTTGAAGAGTATATCTATGAACAAGAACAGAGAAGTGAAACTGCTCAAAAGAAAGCCAAATTATGATCATAGGGTTGCTGAAGGTGTTGCTCTGGATTACAACGAAGGTTATAGAAAGGTTGTAGATGAAGACACTAGTAACAGGTCAAGTTCTGGGTCAGCCATATCCAACTCGGAGAGTTGTGCACAATTTGGCAGTGCAGATGCAAGTGATTTGACAGGTTGAGCACCCACTAAGATCAATCTTTGTTCTGTGTTTTGATTGCTCAAAAGAGAATGACTCTCAAATAATGTGATTGTTTACCATGTGTTAAATTGAGTGGATTAGTTGCATATCTAGTTCACTTGAATGCTGTGCTTGGTATAAGAAAGTAATGAATTCTGGAAGCAGCTCCAAATTTATAGGAAATGAAAAAGAAGAGAGGTTATCATAGTACTGTCTATGTGCCAGCAAGGTACATCTCATAAGAATCTCACTCTGATTTTCTGAAAAAACAGAAGCGACTTCCTAGCTTTTCTAGGATGCTAGCATACTGGAAGCTGGCTGCTATGATACTTTATCTCACTAAAGACGTAATACTATGGTATTACGGTTGACGCCTCTTTTAGTGGGGCTAGTGATGCGTGGGAGTGTGACTGGAGCCAAACTAACCAATTTGCTTAGTACTTTTGCTCCGCAGTTTTGGAACCAATATGCTTGGTACTCGTGGCTTTCTATCACTGACTGAGTTTTATAGGGGAAAGTGACTTAATTAGAAAGGTTTATGCAGTGTTTTGTGCTCTCATCATGCTTGGTGGTATTGACTTATACATGTATTCTCGTTCTTTCTTCAGGTCCAGCCCAATCGGTTGTGTGGGACTCCTTGGTACCTTCTAGGAAGAGGACCTGTGTCAATCGGCCAAAGCCATCTCCAGTTGAGAAGCTTACAAAAGATTTATATACTATTTTGCATGAGCAGCAGTCGTCATGCTTCTCTGGCTCTTCAGAAGAGGATTTGCTTTTTGACAATGAAACTCCAATGGTTTCTGTTGAGATAGGACATGGAAGTGTTCTCATTAGACATCCAAGCTCAATAGCTCGAGATGAGGAATCCGAAGCTAGCTCCCTTTCTG
Organism: Populus x sibirica; assembly: GCA_019202695.1. NCBI lineage: Eukaryota > Viridiplantae > Streptophyta > Magnoliopsida > Malpighiales > Salicaceae > Populus > Populus x sibirica. Next base: position 266,819 of record JAGMVL010002276.1, on the reverse strand, counting down.
TCGAGAACAAACAATACTCGACAAATGAGGCCTATTCCCATCCTGTGATCCTTCCTGTACATAATGAAAACCAGAGTGTCAATATGACATATCCTGTTACTGTAAAAACTAAGAACCTCAGCGGACAAGGGATGCAGCAAGAGCAACTTAATAGGTAACTCATCCACGCATGTTTTCAAAACTTTGAAAGGCATTCTTCTTTAATACATGGAACAAGGATAGAAACTCAGTGTCAGTGTCAAACCTGGATATGATGTTTTTCTATCAACATCACCTCCTAATGATTAAAATTCAAGTGTACATATAAATACAGGCAGGGGTATGTTTCAGCGTGGATAGAGAATATTCACAAAATAAGCTGATGAGTGGGTTTGATCAGAGGTTTACATTTCAGACTACTACTAGGATCTAGGGGGTATTGGAATGGGAAAGAAGTGATAGTACATTGGTAACTGTTACTGTACTGGTGGTTCATTTTTCAACTGTTTGGAATTTCAGGGACAAGTCTCCACATGAAAAAGTACACATCCTGGGAAGTCATAATTCACCACTTTGCAGTGTTGATTTGAATGTAAGTTGCATTTTTTCTCTCTCTGTATCAATCTCTTGTCATCACTAATCACACTAATCACACGTGGCTTTTTTGTTAAGTACATGCCACTCAATTTCTTGCACAGACCGAAATTTCAAGGTTTACTTTCTTCTTTTTTCTAATCATTTTTGAATGATCTCCTACTCTTCCCCCACATCTATTTAATCCTCTCATGGAGTGAACCAAAGTCTCAAATGTTTAGATATGTGTGGAACAGATATTCTTTAATATCATTCCCCTTGTGTGCATATCATGATTCTGCTCATGGTTGTGTAGGATATTCTTAACTTTGAGGAGTTTGCAAGACACTTGACAAATGAAGAGCAGCAGCAATTACTAAAATATCTACCTCCACTTGATACCGCCAAACTTCCCAACAGGTTAGCCTTATGCCTTGTTGAATATATTTCTAAGTGTTAATATGGTGGGAAATGAACACTTTAGCAATTAGGAGACAGAAGGCGTTGTATTTGCTGTCAGTTGCCATTTGATTTTATCTATTTTTCTTTTCAAAAAAATCTGTATTCATTAGCCTTTCAAGTCAGTCATTGCATTTGTCAATATCATCATGAACCTGATAGCATTTGCATTTATAACCAAGCCTTTAGTGTGCCAAGCATAGATTAGAGTGGGGTCAGCTCACTGAAAAATGATATTAACACTGTTTGCCTTTTTTGGTGTGTGATTATGTGTTGTACAAAGTATCCTATCGCCCCTTATTCAATCTCAACTTAAATATACTCAATCCAAGATTGATGATGATTTATTGTTGTCTTTGCAGCATCAAAAGCATGTTTGATAGCCCACAATTCAAGGAAAACATAAATTGCTATCAGCAACTGCTTTCAGAAGGAGTCTTTGATCTCTCCTTAGAAGCAAAAACTGAGGACTGTAAGACTTTGAAAAGGCTTACACTGTCCAATTTGTCAAAGTCCAAATGGGTGGAGCGTTATCATCTACTCAAGGTTTGCATTGATCTTTTTAAAGTAGGAACATTGTTGCATGAAAACATCAATTCCTCGGAAGGTGGACATGTGATTTTAATGGCTCATTGCCTTCTCCTTTTGGCTGCAGAAGTGTAAAAAAAGCACTGGGAAGTCTCTTGTTGGAAAGGGACCAAATCCAAATGTTGTTGCATCGAGTAATTTAATTGGTGCCAAAAGATCACGTGACAACCTAAGTCAGAAGTTTTCAGGTTAGCAATATACTCATCTTGGATGTATTATCGAGCAAGTTGATCCTTTCTATTATTTTTCTCTTAGAAGCAAATGACTACTAATGGTGACATTGAGTCTGAAAGTTTAATAACTAAATTCTACTTCTAAAAGCCAAGAAAAATTTGTTAATGGGAGAGGAACATGCTGATACAAATAGGCATACAAAATCAATTTTGTGCTGATGTTGGCTGCTTTCTCTTATATTGAATTGTGGCAACAGAGATGTATCAAATCCTTCTCGTCATATGTAGAAGTTCATTTTAATCAGAACAGTGTTTGTTAAAGAACACATATAGAGAGCACATGTATATGCTCACTCATTGAAACATGCCGACCACAAGTAGAAATTGCATGCTTCCTGGACATAGTTAATTCTGAGAATCCCCCTGGAGATATTGTAAGTTAGTCACCACCAGCATGAGTGGTGAAAGTTAAGAGTGATTGTCTTCCATGGACATCACTTCTCTTGTATGGAACCACTTTTATGATATGCTTTGCAACTATTCTCATAAGCTTGTTTTTGTCTACTCTCAGAAGCAAAGTCAATGAAGAGCCCCAAGAGGATTGTCATGAAGGCTACCTATGAGATCAAAGAACTCATAGACAATGATGGCTCTTGCTTTAGTCCAAGAAGCCTATTTGCCTTGCCTCCTGATGGCAGTTCCCTCATGCTGGATTCTCTCCATTTTGTGGATGAAAGTTCTGATCAGGACCTGCTGCTGGACATACCATCCAATGGTTCATTTGCACAGGCAGAGCTCCTTTACCCAACTAATAATAGTTTTGGCCAACAGGCTAGCACTAGTAGTAGCTCGATATACCCGCACCTAGGCTGCCCCTAACAATGTTTGTTATATTGATACTTTTAATCACTAGGGCCAGATAGATGCACCTTCTGCTGAATCAGGTGACTAGGTTAAACATGTTTTGCATGCCAAAATCAGCAAGTCTGTGAATGAGGTTTGATGGTTGCTGTTTTTCCCTTGATTATTTTGAACTTGGTATGCTAAGAGATCGACTCCTGGTGGGTTTTTGTATAGGTTGACAACAGATTGTAATATATGGCTAAAAAATGCATAGCAGCTGGTGATTTCAAGAGTTATATGTGCAATTGTAGCTGTATTGTTTGAGATATCCATTCATTGGTTTGCTTTTTTACTCACCAACACTGAGGGAGTAAAAGCCAAAAGAAAAACAGGAGGATTGGCTTTCCGGGATGCATGAGAAGAAAGTAGAATAGCTTTTGTACTTGCCTTTTGGAGGATGCCTACCTGTTGCTACTGGCCCGTCTGCATCTAAACTACAAGTTCCATACTCCAACCGACCGCCAAAGGATAGAAAGAGAAACGAATATGCATCCACGATGGGATAACGTTTTTGAATGTGACGAGGAGGAATCATGAGGACGTATTTTTGTCTTTGAATTGGACTAGAAGGTTCAATGCTATTTGCTTAAGACCAACTTTGATCACTGGGATTGGTTGCGGGAACATTTGAAGCGTGTCGCTTTTCTGTCTTTGTAATCGGGAATAAGTCAAATTCTAGAGAATTTGATTTCGTATCATGTTCAAGAGATTGCTAGTTGGGCAATCCTGTGTTAGTTTCAATCACTGTGGACTTCGCCTACCTTTTTGAGTTGTTTGCTGTTTCCCATTGGGTATTTGAAAGGATGGGATCTGTCTATTTTTTTCTTTGTAGGATTGTATCATGTTGATGTTCGGTTTGGGTGGCAAGAAGATAGAGGAATCGAATGAAGTCACGATTCCAATGGCTTTGGTTGAAAACGAAATCGCTTCAGAAGTTTTTAGTGTTTTACGAAAATAGTTTTCAATAGTTGCTTACAATCTCTATCTTGATGTGTTCTAACCCAGCAAACTCCGATTGCTTGTAAAAACTAATAGCTCAAACTGTCATTCTCGTAAATTGATAGGAGAGCATAGTTGGGGAGGTCTTGTTGAAATGCAATGGAGACTGAAATGGGAGCACATTAACTCATTTAAGGGCCCATATGCTTAACTAAGGTAGCGGCATTCAGGCATTGCTGCCCTGCAAAGTTGGGGAGCTCTTATGAAACCATTGATCGCTATACTTATTCACATGAGGTGATGCCCTGCAATGTTTTCTCCCATATGGCTCATATAGTCTCTCCCAGCGAGGCAGAAATATAGAATTATCCATACCTAGGTTAAGAATCACGAGCTGCAGTGTTTACAGTCACAAAAGGCACCCTCCTTCCTCCTCTCTCCACTTTATTCTATTTGTTTGGGAAGCCATTAAGTTCAACAGCAGGTCAATAGACAAAGACCAATGACCCAAAGTTAAGATGGAAGGATATATATAGAGAGGAAAACGCACTCCAATCCTTTCGGCAGTGCCATTGAAGCAAATGAAAGAAGACTCCAGAAGTCAACGTTGTCCATCCAAAGCATGTATCATGGTGGGCCAGTGGCCATCCATTGTGTTTTTATCCTGGCCGAGGAAGGCAACTTTTTTGCTTGGCGTTGTAACTACTTACAGACAATGACAAATGACTTCGTTTGGTTCAACTGAGCAAGCAATGGCTATGTTATTCAATGATAAGAACTTCACAGTATTTTCAGATTTCCCTGATTTCAGGGGAGATAGAAGAAAAAACGTGTGCCTTTCACCGTTTTCCTTGTTTGACAGCCAGTGCATAATAAATTCAAGGTCTACTTGGATTGCGTAGCAAGGGCTTGACTTTAGACAATCATTACTTCTACTTTGAAGGAACGATGGAGAAAGCAAAGGAAGAAGGAAAACATGTCCATGCAAACAGTTGAAACAAAGGAAACATGTCTTCAATATTCATCACTTCTATCCTAGACACTAACCAACCACAACTTTAGAAGAAAACAATAGCAATTTTATCACAAAGTTATATACACATGACATGACTATACAATACAGCCTTGCACCTCACAAGTCACAACCAGCTTCAAAAGGCCTATAGACGTCTCGTAACTTGCAAATTCATCCAGCAAGAAGTAAAGCAGCAGAACGATATCTAATTTCCAAGTTCAGAAACCTACCTGCCTCATCATGGATTTTTAACATGACGCTGCCAAGTAAAATATCCATGCTCCTCAAAAAACCAATATCTGCAATAACATACCTCCCTGCCTTTATCATATTCCCCTTTTGGCCGTTAACAGGGTCTAAGGAAAAGTCATCCCACCTATCTTTGCAGCCTCCAAGATACTTAACTTTTCCAAACTTGGATCATACCGCTCTTCCTCTGCAAGTATCTTCAACACATCTAATAGTGTGATTTGAAGATCCATACAAGTCATTTCAAACAAAACAGTATCATGCTCCGCTTCCCCTGCTCCTGCATTCTCCTTCCTTCCTGGTACAGATGCCGGCAACACACGTTTTTCTCTAACATCATCCTCCTTGCCACAAGCGTTTGTACCAACATTAGGACCAACATATCTAAACTTTTCAAGGTCATCTGTGCTTTTTCTAGCAGAATGTTCCTCCCTGGTATTGCAAAATCCATTAGCTTCCCTCTCGTCCACTCCATCATCGACAAATCTTAAGGTTGCATCATTTCCTTCAAACTCATATTCTATCACCTCAGTAGAAAATTCCAGCTTCCTCTTCGCTGAGCTCTCTCCACTACATTCACTACCTCTACCATTCACTTCAATCACCATTTCTCCAACTTGCTCATTTTGTGGAGATTTTAAACAACTGTTAGGACCACCCCCTCCCTCAGAACCCAATTTCTCCACAGAATACCCGAGATTCTCTCTTCTCCTCTCAGTTTCACGCACTAAACTGCTTCTTGGACTCCCCAAACCCAGATTTTTATTCAAACGTTTTGCTCTTTTCGACTTAGCCGTAATTACATCCAATGTTTCCAGTAACCTCTCGTCACACTTCACAGATTCAGCCCCTACACTAGCTCTTGGAGTCCACTTAAATCTATCCAATGATTTCACCAATCTCTCAAAACTTTTCCCTATTTCAGTTCTTAGACTAGGTTTTGGAGTCACAAAACCCAGATTATTATCATAAAGTTTCGATCTTTTAGTCGAAAACTCGCTGAAGACATTATTTGAAGAAGACGAAGGTAATCCTCTTTTCAAAACCATACCTTTCGTACACTTACAGTGAATTACTTCTTTGTCCTGAGAATTATCCTCACCACCACCCAAATGGCCTTCAACCTCAATTGTCTCTGTGAATTCCGCCTCTGCAGTAAGCCCTAAATCCTTCTCTATCGAATCTCCGGCACAATCTCCACCATCAACGGCCATAATTTCATCGATTCCTGCTCCTTCAACCATCTGATCTTCCTTTGCGCGAACAACAGCGACCTCCTGCTGCTGCTGCTGCTGCTCGTGCTGGTTTTGGGAGCTTGAGAGGGAGGGATCTTCAGGCGGAGTGGAAAAGACGTCGTCTTTATGGAGGATGGAATTTTCGTTTGGGTCGTCTTTGAGGTTATCCTATGGAGTTTGTGGAGGGGAGACCGTGGTGATGGCGGTGGAGGTGACAGGGATTTCGCTGTCGAGGGAGAGAGACTCGTCGTTTGTTTGTGGTTCAAGAGCGAAGGAACATTGGTTCAAGTGTTGCTCTTGGGAATCGGAGACTTGACACAGCTTTGTTAATGCAGCGAAAGGATCGTTTTCCTCCATTTTTGCAGACAAAGATTAGGGTTTTCTTTTTTCTTAAGAGAGAGAGAGAATGGGAGGGAAAGTTAGTCTCTAGGGGTTCGATTTTTTAAGTTGATTTTCCCGCCATTCGTTTTGAACGGTTGGTGATTAAATCGATGGTGTATAATATATTTTTGATGTGTATAAAGACGAATTGTCGTTTTGTTCCCTGGGCACATCGTGTACTTCTGCTTCCTAACGACCTGTCTTGGTCTTCTGTATATAATAATAAAATAAAAAAGTTATTGAAACTCAAATCTATTTCATGAAAATAAATTATTTAAATATACAATCATCTAGGCTTTTTTTTATTTTAAATTAATTAATTTGCAAACCGTAGCCAAGAAGACTTATTATTATTATTATTTTTTAATGTTTGTCTAGTCATACTATAAAGTGTTTAGTTTTTCCGTTATATATTTTATTAAAATCTTTTTTATTGGGGAAAAGAAAAAAAAACCTTCTTCTCTGTTCAATCTATCGATCCATATCATTTTCAGCTAGTCAGCATCCATGCCTCAAACTTTATCTCTTGTAACCTCAAATAAAAAAAAACATATAAAAAAAAATCTTGAAAATATGTACCTATTTCTTGTTTAAATTAACAGAAGCATTCAAAATTAAATTTATATTTAGGATCTATTCAAACATTGGCCACCGCTTCCAAAACAACATCGTATATAATATTAAGACCCTGTTTGTTTATCACTAGAAAAATTGATTAATATAAAACACTTTTCAATCAAAGAAAAAATTAATTTTATTTTCAAAAAAATATTTTCCTTTTAATTTGGATAGAAAACACTTTTTAGAATTTGATTATATCTTGTTATTTGTTGATTATATTAAATTTTATCCTTAATATTTTAATTGCTATATATTTTGTTTTGAATTTTTTTTTTTAATTTCATCTCTTAGAATTTGATTTAATTTGATTTTTATATCAACTTTGATCCCTATTTTTTTATTGTTATTTGTTTTTCTCTTATTATTTTATTAATTGAAAATTTTTATTTATCATATTTGGTCATTGTTCTTTTGATTGCTATTTATTTTTATTTGAAATAATTTATGAAATTATATTTTTTTATAATTTTATAATTTTTTAAATTTTTTATCTGTCAAATTTATCCTTTATTATTTTAATTTTTATTTATTTATTTGAAATAATTTATGAAATTAGATTTTTTTCAATTTCATTCCTCAACTTTTTTTTTTTATCTATAATAAGATTTTATCCTTATTTTTTTAATAAACTTGAAAAAAAATTAAAAAATTAATAAGTAATTTTCCAACTCATTTTCATGATATGATCAAACACTATCAAGTTTTTTCTAACTTATTTTTCATAACACTATCAAATATTAAAAAATAACTCTTTTTTTAAGAATTTATTTTCTAAAAATACCACTTAAAAAAATACATTTAAACAAATAAACAGGCTAAAGCTTCTTGGACTCAAGACACCTTGTTGCTTCATGAGATTTCTTCTTTACATCAATGAATGGTTTTTGGTTTGTTTATTGTTTTTTTTTTTTTGAGTGGACACCGATGCATTTTTTATGGCGAAATCAATTTTGTACCAAGACTTCAAGTATTTTATTTTCTTAAACTATCATATATAGATTAAGTGATTATAATCGAAGGTGGTGAGACTTCAATTATTTTATTTTATTTAGAGGAGGTTGAAAGTGTTTTTTTTTAAAATATTATTTTGATTTATTTTTAAATAAAAAATATTTTAAAAATAATTATTAGGAGACTTTCAAAAACATCTAATTAGAGAATAAAGATATCATACTATAGTACTTCAAGATAGTTTTGATTGTTGTCTCGTGTGTGTATATAAAAACGTATTTAGGTTCTTGGTTATCTTAGTTTTGATTTTTTGATCGGATCTGTTTGTTCCCGAGGTGTAATTTTTTATTTTTATTTTTATTTTTTTTAAAAAACTGTCCATGTGCTAATGTAGGATCTTGAGGTTTTCTGACTCGTTGCATGTAGCGTGCAGGAGAAGATGACGTCGCGTTTCTGGACACAGGTTTTTGGTATTTGCTGATTGTAATATACAGGTATATCTTGGAGGAACTGCTAGTGATAGTGATGAATCCGGTGAACAAAAGCATGTGTTCAGGCCAGCCAAGGAAAAGCGTTTGAGGAGATGTCGTCGGCCACTGCTGATCAAATGAAGAATGCCCATGAAGATTAATGCATGACTGGGTCAGCTTCTAAGGGGGTTCTGATAAGATTAATAAGCAACTTGAGAAAGCCATGCGGGTCAGGGAGAGTCGGAGAAGGTTCCAGCCCTTTATAATATTAAAGCTATATATGACTATGGCGCTGGAAGATTTATCTCGAGCCAGGCTTTGGCGAATAAGGAAAGGTAAAAAGAAGATGAGCAGTAGCAATTATTATACCATTTTATTTATTGTTATTGTAATGATATATTTTAAAAAAAAAAAAACAAATCAGTTAATTTTAGTGATCAAGACTATCAGAAGATCCCAATAAGTGGATATATATCCTTACCAATACAAAGTACAGAAACCCAATTTTTATTGTTCACAGCGAAGAGAAATTGCTGGATTACAAAATACATAATAACTGAAGGCAAACAAACTAAGCAGAAATTAAACAACAAACTAGCAGCTTCTTTATGTCCGACTAGCTGCAAACTAATTACTTAGTCCTTCAATCTTTAAGGAAGCTGAATGGCAGAGTCATAAGCAACCCCAGCCTTCCAATCACTTGGTAAAACATTATCTGCTTGGACCCATGTCACCCCTGCGCTGCCACAGACCTGGAGCTTCAAGCTAATGGCACCCTTTGGTGGATTAGGTATATCCCACACTGCCCCATAGGCTCTTCTCATGCCTCTCCATTCCTTGCAATCCTCCTGCATGTAATTAAATTAAAGACATCACGTCAAGTTCTCACATGCTAGTTCCTGTATATTAAAGGTAAAAAAAGAATATCAGAAGAAGAAATCAAAACATACCTGCCGTAATTCCACAGCCAAAATCTCATTTTGGCCAGCTTGGTACAGAAGAACTATGGCCAAGTACTCAGGAAACCTGCTGTGTTCGTGGACCTTGAACATGAGATTATAACCAGAGTAGCCGCAAGGGATCCTCCTGAATTCTACATCAACAACACCATATGCGAACAGCTCTAAGGCCATGTTTGGACGTGCCATTCTTGCGTATGCACGTGTGCTGAGGATGAAGTCAGTTTTGTCTCCTTCACCATAGTCAGTAACCACTACGTTCACCCCATCATCAGAGCAAAGGCTTGGAGCTTTGCATCTAACCTGAAATTGTTATCAATCAACAATATGTAAAACCAGCATTATCAATACTTAAACACATTTGTTTATTACCCTGAAAGTAACAGTTAATTACTTTCAATACTGATAATTAAGTGCCTTGAATTCAAGTACCTGATAGCAACCACCACAGCCAGTACCATTCTTGAAGAGTCTTGAAACACCAGCTACATTAGCGTCATTGACCGTCCTTCCGTATCCTCCAAACCCGCAAGCTCCAGCTGCATTAACATTTACATGCATGCATTTCAGTACTTGTTTCATGCAAAACAAATATGTTGTTAAGCTTACACATGCAGCAGTCCTCTTACAAATATTTACATTTGCATAACTAGATAAACAATATAATTATGAACTCTGAATAAATAGGAGATCTCGACACACACACACATTTATACTTACTTGGTGTCCCTAAGCAATCAGGGCTCCCAAAATAAGTTGCTCTTGAGCATGTGTAGTCTTGGGAGTGACTTATTGCAGGCAGTAGTGCCACTGCCACGACACAAAGAATGGAATAACCATATTTAAGCGCAAACCCCATAATTATCATCACACTGCCACACTTGTATAATCAAGTAAAGGTAACTAGTTGAGAGAGAGTATAAGAGAAAGAAGAAAATGGATGAGAAAGCATGATTTCACAATACCCTATTTATAGTTGAAGTCTGAGAGGCTGTGGCAGCTATTGAGGAATTGCTGCTACTTTTTTTCTTTCTTTCAAATGGGACTAATTAGGTGGTAGGATGAGGTTAATGGTGTGCACATGTCAATGTAGACTCACTCCTTTATTAACCCCTCGAGACCTCATTTCCATGGTACTGGATAGAGGATACATTTGCAAAAAGTCTGCCTCCCTGTTGTCTCTCTTCACTTTTTTCGCCAACTCCTCGTGCTTAAAATATTCTCAAAGCATTCAAAATGGTTTTTACGCTATTATTATTGTACTTTTGGGAATAGGTTATATTTATTTTTTCTCCTCAATGTGATGTGACAACTGACAAATCATGACATTTTCTTGCTTCGGACATTCAAAATAATGAAGAAAAAAAAAATCCCACTTGGTGATATTCTTTTTATATATGTTATGCTTAGTTTTGTTACAAAGAACTCTCGACTGTTACCACTAATGCCATGATATGAAAGGGCTAACATATATAAAACTAAACAATTGAGATGAGATTAATTAATTTTAATGTTCATCACTATATACCTGCCGACATTTAACTCAAGTGGCGGTTTTCTAGTTTCTACTGGGTGAGACCAGGATGCATCAGAGTAAGAGAATAGAGAGCTAATTCATTAGTGTAACTTAATTGGGTCAGGTTTTAAATTTGTTCGTTAGAGATTACCAGTTCGAGTTTTATAAATTTTAAAGTCATTGAAGACTTATATGATCGTTAACTTCAGAGCTTATGAAATTAGTTAAAATATATACAAACTGACTCAGACATCTATGTTAATAGAAAATATGTTATCGATATATAATATTTGATATCCTAGTTAAGAAAAAATTAAAAATTAATGGAACAAAATCTAATAATTCTAATAAAAATTGACGTGAAAGGTCAAAATTAATTTAAATTAGGCAAGAAGCATTATAAATCTAAATTAAAATAATAACAATGTCTACTACAGATACAACTTGATTGACATGATAAAAAAATCTTAATGTTATACAAAGAACAAGTTTAAAATGGATAAATATTTAGATTGGATCATGAAGTTATAAATTAAAAACACAAGTACAATGATAGCAACAACTCGTTAATTAATTTTTATTCATGTGTTTATAGAATTTTTCACAAAATTAATTTATACTTGAAAAAGATTTTTTTTAAAAAAAATTATCCAGTGATTGTTTAAAAGAATAGCCGTTAATATGGAGGAAAAAATAAAAGAAAAGTACGTTGTTATTTACCCTGAATCAAATCTTAGGGCTACATTAATTTTTTTTTCTAATTACTTATATTTAAAACTTTTTATATTTCATATTTATTAGAAATAATAGTAATATAAATTTCAAATCGAATTTAGATCTGAAACTCATCCATTTAATAAGCAGGTTAATTACCGAATTCGGAAAAAAAAATCAAATTTAAATAATAAAAACTATATAACAGATTCATTTAATTACATTATAAGGAGAGTCAGATAACATTATACTATAATTACACATCTGTTTGTAAAGTTTAACACACACACACACAGAGGCTTTTACTTGTTTTGTTCTCGGTCGTGAACTAAGAACAAACTATTTGAATAGAAAAATCTCACCGAGTACGTAATTTTCATGAAAATGCCTAAATGCCACGAGAGAAGGCATTTTCGAGAAGGTCATTCAGTGGTAAGGTTTCTTCGAATGCTAAAATATTATTCGAGAAGCTGATAATTTGTAACTCAATTGATATTAATGTCTCTTCTGTCATTAAGAGGTTTTGATTTCCAATCTTTTCTTTGCAATAAACAAGTAAAAGCCAAAACCATGTAGCAGAAGCACAGGGGTTCTCATCTCCACAGCCTTGTTTCTCCTTCAAAACACGTTTTCTGTTCACAGCTTGTCAGAGTCTTGAGTCTTTCATCAATTCAATCTCCAATCCTCCAGCCAAAGACTCTTTAAAATAACCTAAAAAAATAGAGGATTTTAAGTACAAAACCATGAGCAATTTTAACTCTCAACAATTATCAGCTCAGTGGTTCACTCATAACTTGACAGTTCACACACATAACGCTAAGATCCCTCCTAAGAGAATGAAGGCCTGTTTGAAGATGGTGACAATCACTATAAAGGGTTTGTGAAGTATGACATCACCCTCAAGAATGGGCTATAAGCACTTGAAGCAAATAATGGAAGAGGCACTGTTGATAACTGGGGCCAAAATGTGTATGGGGCATATATCCCCTCCCTACACTTGCAAATCTGTGATGAGAAAAGAGAAAAATGACTTATATGATAGGGGATGAAGCTCCTATTACCTGACAACAAGGAACACCACTAACCAAATTGCCTCTTTTGATCACTAAGAATCTCAAGATCCAACAAATTTTACAGAAAAATCAAAAAGCAAATCCAACTTGTAACGCATGCTTACTATATTGTCAAATCAGCAATTTAGATACAAGTCAAAACACTTTCCAAGTGTCTCACTGAATAAGTTTCAGGTAACAAATATGAAGCAATAGTGCTGAGGTGGTGTCCCCATGAAAAGAACAAGCAATTGCACTAATTTCATGCCAGAACATGCTTGATCTCAAGAGCAAGAGCAGTGGATTGGTGAAGAGCAGGACTGATGCAAAGTTGGTGCATCGATTGAAAAGGTGTAAGGCGGTGATTGAATGTGCATGTTCTAGAGAGTTGGTTCCTCTATCTCTATTTTTTGGAGGGTTCAAATGGTTTGCACATCAACGCATTGGAAGTAAAAATTATTTCATTACAATGCCATGAAAAAGCATGTTCAGCATCAAATTTTCTAAAAAATGATCAATGAAGTCTTGTGGTCACCGCATGACTACCTAACTAAATACATCAAGTTTGGCACTGCCATCAGAAAATCGAGCATTTACAAATGTAGTGCAAGAAATCACAAGTGCCATAAATCGAGCATCTTAAAACTTTCCATGCAGAATAACAGCAGCAGCAGCAGCAGTTGAAATGTGAGCGCAGGCTGCTCAGCCAAAATGCATTTGATAAGAGAGCAAATTTCTAAAGCCTTCTCAATTGTGGACGTGATGCTAAGTCATTTTCTTCCAGAAATTAAATTGTTTATGTTTTGAACCAAGTGTCTAAACCTTTGATTAAGATCAAGTATCAGTTACTTTTGGGAAGCCAAAAAGAAGTTCTCCCTCCTCACACCCCCAGTTTCGAAGCCAAAAAGAAGTTCTCCCTCCTCACACCCCCAGTTTCTTCCCCCATAGGCAAAACATAAACTCCCTCCCTCCAGTGTGTGCTTGCACACAGACACACACACAAACATGTGCAAGCAAGCCTGCAGTTGTATTTGCTGGCTATCATTTAAACTTCCACTTGCAACTGTGAGCAGGCCAAACAGGCATTGTTCTGACAGCTTCTGTATCCTGTAATACAAATGTACAAGTAAAATGTATAAAACCAACCCAGTCATTAGCGCCACTCGACCTGAATTTGTTTTTTCCTTGCCCACCAATACAGTCTGTGAGGTTTGGAGCAAAGCCCACCAAGCCCATTGTGCCCCAGAACAAGGTAAGTTGAGATGAGACCCATGCTACCCAACCCAACTCTCAAGATCACCGAGCTACCTTGTTAGGGGAGGTCAGGATGAGGTCGTGGCTCCTCATGGAAAATTGCAACCATTATCCCACATCCAGCTCTGCTAAAAAGGGGAAAATAGAATATCTTTCAGCATTCATTTTTGACAGATGAGAAGACAGTGTGACATTACTGTTCTGGGTAATCATTCAGACTAGTTCACAACAAAAGGGACCAAACCCTGCCTAAGAACTTCAGTTCCTAGTAACCAGCAACCATAGATTGAGGTTCGTAACCAAACTGATAACTATCTGATTAAAAAGTAACCGTTAATCTTACCAATTCTGCTTTCACTTTCTTTATTTCTTTCCTTGCAAGTTCAACACCTGTTGCTTGACCTTGAAATCTCCCAATTGGCTGTAGATTGATAGAGAAAGTGCAGAAAAATTTGATTCTGAATTCTAGAGACTGATTGCAGTCAAGAAAGAAAAACTAGCAAGATATAAGATGGGATAGAATAGAGTACCACCTATCACAAAAATACCCGCTTTATCATGATCGTTGATGAGGGTAAAGCAGAGCGGTTTTCCCTTGAACCAGCAGCCAAAAGCATGGCTGCTTCTCCCCGAGCATTACCAACACAGAGAGTAAATATAGGTGGCTTGACATACCTACAGTGGTGTAAAACATTCATTAAAGAAAATATACGCAAGAATTTCCTCATGGGTGGGATTTGGGAAGGTTTACTTGTTGCATTCATAAATGCCACTGAGCTTAATTTAAAATCACAAAGCAGAGAACACACTTAAATAGAGGTCATTAATAAACTATTATCACTATAATATATGCTCCACTACATATAAATATCCTACTCGTCAGAATTAAACTAGTCCTTGCTCGCACAATCAGCCAGTAGACTTTGGAGTTGGCAATGATAAATGTATTGCCCTATAGAGCATTTAAAGCGCACTATTCATGCGATCACATGCATATGAATATTTACAGAAGCATACATAAATACATAGAAAGCAAACTGCTTCTTTTCGTAGCATGGAGTCATGGACATGGTTAACATTAATAAGAAGATGCATATACTCCAACACATAAACACCTCCCTCATCCAGTCCAACACAGTAAACAGACTTGGGGAAACTTTCTAAATTCACAATCTGTTAGGAAGCTTTGGAAGCAATGACAAAAACTATTATCCTGATTCCTCCGCCGACGAAGGGAGAGAGGAAGCAAGTTGAAAGAGAGGCCCTTGAAGAAGAAGAAGATGGAGAAGAAGAGATCGTTAGGGTTCTGTTAGGGTTAGTAGTTCGTGAAGAGGCCGTTGTTGATTCTAACATACGCCTGTGGAACACGACGGTGGATGCCGTTGCGGTTGCGACCGCCATTGACGGTTGTGTTGGACGGGGGTGTGAGAGAGAGAAGAGAGTGAAGCAAAATAAAGAAACCGAAGTGAAGTGAATTGTTGTTGGGTTTCGGATTTTTGAATGTTTCATGGGTCGCATATTAGGCTCAGAGGCCCAAACACAAAAGCCCAATTATTTTTACAAAATTACCTTTTTTTTTCAAAAATGAAACTGCTTTTGTTTAAATTGTGTGGATTCGGTTTTTTAAAAAGTACTTTTTGTGAAGTATATACATAGTTAACTTTCAGCGTGTTTAGAAAAATGTTCGAAATTTTTTTCATTTAAAAATATCTTAAAATAATTTTTTTTTATTTTTTAAAATTTACTTTTAATATCTACACATTAAAATAATCTAAAAATAAAAAAATATAATCTTAAATAAAAAAAATTCTAAAACTATGGAAATGATAATTCAATCACTATGCCAAAGTAATGAAATTGAAATGATATGCTTAAAAAAAAAAACGCAACTAGGCTTGGACTGACACATACCGGGCTTGGCTTCCAGGCCCAGCTCTAAAACTTTACCCACCCTTCTTTCTCCGTCGCTCCCGCCAAAAACAAATTAACAGTGGTAAGAATATATGAAAAAAGACCGCCAAACTTTTCACTCTGTTAAAGCTTTAGCGCAAAAAGTTCCCCCAAAGAATGGAAAAACAAAGGAAGTCTTCTCACTCTGTCACTTCTCCCCGATTCTTCCTCTTCATTTTCAATTCGATTTCTTTATGTATTTAATCACCAATTATCTCTTTATTTATTCTGTAATCCTCATTCGAAGACAAAGAGGAGAGGGTAAACATGGTTCGATCAGTCATCGGGCCATCACTCTTTGATATTTTCCAAGCCCTCCATTTCAATGGCTATGACCCAGAAGCAGCAACAATGAGTCACAACCCTGAGAAATCCCATACCAAGACTACGCGAACGGGCAACGGGAATCGGGTCCCAGCCAATGTCAAAAAAGAAGTGATTAATGAGACATAAGATCGTGTGAATGATGCTGGAGTGGAAAATTGTGATTTCCCAGAAGAAACGGACTGTTACCAGGTTGGTGGTTCTGTTATTACCGCTTCATCTACTACGGAAGAAAGGAAATTGGTGTGCACTGAAGAACAGCATTTTGGATTTTCTAATTTCTAATTTTTTTAATTTTAATTTTTTTTTTTTGGGGGGGGGATCTTATGCATATTTTGGGTTTTTTCTAAGTATAAAGAATTGATAATTGAAATAAAATTTAGTCAATAATTTTGAAGTAATATTTATATTTGCATTTGAGTAATTAAGTCATAGCCAAAGCATTCTCGACTATAAAAATGTCTAGGGGCATCAAATTTAGTCACATGAAGTAATAGTAATTAATCATGGAAATATAATAATTCAACCTCACATGATAATTACTATATTTAAGTGATTAATTAAGATGAAATAGACATATTTTGTTAAACAAATTATCTAGTTGCCCACATAACTAGAAAATTCTTTTATAGATGAAAATGTTAGTTCTATCATAAGGTAATATAAATCACTTGTGTTATAATTTAAGCTCATGGAAAATATTATAATGACACGATGATTTGTTTGTTCAAATTAATTTACAGGGGAAAGTATTTTATTTTAGCTTCATTTTATGTTTGTGGTTATAAATAGGTTTGTCAAGCTATATATAAAATGAGGGTATTTCCTAGATATTTTAAGTAAAAAATAAATCAAAAATAAAAGTTTTAGACATAAAATACTTCTACCTAATTTTCTAGGAACCTTCCGGTTGCTGATTTTTAGAGCTGTAGATAATGCATTGTCTGCGCATCCTATTTAAAAAAACAAAATAAAAGGTAGATGACACAAAATCCATCCTTTAATACGAATAAAAAAAAATTAAGAGGCTTGTGCATGAGCCAAGCCTTTTTTTGATGGGTCAAGTGCATGGATCCATGCACTACCTAATTTATTTTATTTTATATTTTTTTCCTTTATTTTTTACATTTTGATCCATTTAAATACATTATAATATTGAGACGATACTAGTTTAATTCGACCTCGTTATCTCATGACCTGAGCTATAGACTTTGATGAGTTTAATAACTTTATTGTTTTGTATATTATTTTTATTTAATTTTATAAAAAAATTAGATGTTTGTAAAATCGAGCACCAACTCTAAAAAAAATATTTATTTGAAATCTTGATAACCTTATATAAAGTTAAAAAAATAGATCATGAATTCCATTTCTCAACCAATCCAATATTGAAGAAGAGTGAAATAAAAAAAATTAAAAAATTAAAAGACCAAAAACTAAAAAAAAAAACATATTAGAATTGATGGGCAAACCCGTGAATCAGGTAACCTAGGTCAACATGTCAAACCCACGAACTGGGTAATGGACACCACTAAGATTAATAACTTGTTTTTTTTATTCTAAATTACTATTTATTTAACCATACGATAACAAAAACAAACAATCGCAAAATCGAGCGTCAAACCAATACTGAGACTTTTTTAAAAAAATTATGATAACCTCATCATAGAAAGTGAAGTGAAATAAATTATAAAACTCAATTTTCAATTAGCCCAATATCAAATGATGAAATAAAAAAATATATTTTTTAAAGTTAAACTTGCCTAACCTGTCATCAGGCCCATGAATTTTCTAAAATTTAATAATATGTTTTTTTTTCAAAGCTATTTTTTTAACTGTATGATAAAAAAAATAGATGATCATATAATTGAGTATAATTAAAAAAAAAACACTCCACTAAACCTGTGAATTGAGACAACCAAGGTTATCTCGTTAAACTCGCAAACCAGGTTATTGAGTGCATAAAGTTTAATAACTTAATTTTTTTTTAAATCATTACTTAACTAGAATTTTTTTTTAAATACATCATACCATAATGCTATAATATTTTTTTGATACTTATTTGATATTGAAATATTTTTTTTGATACAAGATAACCATATAAAAAATAAATTAAAATAAATTATTAATTAAATCCTCATAAACACATCATGTAAAAACTCTTTTAAAAAAAATAATCAAAGGAAAAAAAAAGGGTTTAATTAAATAAATAAAAAAACACTATAAATTAGAGATTAGAGATTCTCCTAACTAAAATAAGAGATGTAATTCTCAAAGATGTAATTCTGTGGGGGTAGCAGGTGAAGCATGCATTTTTTGTAGGATCTGAACCTGATCCTTGATGAAGTCACCAGTTTTGACTTTTCAAAGCAAATTAATTACACGGGTCTGATATTCTAGCAGGGGAAGACTTCTACAAAGTACCAGCGACCTTCCCAAAGGATGCGTGTGGTTAAAAGTCAGTAATTGATAACGTCATCTTCCTAACTGATTTATAATAATCACGAGATTAAATCTTTTAAGTTTTTATAATTTTTAATTTTAATACATAAAATATTAATTAAAATATATTTAAATTGATTCGAATACTTTGATTTTGAATTTTAAAAATATATTTTATTAAAAATAATTTTTTATATTTTTTTAAATTAATATTTTTTGTTTTTAAATCATTTTAATATACTAATATCAAAAAATATTTTTAAAAAATTAAAAAAAATATTTTAATATATTTCTAAATAAAAACATTTTAAAATATAATTATTATCACACATCCAAACAATTTCGAATCCCTATAATTGAACAACTAAAATGTAAGGTATATTTATTATTCACAAGCATTTTACTGTTCACTACAGTAATGGATTTATTTCTTTACCTTTAAAAAAATATAATACACACAATAATTATAATTAAATGATGACAAAATTATCAAAGATGATGGTCATGCATGGCCATAGTAATTAAGTGCAAATGCTGACTTCTGGTGCCTTCTTGCTTGTTAGTCATTAAAATTATAATTGATATGTGAATACTTAAATATTATATTTTTAGATCATGATATTAATTAAATATAATTAAATAATACTCTAAAAAAATGTGGGGAAAGTACTTTTATATTATACTTATATATTATAATTATACTTATAATAATATAATAATAATAATATATACTAAAATATAGCTGTCTTTTTTTTTCATTTTTAATTTTTTTTTGTTTTTTTGCTGTTTTTATTTCAATTTTTTTTGTCTTTTTTTTTAATATTTTTTTTAATTTAGTTTGTTAATGTTTTTTTTATTTAGTTATCAAATTTTCATGACACGGATCCCGAGTTTGACGGGTTAAACCTGAAATTGTTTTTGTTATTTAGTTATCAAACTTTCATGACGCGAATCCCAGGTTTGACGGGTTAACCTGGGTTGAAAGGTTACCCAGTTAATTCAGATTTTTTTCTTTTTCTTCATTAGTTTTTTTTCTTCATGTTGGTTTTTTTTCTTTGTTTTTTTTTCCATTAATTTATTTAATTATCACACTTTTATGACACGACCTTACAGCCAGATCCACATCCAAGGCTATTAGGTCTGGTGTTGCAGTCAAACTCATTTAAACTTAGGTTATGCAAGTTTAATGTTATTATTAATATTATAAGTATTATTTTTGGATCATGCGTTGCAGTCAAATTCAAGATTTTTAAATATAACTTTACAGAAAAACTTAATATTTTTAGATTTTAATTTTTTATATAAAAAAATAAATTCGCGGCATCGGACGGATAATATAACTAGTAATTATTCTAATCTGCAACATCTTAAAAATATTCTATTCCGTCAAAAAATTTGCTTCCGAGTAATTTCACCTTTTATTTTGATTTTATTATATGCTAATTTTTTAATTTATCCGTATAGTGGGGTGAATTATTTTTTTTTCCTCCGAGCGCTCGCTGGAAAGAAAGTACAAATACCCTTTGGAAGGCTGAGGATAACTAGATCAAACGTATCCATGAACTGACACAAACACAAGCTCTAGCTCAGGCTCAAACTCCATAAACCAAAAAAAGAAGACAATCTCCATATCAATGTCTTTGTTCCCTCCGCCACTAACTCGCCTTCCACTCTCCTTCTCTTCCAAGCACCATCTCATTTTCAAACCCACACTCTCTCTCAGACCCACAAGCCCTCCTTTTCTCCTCTCCACTTCCAAGGCCTCTACAGACGATGGAGGAGCTGGAGTTTCAGCCTCTTCCGCCACTGTAGAAGAACCAAAATTGGAGCAGAAGGCACCAGATTCTTCTGAATCAGTTCCTGTGGCTGAGAAGAACTCTAATGGAGCTGTGGCTCCTGGTGGAGGGGTGGAGGTTGAAGTGAGTAAATTTGAGGACCCCAGGTGGATTTCAGGGACTTGGGACTTGAAGCAGTTTGAGAAAGATGGGAAAACTGATTGGGATGCTGTTATTGATGCTGGTGAGATTTTGTTTTTTCTGGGTTTTAGATTCTAGTCTGATTGATTATCTGCTTCATGACTATTATTCAGTGTTTTTTTTCCTGTTTGCATGCATTGTTTACTTTTGGGAATCTCTCATGCTTCGATGTTGTTTCCTGATTGAGTTTTTGTTTGTTCATTTAACCATTTAGTTCTCATGCAAAAACATTGGGTGTTTGTGTTGTAATTTCAAATAATATGTATTCCGAATTGCTCTCCTTTTCTCTGCAATTTTTTGTAGAATGTGTTTCCTTTGAAGAAAAATTTAACATGATTCGAAGCAGAATAGAGCCAATTGTGTAAAATTGAGAATGCATTGGTTTTACAGATGGTTAAATGATGTGGTGAGACATGGACTAGGTAATTAAGGCCAACTGTCTCTTAGGAGAAGTCGTCATGGCCATTTTAGTTGCTGTGTTTGTGGATTTCTGTTTAAAAGGAGAAAAAGTGAAAGTGGCTGCATTATTGGGGCTTGGAATTGACTGGTGTCATGTTCTTCACCCACAAACTTGTTCACATATCTGTGCATAGAAATTTTTTAAAAAATTTGTAACAGTGGGAGCGGCTGGATGAATGGGTCCATTTTGTGAACATCAGACAGGACCTGCTCATCCAACAGCTTGGAATAATGGGATTGAATCAGCTTGTATAGGTGTTGTTTCCTGGCAGGTAAGTGATATGATTCCACGTACTATGTAAAGAAAGAGTGCGTTGTGCACCATAATTTGTAGTAGTTGCACAAGCTTTGCTACTTAAATGAGCTTCCTCTGTTCAGGGAGGAGTACACCACCATATACAAAAGCTGTGCTGAATTCATACCCTATTTGGATAACAAGTTTATAAGGAATTGTTGGTTTGCATTTAAAACTTCTTTTATTATTAGTGCTGCAAAGTAGCATTACTATTTTCTTTTCATTCTTTTTCCTCGATGTAGGAATATTGTATTTACGATATTTGAGGCAGGCACTAAAATGTTTTTATGCTTTGATTTGGTTTGGAGTCCATGATGTTACTTTATAGAATGCACAAGTCTATTCTTTATAGATCGTTGTTCAGAGTCCTTGTATGTATGTAAATGAAATGATATCTTTCTGTGCTCCAGGTACATGTTATCCTTGAGAATTAGTATTTCAGAAAAACGCCTGATGATTGATCATGCTGTCCTTATTCCTTGCTGTAGCATCCACATGCTGCTCGTCAATTTCATTAATTGTTTGTTGTTAAATGAAGTAGTTCCTTGCATCCAGTCTGTGTATCTCTTGATGGTATTGCTCGACATCCATTGACATGCTTTAATAACCTTTTCAGAGGTTAGGAGGAGAAAATGGCTCGAGGGTAACCCAGAATCATCAAGTAATGATGACCCTGTTGTTTTTGACACCTCAATAATACCATGGTGGGCATGGATGAAAAGATTCCATCTGCCTGAAGCAGAACTTCTCAATGGTTTGTTAAGATATTTTTCTTCCCATGTTCACGAGGAAACAGCCCTTCTAGCTCTTGTGAAACTATCTAATGTGCTTTCCTGTATTTTATGCAGGCCGTGCTGCAATGATTGGGTTCTTCATGGCTTACCTGGTTGATAGCTTGACTGGTGTTGGTGTCGTTGATCAGATGGGCAACTTCTTCTGCAAAACTCTATTGTTTGTAGCTGTGGTAGGAGTACTTTTAATACGAAAGAATGAGGATTTAGAAACCATAAAAACATTGCTGGAGGAGACAACCTTCTATGACAGGCAATGGCAAGCAACCTGGCAGGATGAGACATCTTCCATCCCTAAAAATGAGTAGCTATAAGGCAAATTCAACCTTTGCTTGTGTAATGATTTCTCGTGTACTGTTGTAATTTCGCTTGATAAGAGTGAAATTTTCGTTGTAATGCAGGTTTCCTTGTAGTTCAAATGCACAGAACTATGCTTTTTTCTTGAATATTTGTGGAATGATACCTGAATCTTTTTTAGCCATTCACGGGGTTGCATGATAACAAGCTAACAACTTAGGCTCTGTTTGGTAATTTCATTTACCAATTGGCCCGGGGAAAAGCACCTCACCCAGAGGGCTCGCAGTGACATATTAAGCATAATTCGGTGAAAATCCTTTGAAAAAGTTTGGTGAAATATTATATTTTGGCAGAATAATACCGTCTGCTACAGTTGTCTTCCATGTCATCAGTTGAGCCAAAGCATTCACCTCATCTGGGTCAACCTAGAATGAGATAGTCTACATTAATTCGATTAAAGTATTCAGAACTCCTAGAGATTGCCAGCCTTGATTTTACCATACCAAGCATTAGACTTCATCATGGTCAACTGAATGAAAAAATTTACAGGCAAAACCATCAAAAGTGCTCATTTTTTTCAATATTCATCAAGGCCATGAAACTTCTGTAGAGTTTGCAAGAGATATGTATGTAGATCATGATCAACAATGCTGCATAAAATCTCAAACTCGGAGACCATGTTTTCAATTCAGATTCTTTCCTTCTAAGAATATCTCGAGGCTCATTTAATTTAACGGATCCACGGTTGATCTGACTTTGAGCATTCATGATAAAAAACCAAACAAAGGGGAAAGGGGCATTTTTTCAATACAATTAATGACGACAAGAGAAGTTAAACATAAATTCTTAAGAGTATATATCCACCATTAAATGCCGATAACAACAAGCACGTTAAAATATAAGATAAATGCCATCTTAAGCTTCTTTTAATCTGGAATCAAGCTCGGTAAGTTTATAAAGGGTTCGTTCCATCCACATGAAATAGCAGCCGTAATGTTTTTTTTTTTTTCTGGGGGAATAGGTAATCCATAGAATGACACAACGAAGTAGTTGAATCAAATAGAAAGAACATCTTTCTTTTGCTTTTTGCAGAAAGAATGCGTTCTATTGTTTGGACCCACACATTCACACCTCCAAGCAAAACGCAAAAGCAACTTCACTTCTCGACCAGCCAAGTAATTTCATAGACGATATTTTCTAGTTTTAGCAAATTAATGGCATTGACTAATCAACACATGCAACACAGAGAGAGAGAGAGAGAGAGGGCAAATCACCTCAGAGTGGTATCTAATGCCGCCTTTCATTGGGCCACGAGCATTTTGGATTCTAAATCCAGCATAAGAGGCAAGAGTGCCATCATCTTTTGGGAAGGTGCACTCAACCTGCAAAACCAAATTACCTTCATGTTGAATTAACAAAAAAAAGAAGAAAAACAGATAACAAAAAGAGAAATGGTTCTTTAATTACTTTGATTTCTCTAAAAGGGATAGAAAGGCTCTTTTCAAGCTTAGAATCCAGACCAAGAATGCGAGCTGCATGGCGAAAGTTGCGGTTGGTGGCTGCAGGAGCATTCATGGTTGCCCTAGCTAGCTTATGCCAAATCAAGCAAACAAAAGAGTGAAAATGAAAAGGATGGCTATAAAACAAAGAAGGAGCAGCAAGAAGAAGAAAAAATAGTCAACAAATGTAGAGTGCATTGAATCTCCGAAATTTTCATTCTACTTGCCATGTAAAGGTTATTTGACTAATTTGACAAATCAACAAATGCTAATCTTATGATAAATATTCTTTTCCCAATCATTTTTTTTCTCGAAACATTTTAGCCATTGATCTTACAAGATCCACTAATTAGATTCCCGGATTCCATTAATGCATCAGATTTTTTAAAAATAATCTTGGGTCCCTTCACTTGTTTGCCAAAACTAGATTATTAATTAAATCATTCCACGCCAAGAACAATCTCAAGGAACTGGAAGTCCTAAAAACATGACAGATGAAAGAATAAGCATGCATATCATCAATGTGCTTCTAGCTCAAATGACTGTCTGTGGCTTCTTCAAGAGATCGCAGGTTCATATTGCTGAGTGCTGAGGGGTGCAACTCATTAAAGGGCAAAGGCAACAACACTTTGGTCTCACCACAGTAGGAATGTTGAATAAATGAACCATTCATATTAATTAGTTAGTGTCTTTGGCTCTTAAAAAGTTCTTGTATTTTACAATTGTGTTGGTTAGAACCGGTTTCGGTCTTTGACTTGGATCGCCATGTGATGTGGAAGGAGAAGATTGGATGGTGAGATGAGAGGGAAGAGATTTGCCTTAATTTGTGTTTTGGATCAAGGGTTCTGCGGTTAACACTGGCTTGTGCACTTCTGTCAAGGCAGAACTATGGGCAGTAGTTACTGGTCTAGAGCTGGCATGGTCAATGGGTCTTCGCAGATTGATTCTAGAGACGGATTCTGCAGTGGTAGTTGCTTTACTCTTAAAAGAATATGTGAAAGCAGATGCAAACTCTGCCTTAATCACCAAGGCAAGAGAGTGTTTTGTCTAGAGAATAGGATGTTCAAGTTCAGCATGCATACCGGGAAGCCAACAATTCTGCAGACTGGCTAGCTAATTTCGGTCTAACAAAGCAGCTGCTTCATAGTGATAGCAGGATTCTTAGTGACCCCCATCGAGTTTATATTCCATTTTGTATTATAATCTTATTGGGTTAACATTACCTTGTTTGATATAATTTTTAAGGCGTCATGCCCTGATTATTATATATATATAAAAAAAACATAGTGTCCAGCTTAAATTAATATCGAATTGGCATTGTATAAGTATAATATTTCTTAATTCGGAACAATGTGTTCGGTTGCTCGTTCCAACCAAAGCCTTCATTCTGGCCTCCCTTGTTTGGCCTGCTGTCTCCACCCGCCGGTTCTGATCTACCACAATAATATTTATGCCCTGCTCATGCAAGCCTACAAAAAATAAAACTACATATATATATATATATATATATATAGAGAGAGAGAGAGAGAGAGAGAGAGAGAGAGAGATGCATTCTCCTATATAACTTCATTTCTCTCCAAAAACAAACGAAAAACATTCTTCCTGCCTGCCACTGCCAGGATCATCATGCCAAGAAAAATGGTAAAATCCTCTCTTTCCCTTTGATATCAGTTTGTTACTGTAGAAGAGTTTAAGTAAACGATGGCCAATATACATGTACGATTTTATTTCAGGCAAAGTTGTGCAGGGGGGAAGGCAGTGATAGTGAGTGTGTATGAAGAGAGGCCAGGGAAAAGAAGGGTCTCATCATCATCAAATAGCCATCACCACCATCACCACCACTATGTCCATCATGTCATCAAACAAGAGGTAACCCTACACAAGAATGGAGATTCTCGTAAAGGATACAGTAGAAGAGCTGAGCTTCTTCACTACTCTCAACGCCTTCGAGAGTCTGCTCTATCAGCAACATCCTCCCCTTCAGTACTAAAGCCAATTTCTTCCAACAACCACCACCACCAACTCACAACAAACGTACTGGACTTATACAGCTTATTTTTTCTATATTATTTCTAATGACATATTTAGACAGCTAGACTTAAAAGAATTTGCCAGAGAATTGATTCAGACATCGTAATTTTCTTCTTTTCTCAAGTTCTTTCACTGATCTAGGAGAATTGAGAAGCTCAACTTTGATCCTTATCACAATTTTGGTAACATGATCTGCATTTTTATGATATTGATTTTGTTTAGTCTGGTAGCATTTAATTCCTGGATTGGATTACTTAATAACTTTTGGTATATCAATAATATATAAGATTCTGCTAATGCCACCTTTCAAAGCAAGAGGACCAACTTAACTAGCATATGAAGATTTTCATTTTTTTTTGTGTAATATATCAACCACTACACTGAATTTTGTCTGTATAATTATATATCCTACACAGACCAGAGACCATCTTTAATGTATTGTTTTAGACTACCTTTGCTCTTTGTTGTCTTGTCAAACAAAGGCTTTCTTACTCTTTTTTTTTTTCCTTATCATATGCTATTCCTATTATTTATCTTCCCAGCTGAAAGCTGCAATAATGTCAATCTTTACCTTTGCTAGATTGTTGCTGCTCCAAGCAAGCCAAGATTCTCCAGGAGCACTAGTCCTACTTGTCTAGGCAATTGGAAGATCTTGATTCCGAATATTTGCAGATCTTTGACAAGTATCCAACCTAAGCAAAAGAAGAAAAAGAAACATAGTGGATCCACAAGCAATGCCATGATAACTGTAATGAAAAGCCTAGAGGTGAGACAAGTAGTGGTGGCACTTCTTGACATAATATAGATGAATTGCGTTCTAAAATCTTGATTCTTTTAGGTACAAAAGAAGAAGGGATTTATTCTGAAACTGCTCTCAAAACTGCAAAGGCATAGATGAATTGTTTCGCATGGTTTCTGTGAAACCCACATCCATTAAAGGGCAATAAATTATGTAACTTCAGGAAATGAAGACAAAAAAACAACATATATGCTTTCATGTGCTATATTACATATGGTATGCAACTAAGTGCAAATTCTTTTTATTCACTTGTTCATAAATTGTTTTTCATTCGAAACCTGCTTGACTCGTGATTTCTTTTTGAATTATTGCATCATAAAGCAAAATGAAGAATTATCTCCCGAATCTTAAAGGAAATCAGCTTTTCAATGATGTGCTAACGTAAACAGCTATAGGAACTCTAACAACATGCTTTCTGCTTCCATGCAACACCATCTCTCCGAATGTGTAAGTTCTCGTTGCCTTAATTGCCGTCAACACAATCCTAAGATGCTTCGAAGCATTACCGTTTATCACAACTACTCGTGGGGAAACAGTTACGTTTACACCTGATGGTTGTCTCACAGTCACTCTATAAACCTCATTCCTGCTGCTCACGTTTGTAACACTACGAATCACCTTTCTTGACCCAACTAGATTCGAAATTGTCACACTTGCGGTGTTCAAATCTGAACACCATGCTCTTCTATTTGTTGGACAACCAGTTCCTACTGCTCGTCTTACAGAACCTTCATCAACACCTGGAACAGCACAAAGAAACTGGACATATTGTTCAAAATTAGAATCGAATACGAGTCCTGGGTCGATGGCATGAACTGGGTTTATGAATCCAGCACCAAAATCGAACGGTGTAGCAGGGGCTATTTGGTTAGTTAATTGTGCTAAAATGGGAGAGCCAGAATGGTCAAATGTACTGGCAGTGGTCATCATTGCTGATGTGATTGCTGCAGGACTCCACCTAGGGTGCTTTTGCTTGATTAAAGCCGCAACACCAGCTATGTGAGGAGTGGCCATGCTAGTACCAGATACAAGCGCAAAGTTTTGCCCTGCAAGAATGACAGCACGAATTAATTAAAAGGAAAAACAAACTAGAATAATGGTATGGAATTATCTGTTTCCCTTCCCCGAGATATACCAACATCATCATCATCATTTCGATATTGAAGCAGATGATGCACATGAAAGTAGATCGAGTGTCTGTTTGCGAACTTAAGGGACTTAAAATGACATTGCTTCCGTAAATAATTCCGGCAAGATAAAGATATCAAGTCTTGTTTTTTAATCTCGGTCACAACTATGTGGATAAGTAATACTTGTCATCCGATATTTGGAGGGGCATAAGCGATGC
The DNA here is from genome assembly GCA_019202695.1 of Populus x sibirica. NCBI lineage: Eukaryota > Viridiplantae > Streptophyta > Magnoliopsida > Malpighiales > Salicaceae > Populus > Populus x sibirica. The sequence goes on along the minus strand of JAGMVL010002276.1, from coordinate 238,577 downwards.
TAGTTACCCATTAAAAAAAACATAAAAACAGTGTTCTTACCCTTGATAGAAGGATCTCCTTCACTGTTGGGGCTCCACGCAGCCCAAATGGAGGATCCTGGGGCCATGACATTTGGTTTGAGGACATCAGCAGTTTGCAAAAGTGCATTGCTCACATCGGGACCTCTAGACGAATAGGATGCAACAATTGGTGCCTGCCGAGTAAAGAATGCTCGCCTTCCATCCAATATTCTTGCCCTGGCAGCAAAACCCACAGCTTGTCCACTGGTACTCCTGATGGTATTTGAGTTATAATACTCCCACAATGCCTGTAAACGAATGGATAAACCATTTCATTAGTCATCCATTAATCTAGGAGATTTTAGGAATTAGGAATGAATGGCATTAATGAGAAATACTAACTTATCCTTTGGGAATACTAACTCATTTGGTGTGAAAAATAAAAGGATAGACAGAGAGCTACAGAATCAAAATGAGCATGTTTGGTAATGAAATCTTATTGAATGGTAATGTGCCATACTCTGGAAGATTGTATGTTGTTCAGTATAATGGCAGGTACTTGCATAGTCATTGTGGTACCCTTGACTTGCTCAGAACCAATGTCAGGATCCATTGTGATGATAAAACCTGCAGCCCCTATCTTCTGTATAGTGTTTGCAACAGCTGCGATGCTTGCAGCCTCATATTCAAAGTCAAAGGTATAAGTGCAGATAACCAGCTTGTTTCGAACTGATGATAAGATGAAGTGTTCTGGATGCTGACAGCTTTCAACTTCTAGAACACTAGTGGTGTTCCTATGAGAGACATCAGCTGCTGCCACTATTCGGTAAGGCATTTCTCCTGCTGTTGGAGCTGCACAATTATTCATAACCAAAGAATTGCACCAATTTGAGTGGTATATACTATTGATTAATTCCAAGAATGGATGAATGGAAATCTAAACTGCAAACCAGGTCACACCATCTTATTTGTTCATACATGCATGATTAATAAACAAGGGCAAGAGTTGGAATATTACGGGCAAGACCAGTGCCAGAGAAGCTTCGCCCATTCCCAAGAATGATTGAGTTGCTGTACTTGCGATCGATGATGGAGGCAGCTACACTAGTGATCCAGGGGCTAAAAGAAAGGATCGAACTGGGAGAAGGGCCACCATTTCCAGCAGCTTGAACAACAAAAACTCCAGCTTTTGTAGCAAATAAAAGCTCCATTTCTAGCACATTGAGGAAGGCAGAAGGACCAGATGGGACACTAGATGGCCCTATAGAGAGGCTTAATATATCAACTCCATCCTCCACTGCCTAGTGTAAGTTGTTGATAATTGCTTCAGTAAATTTGAACATCCAAGCTACTAAATTAAATTAAAAGATAAGGATCCATGCTTGTATGCTAAATTTTTGCGATGTAGATATTAGACAAGTAAAGCTCTCTAAGTTAATCCATTTTTACAAGTTCAAGTTGCATAATCATCAAACCTGATCCACAGCAGCCACGACATCTGACATGTAACCTCCAAATGTGTAAAGAGCTTTGTACACAGCAATCCTGTTCAGAGCAAAAAAAAAAAAAAAAAAAAAACTACTAAACAAGTACTAGCTTATGAAAAGGAGAAAATGTATAGCAAAAACCTGAATAACTGAAACTGGCTATAATAATAACATAATATGCTCGCTAAAAGAACCAAATTTAGATTACCATTGCTTACCTTGCTCCAGGAGCCATGCCACTTGCATAACCGTAATTGAAGTCGTTGGCAATCACTGGTATTTGGTGGTTTCCAGCAGCTGTGGAGGCTGTATGGCTGTTAAACATCAGATTTGAATACAAACTTAATTCTGCTCAGTATAAAACAAACTATCAATTAAAAGAATCTCAATGACGGCAAAAGATAAAAAGCTATCATGCAAAAAGAAGGCAACCGCGCTGGGAATAACTTGCCTTCCATGACCATCAGCATCATAGGGGGATGCATAATCGCGTGTTGCATTGAAGTCACCAGCAGCTATTGCTGCACGAGCAAAATATTGTGCCCCTACTATCTTGCCATTACATGCTGTTGAAGGGAACTTCTCTCCGGTGACACATTTTCCTTTGAATTTGGAACTGTTTGTAAATCGTGCAGAGGAACCACCCGTAAAACTTGGATGGAGAGGGTTTATCCCCGTGTCAATAAAACCTATTATTACCCCCCTCACCCGAACTCTCTGCTCCCCCTAAAATTGGCCAAACACCAGTAGGAATCCCAAGAAAGCGAGGTGTATGTGTTGTAAACTTCTCCATTTTGACATCTTCATGGATAGCTCTTACTCCTGTTGCGTTCTTCAGAGTTCTGAGGACCTGTAAAATGTCTCATTTCTTTCACTAATTGGTCCAGTTAATCCTTGTGAAGAATCAAAGATAGATGGCACGATTATATAGCTTCGACTACAATACAAGTACACGACTATGTTTTGTTCCCATTAATCACTTTGTAAGCTTTTATATGTGATGGATGAAGCAAGTTCTTGTACGTAGGAATACCTCCTTGGACTGAACATTGACTGCAAACCCATTAAGCAAATGAGTGTAGCTGTAGAGCTTGTTGTAGGTATCTTTCAGGAGCAGGGATTCTAAGAATACGTCATGGCTTGTCCTTAATCTCTCTTTGTATGCCAAAGATGCCTCCTCAATCCTATGCGGAGTCAAATTTGATTTTCTAGAGTATAAAAGACAGAAATTGCAGACAGGTGAAACAAATCAGTATCCAGGAAAAACAAATAAAAAGAAACAAAAAACAAGCATAAGAGGATATGTTTTTTTTTTTTTTTTATATATATATATATATATAAAGGGACGACACCTAGAATGGGCTTGCTTTGATTTGAAAGAGAAGACAGGTTCATCATCCATCAAAACAATGAGAACTTTTGCTTCAGCTATTAGAGGATCAACGATTATGACAAAGGAAATGAAAAGAATGGAGGAGAAAATGGAAGACATTGTCAGTGGCATTGATGTCCTGCTGATGAGAGGCGGGTTACGTAATGACCCTTTTCTTTTCATTGCCACGCTAAGTGAGATAAACCATAAAATCAATCCTGCTCTTCTTCAGAGCACCGAGTGCAAAACATGTTAATTTCATGAGCCATCGAAGTGTATTAGGTGATGGGTCTGAACCGTGAAAGCTTATTTCAGCTATCAACGCCTTTCCCATTTTCACATTCATGTCATTCTTATTTTCTAACCTCCTTCAGTTCATGCAGGTGATCTACCTTTACCTCACCGTAACTGGAATCGCAGGTGCTTGCAAGGCCTTTCCAAAAATATACAAACTGATGATTGTACTATAACGATGCAAGTAAAACAAGTCCAAGTCCAACAGACAGGGAAGAAGATGCGCTGATGTAAAAGGTACACAGCACCGTCGGGATCCCAAACCTAACTTCTGTCTCCGTTTGAGTTGCATACATGCTGGTGCTTCTTTAGTATATGGAATAATAATGTGTAAAGCCCGTTGATCATGCATATTGATTGAGCCAACAATGGATCCTTTACAGTTGTTGGTAAGACAACTGTTGTATGTTAAATAGTGCCACTGGTAAACAAACAGGAAAATAACGAATATTGGGTATCTTATTTTTCTTCAGGCTACATTCCTTTCATTTAAACAGGGATAGCAACAGGACAACCTGACCAGAAATCACAAAATTGTACCTAAACAATACTACAGAAAAGAATCGACTACAAGAAACAACGTCAGCCTGATAGTTCATAAGCACTGAAGGCATCATTTAGAGTATGCTGATTGGTGTATGTTTCCCTTTAGATATCCTTTGAGGGCGAATAATTATTGAGATCTTTGCTGTCGAGTATACTCCCAGAGGGCAATTGCCCCACTAACATGAACATTAAGCGACCTAACTACTCCCAATTGCGGAATCTCAATGCAAGCATCGAGCATATGGATAATGTCCACCGGTATGCCCTCCTTTTCACGTCCAAGGACCAGTACCTAGCAAATTGATGAAATAAGCAAACGTCTCTGAAAATTTTCAACAATCAATTGACAGAATGTTTGCCACGAGTAAATGGAGTGATGGGTCATCTTTTTCCTCCTAAGAACCATGCAATGAGAATTTTCTTCTTGCTAGTACTTTTTAGCTCATACATGATACGCCATTCTATTTTTTCTTCTTCTAATGATAGTTGATTGCATATAAAGATCTCCTTTCATGCCCAAACTGAGTATTGAAGAAACTGTGAGCTGTGATTGAGAATACTTACTGTCTTCTTGGGAAAGGCATAGTGATCGAGCGGTACACTATTTGCTGTCTGTTCTAGTCCCAATATTGAGAAGCCATCTCGTTTCTTTTTTTCTAAGAAATGCTTCACGCTGTTTACTGGGACTTCTATTATAGGAACCCACTTCTCTGCTGTCACGCTGGAAAATGCAGATAACCAATGAACAGAAAGAACAGTTAATTTATTGACTACAGCAGTCAATGGCATCGATGTGAACAAAGGTCACAAAAAAATGCTATCATATGACGGCTGGTGGGTCTTAACTCTTAAACAAAGTCAGGTAACCTCCATAACCTGTCTGACTCTGACACAAACATGGTGAATGCAACACACCATAATCACATGAATTTCTGGTGTTATTTCACATTCCTATTTCAGAAGTGCAAAGCACAATCCAAACATCTTGTTGCAATCTTTATGAATGCAATTGTGATAGGAACCTAACTTTGATACATGATACTTGAGTCTCAAGTAACTAAAAATTAGAAATTACTATTGCCAGATAACGCCCCCCCCCCCCCCCCCCAAAAGCAAATGGTAGTGTGTTACAGTCAAAACCTGATGAGCTGGAATTGTTTATCACGTAATATGCTTGCATCTGCAATGGCTAGTCCTGACACCTTAAATACCTGCAAAGAACATAATTGGCATGAACAAAAGGTAAATAATGAAGTTCTTAAAATAATACAAAAGGCACCAGTTTTAAGGGCAATCGAAATATATTATGAGCAACTACAACATACCTCACATGTCCGTGCCAACCCAGCAAGATTGGGTATCCGATCAAGCAATGATGCAACAAGGATAAATTGTTGTCGACTTGCTCTCATTTTTTCCATGGTCAATCTTCTGGATTGAAGTGACTGATCAAGAAGCTCATCTTCCTTTTCCATCTCTGCATTCCACACAGTCAACATGAAGATTAAGCAGCCACAATAATCACATGATGAGAGAAGTGTTAAGACTTATATTGAAGTCTAACAAGCAAAAATCTAACACATCTGCATCTACTAAAGATATAACTGAGATCAACAGAGGAACTAGATCAAGCATAGGAAATCTTCCAAAATAAATAAATAAAACCGACAAAGAAGAAACAGGAAAAAAATTCATGCTTAACTAAACTTCTGGGAAAAATGATAGGCCGTGTGTGCAGAACCTAGAGCTCATTTAACATGTTGAATCCTAAAATTCCATTGTATAAAAAACAATGCCTGTGCTCTACTGGGTTAGAGAAAGGAATTTGGGGGCTGTGTTATTTCAAGAAAAGCAAACACTGAATCCATTTCTACGACAAAAGGTTTGCTATTTGGTTCTAACATTTATCAGAATACAAAATGACAATGTTGTTTAAGCGGTTCTCTAAAGCGCAAAACAAAAGAAAAAGACAGAAAGAACCGACTGATAAAGGTGAAAAATGCATGATACCAGAAAGAGGGCCAAATGGAATCTAATAATATTTCCAGTGGAAGTAGCATTGATGGAGATAGATTATAGTAGTTTGGACTTTGATGAGAAAGAGATGTCAATTTGAGATTACACTACCCAAGTGCAGGGCATTGTTGAACCAAGAAATAGAGGCTGAGGAAGGAAAATGAGGCAGAAGGAAAAAGAAAAAAAAATTGTGCAAATGAGAAACCGCATCAGAGTTAAGAGGATGAATAAGTGGCCGATACTAACATGGTCTAACAACTAGTGTATTAGCAATAGCAGCAAATATGAGTTTTCTGTTCATGTAATTCATTGTAGGATACCTAAAAGTTGTTTGCATGCTTCATTGTTCCCCAAAACAGAGCTGGAATCAGTGTCTTGTTTCTCATGTTTAGAGAGAGTAAGCTTTTTCTGGAAATCAAATGATGTTTCTTTAGGCAGCTGGGAATCAATTACTGTTCGCCTGCAGTTACCATCTTCATCAGTTTTTAAGCTCTCATTCTTGATAGTCACAACATCCTTTGCCATTGAACATCTGAGGTCTTCCCTGACATCCTGCAACCTTGAAAGCTAAGATACCACTACCACAAGAGAAAGCACTAACAAATGGTCATGTGCTTACATTTAGAAAGTTGAGCACTTCCTCCATGAGGGATGTTGGAACACATTCAAACCCAAGTTCCTTCATTAGAACAAGAAAAGAAAGAAGTAATTCAGAAGCTGAAAACAGCATTCACCTGGATTGAAATACATGTTTGTTCATTTAAAGACATGACAGTTGTGTTCAGAAGAAAATTTTCCATCTTCAAACTATTTTTGATGATAAAGCAAAATTAGATACAGTAAGGAATTAGCATGAGAAAACATTCAAAGTAATATCGGAATGTCAACTCCAATAGTTATACACATGGCATCCCAAAAATAGATCGTTCAATGAACAAATGTCATTTGAGTAGACAAATGGACAATTAAATCATTTGATAAAAAATATCAAATGACAGGTCATTAAGAACTTATAAACTAACAGGAATTCATTTGAAGTGATTTTGTTACACCTGATGCAAGGCCTTCTTCAATTATAATTCATTATGGCAAATTTGAGGAGGCAAGGGCAACTTTTTGTGCATTGGGTACTTCAATCCTTTCAGGACTAACCACAAGCATAACAGGTACAGAAGATTTCAAATGTCATATTAATTAAAGAGTTATAACATTTGTGCCACGCTTCCTTAATTAGTTTGGGAAACTTTCAGGAAAGATATGAATCAATTTGTATATAATTCTCATATTGCCATCAAAGCAAAGCAGAGAGTCTGATTGCTGTCCAATCAGTTTTCAAGTGCTTCCTAGAGAGATCTAGTGTCACAACTTGTATAGAATTTAGTATACTTGCATATCAGAGTGGAAAACGTGGATCGCCAGCCCCAATTTCATTGGATTGAGGCTTAGTTGAGTTGATTGAAGGGTTTCCTAAAGTCTGTTAGTCTTCTCAAAATTATGAACACCACAATAAAATTCCAATTTATAACAGAGTAAAACATCAAGTTAAAGAGAAGTCCTTGACCTCAACCCGATCAATGAAAATTCCAGCTGGAGTACCAGAGGCTATGGGATTATAGGCATCAAGATATCCTTCCATAGATGCTCGTAAGCTTTAAAAAATAGAAACAATAAATGAAATTAGCAAATGCAAGGCCTTAGAAATAATAAAGAATGATATAGAAAATATCATTAGATTCAAATTACTTGAGCAACATGCAAAGCCACTGGAATATCATATGCTTGAAGCATGAATATTCTAGAAACGTTAAATAAAAGGTATACTTAGATTCAAATAAGAAATCATTGGTAAAGACTTCTCACATTTTTACTTTACCTTGAACTTTGTCATTGAATTAGAGTGAGATGGCTAAAGGAAAGTATTAGACAGTACTTTATGAACCAAATCGCACCAGCCAGATCAGTTGGGACATAGGACTAACCAACTTCATCAAAGTAAAGAAAATGGTCAAACCTGATCTATCTAGGTGGTTTGACAGCCAACCCATCCACCAGTCCACGGTTGACAAGTTAAATATTGACTTTTATGCTCACAGTTTCAGTTATGTGCCCGGCTCGTAATTGGAAAATTAATCCAATATCAAACATTCTTAACTCTCCCATATTGTACACAGAATATTTAGAAAAAAATATTAATTCTTCATAGCTTAATTCAGCCCCATTTAAATCTCCAATTCAACGACTAGAGTGGTTTTGAAAACTTGGGTATTAATATTGATGACAGAATTCCCACTCAAAGGTACTGTTTCTCTGGGGGTTTTTTCCTCGTGCCAATCTAGTACATGTACCAAACAAGTAAATAAAAGTAGTGCTACAAAGACTTGGAATGTTGCCTGAATCTCTAAAAGTAAAATGTCCCATTATAAGAAACAAATAACAGAAGACAAACTGTTTCCCCACATTTACCTATAGCCCTGCTGAAAAATAGGTGCTAAATCAAGTTAAACAATCCTGATAATGCAACCTGTTATGCATGGGATTGGGCTAGAAAAAGATTCTTTGGCAGATTAAATAAAATTGAAAAATAAAACATGATTATTAAATGATATCTGAGTTGATCAGATGTGAAAGATATATCTATCCTGCTTGAGTTTCTATCGGAAATTGGTACAATTGAAAAGGTTGACAGAAAATTCTATGATAGTAAGATATTCTGAAGTAGCATTTCTGAGAAAGGGGAGAATATATACCGCCTACAATCAGGGTTCTTTGCCAGGTATGATTTCAAATCTTCAAAGCACATTTTCTCTAAAGGCATTTCAGAGGCACCATAGTCCAACATAGGAAAATATTTACAAAAAACTTGGTAGACTAACAACTGCAAGGGGATATCAGAGACATTTATCAGATTTCATGTGGCAAAGATGTAAGAATTAAATGGAAGAAAAATGCTATGCATCTCTAAGGACCTGCGTAAAACCACGTAAACTGTGGTGGTGTGAGGTTAATAATGGAATTATAGGTGGAAGCAATTCATTGAAGTGCCTGGATTGATTTGCATTAGAAGCATGGAGGATGACATTGGCTGCTATGAACACATAGGAAGAGAGTGCCTGCATTTGACACATCACATTCAGTAAAAACTCCATGCACTTTGTACTTGTATATAAATGGTGGCAAAAGGTTTTAAGTAGGATGTCAAGTTCTACAGCCAGTAAATGGCTCTCATGACAATACAATAGCACTTCTAACCTGAAATAATTCGAGTCCATCTAACATGTTAAAAGGAACATATGAAGCAGAAAATGGCATTCTGAGACATAAAAAGATAAATAAGATACTAAAGACAATACTTAAAAATGGGCTTACATAAAAAGAATGCCTTTTGAAGTTATGAAAACACCAGCATTTTGTATTTTTATTTCAAACCTGAGAATATATTTTGGATAAAAATGGATTGATAAAACACTTTAAGATGAATTTACACTCAATCCTGCTAAAAAAAGAGACCATTCGACAAAAAAGTTTCAGGGATGGTTGTTGATGTTTATTTGTTTGACTAAAAACATTGCTACAGGTAAATGTAAGTTTAGAAATAATAGCAACAATATCAACATGTCTATGAAACAAGCTGATTTTGGGTTCATCTAATCATGTTTGTGGAAAAATTTTGTGCTGACATGTCCTGCCATCAGTTTACCCACCAACCTGTATATGACAAAGGATTGACATGCTGCATAACATGAATGAGGTTGACAAATTTATAATCCATGCAGATTTATAACCAGCAATGGCACATTTTAAAACACCAATCTTAACCTCCCTTTCTACCTATCTTGATATGATAAATGAAACATTAAAAATGAGGTTAAACAAGAATAAATTTGTTTGTAATTTTAAACTGAAAGAACATTAGAAAAGAAAAGGAAAGTGAAAGGATCACGTGTTATAAAGTTAATAGTTGTAACCATCAATGAGCTGCATATGTTGTTAATAAGTTAAGCATTCCATGTCCATGTTGCCTTAATAGTTTTCCACTGTACCTTAGAGGTATGTTCAACACAAGTTGTGGCTCCTGAAATGGTTATTGGTTAATGCGATCAAGTAATCTCAGATGTGATTGCTTACCCTAATTTGTTCAACTTCCATGAAATAGAAAAGTATTTTTGCTGGATTTTATTTATGAGTTACAGCAAACTCAATTCAAGTTATTCTTTTTAGTAACAAAATTATCCCATTACCAAGAAGCATAGTGCAAAAGCTCCCAAATGAGGAACATCTCACCTGAAATTACATTTCCAGCATGTAAGTTGCAAATTTTCATGTTATGACACTATAAGACTGTTCCAGCATGTATCAAACTATAACAAGTTAAGATGCGAGAAGGGCTATTCACTCAAAAATAGAATTACCTGAGGCTTCATGTTATAATCTCGTAATATAGGTACTAATTGTTCCCTGACCTGAGAATTAAGCAGAAATATAGGATTAGAATAAAGGAACTTTAACACAAGAAACCAATTGAGATAATAAAACCTAAACATGGGAAGCAAAAAAAAGAAAAGGACCATAAAGCCCACCAAACTTCATCACAATATTGAGTTACTAACTCAAATCTATTTTTTAGGTCGCAATTACAATAATGCAGAAGAATCATGACACAGAATCTCATGGACTCACCTCACAGCCTGATGTGAATCAGCATATTAAAATTCTTAGATGACCAATTGGTGTAAGGGTTGTTGATTTTAGGCAATTGGGGATTTAAGAATTAATTTGTAGTTGGAACTGAAAGGAAAAGGGCAAAAGGAACTGCTTGCCAAAATCGAAAGCAAGATATTCTTTTTCAATCCATTTTCTGAAGAAAAAAAAGGTATTATGATGATAGAGTTAAAACACTTTCAAGTTTTAAGCTTGTGGCTTTCTCCATGTAGAGGCCAACTACAAGCGTCTGAAATTGGATACCAACACAGCTTACATGTGTATGCAGTTATCAAGTCATTTTGGTAATAGCCTTATGTCTGTAAGGTGTTGTGCAACCTCTAAACAATCTACAACGAGGATCACCACTAGTATTAACAAAAAAAAAAAAAAACTAGAATCTCAAGCTTGTAAGGTTCTCTTATGCCATTTCTGATTTGGCATCTGACTAGCAGCATAACAGCTTAAATTTATTTCTTATTGTTTCTTTCATTCATTTATTTATCCATTGCTTTATTTAATATTATTTAAGTTGTATAATTGCAGAAGGCAGCAGAAGCCCAAGGTAACAGATTTTCCCAGAAGGATATTTGAATAACTTCTACTCCCCTTTAAAGTAGATTCTTTTGATTTGACACTACTTTGTTTCTAACTGCTCCTTACAGATTCTCAAATTCGATGATATACTTAATGGTGGTGGGGAAAGGGGGGATTGTTTATTTATTTAATAACCTTCTATATGCACAAAGGGATTTTTTATTTATCTAATAAAAACAAAAACATTTGTTTTTATCTGTCAGGTTGATTGAAAGTTTTACTCCTAGAAGGATGTGGTTTCCATCTCAGCTTGCTCCCTTTTTTCTCCTGTAGGTTCAGATTTTTCGTTATTCCCTCAAAGTTCCACTATACACAAGGCAACACCACTCTCCATGCAAATACTACCATTCTTCCGAGATATTCCACTTCTATTCTTCTTTCAGTTGTATATAATAGAGATCTTTATAGTGCATCCCTCTCATAATACTTTCTCTGTGCAGGGTCCATTTTCCTCCAGTTCTCTGTACTCAATTTATTGCTTGACAAAGGAGGGGGGGGGGGGGGTGGCGGTAAAATGAAAAAGGAGTCCAGCCCTAAGCACAAAGATTTCTAGATTTACCCAAAACAAACATAAAATTTCTTACCAACAATGGGAATTTCAGGTAGATGTTAATTGCAAAAGTTTCCAAGTATTGACGAACTGCGGGAAAATTATTTCTCTGGAAAAGGACACAAGCAGCAAATCATTCATGTTAGACAATAGCAATAAGTCAGTAACCAGTATTTATTATTGCAAAGGCTGCCTTATCACTTTCTGAGGTTATGGATTTGACTGACAAGTGACCATTGTTTTTTCTCTCAAATAACTGACAGTGGAAACTTGCAGTACTTCATGATTCATATAAATCATTTCCACACTAACCAGGATTGACAGGGAATATATACATTGACAGGGAATATATACATTTAACTCTGAGGTAATAAAAACCTAGTCAATCATATAGTAAAAATTGTTTTTATGCATACACAAGGACTAATAATGTTGTGGAGCATCACTTACATAGAGGGTTATGTGCAAGCTGTGAGTAACTTGCGCAACTATATCATCAGTAACAAATCGCGACAAAACACATATCATTTGCCAAGCTCGTATTTTACGTCTATGGACCTGTTCAATATATATGTGCAAATAATTAAGATAGCACAGCAGCAAAGATCAACTTTGCAAATATAAACAAAATAAAAAGCAAAGAACTTGTAACAACCATTATGATTCAAAATCTTTTACTTTTCTAGACAATGTGATTCCCAACTTTTTAGGTGTTCAAAATTTGAAATCCAATAAATAATGGAACTGTCCCACAATTTGTTGATTTTGTTATAACAATAAATTACCACATTAACCAACAAGTTCTTTTGTTTTTCCAAGCAAGATATACATATTTTTTATTATTATTTCCACATCATTTACTTGATTTGAATAATTCTAGATATTTTTAATTACCAACTTTCAATTGTGAATCACATATGAATTATTACTCACCCCACTATACTTTTTATACAACTCCTTTGCAAGATCTTTGTCATTCACCTGCATCAATATTAATGCAGTCAAGACCAGTGTCCAATGATATAGTATGAGATATTCTATTGAACAAAACGAATATGCACCAGCTTAGCAACGTGAAGAATTTAGCCATCTCTCCCTATAGTATTTAGAAATTACGTGATGCAAGCATTCTGAATGAAGCAACTCCTTTATGTTAAGTGATATCGCTTTCTTTTCAAGAAAGCCTGATCTTCCATATTGCACTTCCTTTACATCTTTTTGCACTAATATTTTCTATCAAAAAGATCAGGATAAAACTAAAATTTCACTACCACTAGATCAATCCATGCACTACAAACACTTATCATTTTAGCATTAGATCTTTAGCTAAACAGGTGCTACAGAGCTAAGTGTAAATATCTCAGTAGTATATACACCATGCCAAAGGCATAGATGCTGCAGATTGCAGGAATTACAAGCAACAAAAACAGAAGCACACAAACCTTCACTTACTAATTCAGATGAACAAATCAACAGTGTACCAAACAAATTGTCTCGTGACAAGAAACTGAATTTCCATGCAAAACAAAAAAGAAGAGCTTTTTTTCCAAATAGAAAGAAATGAAGACTTTAAATGAGGATAAGGCATACTCGATTGGAGAAATACAGGGGTTGAAAATTGAAACACAGGGCTTTTCCCCCTCATTCAATGATTCGAATCCAAATTGTATTTTTTTAGCTATTTTACCCATTTATACTTTGTTTTATTTATTTCACCTTCTTCATACAGATGTTTACATGGCTCATAAAGCAATTCTGCCCCGCAAAAAAAATGGCACTGGAAAGGGATCAATTTTTAAGTTCCACTCTGGTATAAGTGTGCATCCCTTTCCTCTACCAAAACCCAATAGATGAATCAACACAACTCCTCCACCATAATCAGAACTACCCAATGCTTGCCACCAAAAGCAAAACACTCTTCCACAAAATTCAAACAAAATGCAAAACCAAAAAAGTGTGATTGAGCCTCTCCGCAAAGTAAAGAGGCTGCAGTAGTAGCGATGATGTGCATTTTCTTGAGATTTAGTGGAGAGGTTCAATAACCATTGCATTTTCTTTTGGCAACAAAATTCTTGAGGAAGATCAGCACTCTATTGATGGAGAGGATTCACAAATGCCCATCACAACACAAGACATTCAACTAAAATCAGTAATTGAAACACCCAAGCAGTACATAAATCACATTACCAATTATTGACTAGGTAAAATTGGAAGCAAAATTCTAACTGCTCGTGTTGTGGGACATAAGAATGCATAATAATGGATCAAGAATGTCAAGACTCACAAGAAAAAATATCCAAGTAACATCTCTTAACACAAAGTATTATTCCCATTTGAGGCAAGAATTGTAATTAATACCGCAGAATCAAGAAGCTCCTGCAGAAACAATTTTCCAGATTCAAGAGCAGCGTGACAATCTTCATTCTCATTTACCGATCCCACCAAATTGGCCAAGTCAGCAAGCTTGTAAAAAAGAACAGCTACAGACACACGTGCATACAATTCTGTGTTGATGAATGCCTATGAGAGAAGTCATGAATCAGAGCAACATGGTAAGGAACTCCATACAGCAACAGTACATGCATTAAACCCAATAATTTATAATACCATCATTCAGTTTCCATAGATGCCCAAATAAATTAACATCAAATTAGATGCTCAACAAAATTGATGTCAGGTGACATGTTTTTCAAACTCCTCCAAGAGAAATGAACAACTAGAAGGAAACCTAACCAAAAGAGGTGCTTTATTTCTTAGTGTGATATGAAAGATTGGAAAATATATAGCAAAGGTTAAAGAAGTGTTCGCTAAACTACCAAGCTTAATTTATCAAAACAAAAAACGTTTTAAAAAAATTCTTCCAAAGTTTTAACATTTACAATCATTGCATCAACAAGAGCTTTTTTTCCCCTTTTATCGAGCTTATGAAGATAGGGCCAGTTTTAAGGTCTACATTTTGTTTACCCTTAAGTTCTTTATAGCACAGATCGCTGTCTCTGATATCAAGCATTTTGTGAGCGCCTGGTGGATCTCAAGTTTTTTTTTCTGGTAAATAAGCTCATTTACCAATAGTTTTCTTCTGATAAAAGACAACAACAAGTTCCTTCCCTTCATTTTTTGGCAATCTTCTCATACCAAAAGCAGCTATAAGGTGATTTTATGCCCCAAAATTTTATGAATTGTAAATGCAAATTCTTCTCAAGTGACCATATCATACAAGAAAATGAAATTGATAAATTGAACAACTTACTTCAGTCAGCTCAGGGTCTGGGCTTTTAGCCAATAATGACACTTCAGTGCTTGCATCTTGATTGTCACATAATTCAGCTTCAAAATCCTCATCAAATGCAACTAAGCAAGAAAATTATCAGATTGGAAGTATTTTTGTAATATAAACAAAGAAAAGAGATGAACTTAAAAAAGTGATATAGGGTAAGAAGTATGCCACACACCAGAACCATAAAGTGATAGCAACTTCAGTTCTTTCATGTAATACTTAATAGTCTTTGGATGAGAGAGCCACAGTCCTGTTAGATGTAATGCTGCAAGGCGAATTGTACGAGGACTTTTCGTACCTTCCTCAATAACATTTTCAACAAACTGCAAAAGTAATCAATAGATAACATAGCGACCATGGTTAGAGAATGGAACGTATAAATTGTGGTTATGCACATGCACATAAAGGAAACACATACCCACTTCAGAGGCCCGGGCCTATTGTTGATTAAATGCATGCCCTCATCTGTAAACACGGAACGATGCAAGACAGAAGACAAAAGTGCAGCAATAGATGCCACTCTCCGCTTGTTGCAATTGACATGCAATATCCAAGATGAATTAACCAAACGCCACATCATCTGCATCAAAATTGAGATCCATCTGATGGGTATGTCAAAAAAAAAGGTCCCGGTATTTTATTTGAAGAAAACAACACAAGCAACAAAGGATGTAAAATATGAAAATTATGGAAAAATAAGAAGGTTCACTTCAGAACAAGGGTAGCGATAAGTGCATAAAGCCAAACTATGACGATAAGTTATTAAGTTAGCCTGATGTGACAAACACGTAAAGTTTTTGATGAAGGTATGAAACAAAAATATATGAATAAATAAATGTCGAAGGCAGAATTCTCACTAATGCCATTGTCCACCTTTTGATGCCTCGTAAGAAAAAAGTTTCAAAATCTAAAAACTATAAAATAAAATAAATGCAAACATTAGTTTTGGAATACAAGCTATTGCACTCGAGAATGAATTACAAATTCAACACCAATATTCCAATTTAATTTCCAACAACCATCCACCCAAGGCAAGCCTCTCAGAAATTACACATAACATCAATAACCGTTGTAGTGAACAATCTATGAATTTTGATCCCACATCAAAAGAACTAACAGGCATTGTGCGTTCTATACAGTGAGTATTACAAATTCCTTCTTTCTACTTGCCCCTGGGGAATGGGCAGTCTAGAATCATGAAATCCCTCATTGCATAGAATGGAAAGTACAACTATGACATCAAAAGCAAGAGAAGATGTGTCACAAAATTAAAGCCACAGCAAGATGTTCGAAAAGCATCAGCAACAAATCCAAAGTCGAAAAGAGTAGTGAAAGGATTAATGATGGAAATGCATCAGATAGCCATAAATAGCACACTCCAACCCTCTTTTCCACCAAAACATCCATTCCCATTAAGTAGAAGTGTTTATAAGATTTAAAGTACAGCGTAACTTTTACAAAGATCCAAGACCGGAACCACCTATTGCAGGGTTCACAAGCTGACTGAGAAGGTTTAAAGAAATGCATAAAGAGGCTGCACAAACCAATAAACTCCATCCTTTAGGAGCCACGTATCCATCATATGTAGTCTACAATAGCTGCAGATATTGCATGGACATCTCCATCTATCAGCTTAAAATTTCAGGTGAGACATTATTTACATAATATTAGAGCATGCCACTATTGTGTTTTCTCATTGTCGTTGCTGCATTCTAGGTCCATGTACAGTCATCTAGGTCAAGTTTAAAGTTTGGAAGGGCCTTAGTTAGTATATGGACCTCTCCAATTATTAGTTTTGGATTGTATGCTTTGACTCATCTAATCCCATTCCTAGTAAAAGAATTATGATCAGTAGTATAGCACCATCGTGGTGTAGCCAGAACATTCCTCTGTCTGCATAGGGTTGTCACAAGCATTTGTGGCCTTGCATTACAGATGCACATGTCAAGCACACAATCCCGCAAAGGCAACATGCACAAACAAATAAAGACAATAGTAAATATGAGATAAACCTGAGCATCCACACCACTGCATGAGGAAACATGTGAATCTAACTTTCCTGAGGCAATCAGGCCCAAAGCCAATCTGACAGATCTCAGCATGGGTAAAACAGAACCTTCCCCAGCATTATCAAGACTGCAAATTAGTGAGAAAATTTGTGAGAGATTTTTTCTTCAAATTATATCAATTATAAATGCAGATTCAACTACCCCAACATGAACAGTAAGCAACAATAACATTGGGATATTAACAGGCAACATAACTCCACTATTTCAAACCAGTCATTGCCAAGAGATTTTATGCAACAATCCATTTCTGAAATGAAATTGAGAAAATCGCTATTTGAAGAGGAAAAGGAAGAGAAATATAAAGCCTACAAAAACACTCCTTATTGATAATGAGAAAGGCGAGGAAAAAAAAACGAGTAAGAAAGAAAAAAGAAGCCATCTGAAAAGTAACCAATAAGAAAACCATAAATAAATTAGTGAAAAATATGTCACACATGCTATATGACTGCTATTACTATCATACTTAATTGAATAATCTGGCAGAGAAGGAAAAATATTCAGGAAAATAAGTGCTAAAAGGAAAAGCACCTTTCTTCTTACCTTTCGACAAGATCACTGAAAATACATCTGATTGCTGAATCCGAGAAGAACAAGCTGCCATCCTCTAAATTTAGCACATTCCAAGGAGCAGAGTAAGGAATAGACAGCAGAGACTCCAAGCAAATCCACTGAATACCAACAGATGAATTAAATTGGTCAATTATTTATTTTCATCATTGAATAAAGGGAATTTCAGATGATGTGTGCAATGTTAACAAGTCACTAGAAAACAAAGATGGAATCCGTCTTTGGAGGAAGGGGAGTCATTAATAAGAGGAATTCAGAGTCACACGAATGGCATTAACTGTTAAACATGGTCATGAACATTTAGAGGGATTTCATTTTAATAACATGGAATAAAGATGGGGAAACTAATGAAGAATGAATAGTCAATCAGAAAACAGAACAGAAGGCACAGAAATTCCCATATTTAAAAAATTTAATTCCAATATCGCAAAGCAAAGACAAACAGCAATGACAACCAGCACTCCAAAGCCATCCCAGCACCAAACAAGAAGTTGAAATAGAAGTTATGAACACAAGATTCTTTACCTTCTGGTTTAGCAAAACTGCCCGTCGAGTTCGTGCCAGAACTCCAACTGCAAGGAGATTATTGATATTCTGAAGAAAAGAAAGAGCCAAAGAATCTAAGCAGCATTTGCCTTCTACAACAGGTGCCAAAAATTCATCATTTTCTCTAATGAGATCCAAAGATAGTGAAGAGGATGTCGAAACTAGAGCTCTCAAAACAGGAGCTAATGCTTCATATGCTGCCAGACAAATTTCTGCTCCAGCCTTATATGAAGCATTTAAATCAATCTGGTAGTTAGCTCAAACAAACTATAAAAAAATTTAAGACATAAGGTCCAGTCAAGTTATTACGCACCTCAGAATCACAAGTTGGAGAGGAAACCGTCTTCCAGAAGAATTTCCACAAAAAGTTCCACACAGAACTGAGCTTAACATCACTTTTAAACTGTGCACACCATGATGAAATGGATGCAACCGCTTGTATTGATGTTATCTGCTCATCACAAAGGGAAAACATATCCATAACATGCTTCAATAAGAGCAGCTATTGATAAATAACAAATAGCAGATATGTATAGCAGATAAAATGCAAGCAAGCAATTCAAGAAAGAACAAACCAATACCTACAGAAATGTATGTCTTAGTGTGAAACAAGTTAGGCAACAAAAATAAGGCTGAAGCATGATCATTAACTGACCAAACCCAGAAAAGGTTGTGAACCATATCGGCTAACAATGGGCGGTCCTCAATAACCCAAAATATACAAAAGCCTAGCAAATATTCAATAAGGAATTGTTAATCCAAAGGTTCAAAAGGAAATGCTACATTCAGCTTGGCCTACAAGTGTGAAGAATTTGTTTTCAGCTAAAATGGCTGATCCTTAATAAAATGATCTAAACTAAAATAGATTTAAGTCCAACAACAGATATAAATTTAAAATAACCAATAGAATAGTAGTTACTTTCTGAGGTAACTACAAAAAACCACAGAAAAAAGGTGAAAAAGAAATCAGTAATTATGATCACATAGAATCTAAATAAAAGGCTTTGTGAAAAATACAAGTAAACAATAATCAAAACAAGAGTTTAAAGAGGAAAGAAAAATTAGACATTGTAAGATTCCACTTTGTGACTAATATATAGCAATGACCAGAGTTTATTACCTCCAGGAAAGATGTAGAAGAGTTTTGATAGTTCATAGAGGAAGAACAAATATTAGGACCTCCAGGAAAAATGTAGAAGATAATAATTATGCTGGAGCTACAACAATAAAGCCCAAACATGTGTGTTTGTGTGTACATGAACACACTTTTTCATGCTTCAATAACAGATCAAGTTTAAACAAAAGAAACTAAGGAAAACATACAGCTTGCAATATAGCAGTGGTGGTAGAAGTTGACAACCGACGTTGACTACGGCCTCCAAGTTTTCCTCTCACAGAACCAGGAAGAGTTGTCTCCTTAGTAATGCTAGACCAAAATATGGAAGAAGACAAGTCGGCAAAAGAAACCAGCACCTCCTACAGGCCACAAGGAAAAAGGAGTTGTCATTGAGTACCATCAATAACAAGTTACAAAGAGCCAAATCATGTAGCATTGACAATTGTGGAATTAGTTCTCAATACCAATATGAACAGGAAAAGGCCATGAATTCTTCCATTTATCATAGAAGCTTCTGTATAACACAATTGATCCACCGTATCAAGCAAGCTAATCTCTGATCTGCATTTAATTTTGATACCACATTGGGCTGATCTCTCCTGCATTATTTGAATCTCTGCAACCAAGCTCCTAGCAAGGACAAGAAACTTCACAGGTAGCCATTCTAAATGACTCTGTTGTTTGCAGATGTTGACGCCACAATTTTGAATAAACTGCAAAAATAAATGCACATGAGCGTCAGAATATACAAAAATGACAACAATGCAACAGGATATTGTACTGTTAAACAAGTGGCCAACAAATTAATGATTATTAGCCCAGCTGGACAAGTACATCATATCCATAAGGTTTCTCATGTGGAAACAGCAGGTTGGTCTTTCTCCCTTCTAATTGACAAAAAAACAAAGGTTTCACATTGGCTCCCTTCCCAGACCTTGGATGAAAAAAATAAAAACACTAAGAAAAAAATGTGCCTCATTAAGGCAGTGAAGTCACAACAGGATTCCATGTGCCCCATGCTACACAGGTCAGAGCGTAAGCTAGTGATGCTTTCAGCCACTAGGCTCTCTCCATCTAGGGTGCAGCACTCCACCGCTTCGCCTAGCAGCACACACCCGGACACAAAATGTTTTGCATGACAATAGAGTTTCACAGTGATAAAGCAGAATGCTATTTCTGACAATCTGAAAATATATATGTTATAAAATACAAGAGCTACAATGTCACTATTGTGAATGAAAGGAAAGTCGTCAACATAACGACAAAAGTTGCAATTCACACAGCATGAATGGGGCCTGTTGTCCCTATCTGAACCCCAAATATTTACAAGTACCAATAAATTTTCCACATCAAAATATAACATTTTAGTGTGCATATAACAAGCTATATATATGACTATATACTAATGACAAGTCAAATTCATAAATATCATCAGCTTTTTCGCTTTAATAACATCCAAGGGAAAACTTGGAGGCAGTCCTGCCCTCCAGGATTTTTTGCAAGTGGCTACTCTTGACCAGAAGCTACAACCTTGTGCTTGCAGGTCCAAAGACTTTTGACATTGCACAAAACAATGCCCCCTATCCACATGTAAGATGCTTAGACATGCCATTAGCAATTCTTTCAAGTAAATTCCCTTCCATCAAAATGTAGTGTGAAATGCTATAAAAGGCAGTCAGAATTAGCAGTAGATAATGGAAGATGGCATACTCTCAATATCGGTGCTAGTTGATGCTCCCCCTTGATTATAAGAAAAAGGGCTCTTGCCCATCTTTTTGATTCAGATTCCCATGCATCCAAGTCTTCATCATCTAAACTCAAAAAACCATCAACCAAGTATTGAGAACTTGTAAACCTTTCTGGGAAGTCCTGAAGATTTTTCAGAAGTTGAATCTCAGCACCGCAGCAATTTACATTACAATGTTCCGTAGCAGACCCCAAGAGCCACTCTTGTGTTTTTAATCTTAAAGAACCTGAGGAGAAACAGACGCTTGAAAACATCCTCCACAACAGAATTAAAAAAAAAAAAAAACAAAGATGAGCTCTAGGTGAAATTACCTAAATATATAAGAACCCATGCTACTAAATACTAAAATTTAGAGAGAGAAAAATTGCAATTTCCAGCAGTTCATCATACTCAATGCCAACATACCATCAGAGTTATTTGTGAATATTCACTACATATCCAATGTCAGTGCTCAGGACAAGCATGGATAAGGGGATGTGATCCAAAATAAACATGCATCCAAAATAGCAAATTTAGTGTGTTTTTTTTTTCATATTTACAAGCAATTGGATATCTATGGGTCCCTTAGGGCCATGGCTTGAGACTAGTTATCCCGAGTCACACCAGCCCTTTGGGTCGACGAGGACCCACCTCGCTGTTTTAGGACAAGGCCGCCATGCTCAGTAGCTCACTAAGGAGCAAATTTAATTGATGCTTCACTAAGTTAAAAATAGTCACCCACTCAAATGGACATCTAACCAAATTGGTAGTGCACTGTTCCAAGGGCATCAGAACCTAATCAGTATCGTGATTTCTATTTCTTAACAGCTAAAAAAGGATTTCATAACCATAAGATATACATGCAATGATGTATGTTTAGAAAAGGCACAAAAACCATTTTGATAAAGAGTAAACGCAAGAAAAAGCAAAGGGTACAAACATAACAGAGGTTCCCTATTGGTAATAAGTCATGGATGAAAATGCTAGCATGTACATGGAGCAAGAAGAGGAAAAGATGATCTGATGGTGGAGCAGAACGACCATAAAACAAATAAGCAAGACAACTCAAGCCAGCAGGAACAAATATATTACTGAAGTGAACGAGAAGCTATGAATCCACATGGCATAGTTACCCCCATAATCAGTAAATGCCCGTGGTAGTGTAGCAATGAAGTGCAAGAGAATCTCAAGAGGCACATCAAGTGTACTGACCAGCGAAGTAGCAGCCTCCAGAACTTTTTCACAAACTGGAAATGTTAAAAAAATAAAAGGAACCAACAGAATCATTTTCAGGATGGTAAAGGTGGAATTTCAACTAAATGCACAAATGTTATTATCTGACCAGAATAGATATGAGAGACCTTGAAGACGATAATAAGGGTTGAAATGTTGCTTGCTGCTCTCAATAACAAATCTCAGAACATCCAAAAAGGCTGTTCTACAATCAGAAAAATTTTCTGGAGAAGATTCCACTTGCACCTCATCAGGAAAAGCATCTTCACTCCATTTTGCTCCACTATCATGCCTTCCTACTCCACGTGCAGCTGAAGCAATACATTCTGCAAGACCCATTAATCCAGCTCGACCAAAAGAGTGATGTTTGGCAACAGATGCTAAACTATGCAAAAAAGCAATCCCTTCCCTGCAAACCACATGAAGTCAACTACATGAATTACTCACTTTCTTTTCCAAGAATCTTTTTTTTTTTCAATAGAGTGATGCACAGACAATGATTGTTTAATGTGTCCCCACTCAATGGGGAAGAGTGATGTTTCTTGGAGTCCACTTCTTAGTCAAACAGTAATGTATTACATGCATTACCCACTTTAGTTACCAAGAAGCAATTTTTTTTATTTTTTATAGAGTAATTCACAAACAATGTATTTTTCTTTTTTCTTCTTGTTACCCCAAGCGCTGGAGTGTTGTCCTTTGGCCTCCAAATCTTATTCAAATAGTAATGTAGGAATACCCTAATGCTAGAACAGTCCATCTAATTAAGCAAATAATAAATAGAATTAAACATTTGAGGCAACATTTTGAAAGCTCACCAAAAAATTCTAGAAAGAGAAAAACAAGGATCCATTATACTCTGCAATTCTATTAAAAAGGTGTTGGATGCAAAATAATGCAGACCCATTTCTGCAATATCCCAAGGAGAAACAAACACAAAAAAAGGGGGGGGGGGGGGAGTTAAAGAACCCTGAATGCAAGCCAAACTATAAAAAACTGGCCAAACTATCTGTTGATCCAATAAACTATACTGATAAAGTTTATTGAAGAACCAAGAACCATATATGAGATGAATCAGGTTCCACACAACAAACAAGTGAGTTAATTGACACTTGGGTAGCAAAATCATCACATATAGGATGGCATACCTTATATTTAGGTGACTTGTATATTGATGCAAGAACCTGGCTGCACCTTCAATAGTCTTTGAATTGTAAACCCCTTTTACACCTAAAAACATGTTAACAATTAATCTAATGAAACATCATATTCCAACCATATTTTTGCTAATGAAATTCGAGTGGAGCAGAAGAATAAATTAAAAAATCTCAACAAAAGGGACCACCGAATGGCTTTGCATAAAAAGACAAAGGAACAGAAAAAACAAAACTGCAATTATTATGGCTATTTCTGAATTTCAAGATTTTATGAAAATCTAAAAAGGTCAAGTTAGCTGGCCTCATCCATAATAATTTACTACATGATATATCTTCCTTTTGAGCAACTCATTGCAGATTTGAATGAGGATATTGTTGACTGAAGAAGTACTATGAAAAGTTCAAAGAGAGTGACTCCACTTCCTCTCCAATGAAGGGCTTAAGAAGGTTGCAATGCCCCCTTAACCTTAAGGATTCCAAAGACTTTATTTTTTTTATTTTTTATGCATACAAATCACAGCAGTTCTGAAAATGAGATCACCAGAAACAACTGCTAGTTGACACCAAAGTAATGGGAGATTAGGGGCCACAAGAATTTCAACTTTTAGCACCGCACCCAATTAGTAGCCAGCACATGTAAATTACAGAGAAGAAAAACTCCAAACATATAAAATCATTTATGGGACTGGACCATGATTACAAAACACTATAAATCTTTCTTTTCTATTTTCAGAGGTAAAAGTCAAGAAAATCAACAAATTACAAGCACCAGGGACAAACAAAATCTAGAGCCACTAGGGCTTCACCACCTTGTTGCCTGTGGCCAGCACCATGCAGTTCACTTAAAAACAACTAAATAATTCATGAAAAAGTATTCAATCACTGAATAGCCTTTATGACCAAAAATATCGAAAACAAACCGAAATCTTTGTGGTGCACAGGGTCATTCAACCCTTCAATGAATGGTCCAAGAACAAAACTTTCAGACACTGATTTGGCAGTGTTTCCATACTTCATCCACTCAATGCCCAAAAACGACTCCATGATCAAGCACCTAACTGCATAATCATAGACAAAACAAAAGGAAGCAAATCAAATAACTATAGCATGCCTGGAATGGGAAAAGAAGAAAAATTGGGCGAAGAAAATTATTGCATGATTCACGATGAAATAGTATTGTCCATGATCAGAATTGTTGATCTGATCACATAGTTAGGCCAATAAATGATAAAGTACCTTGAGGATTATCATGTTGAAAGCCCAGTTGCCATAAAATTGTTACCCAACTAAATGCTTCTCTCAAAATATCAGTCTGCTTTTGATGAAATCCTCTGAAGATATAGCTTGTAAAATTATTGTTTGAAACAGAAAACTGAAGCAACAAGTTTAGCTGCAAGAAACCAGGCATTGGTATATAATAAATTAAATGTTGCACAGGACACAAGAAAAACACTAAGTGTGCTAATTACATTCCCTTTTGCAAGAGAAACAATAAATTAACAGTAAGAATTATCAACTTTTATGCAAAGCCAGACTATGTTCTCTTGCTATGTGCCCCTTTCACCATTCCATAGTACCTTTTGAAATCATATATTTCCGGATAGGAGGTTCAAAATAACTCAATTCATGACATGAGAAAAAAAAAAAAAAGAAAGCTGATTATGCACCTGGTGATGCCAAGCAGCTTCTACCAAGTGCGTACCATACTCTTGAAGCATTTCATACAGGAGTATAAACGCTTCCCACTGCTGCTGACTGTTTAAAGGAGAATCGGCCGAATTGCAGGGTTCCCATACACCTAAGGATTTAGCTTCCTTGTCAGCCCACATTTCCCTCTTTGTCATACCATGTGGAACTGGGTGTTTCTCTTGTGATTTCTTCTCTGAAACCCCAGAGTGGCACTGGCTTCCACCACTTATCTGTAGTACTGTCTTCAATATGTGTAATGATTGCTTCCTTACCAGGCCTTCTTCATCAACCTGACAGACCCATCACAAAATGAGAGAGAGAGTGACATCACTAGCATATCATTGGTAAGAAGAGTAGTGCTCAATTACCAGGCCTCTTTTTATTTCATCCCAAAACTCCCTCTCAGCTCTTACATCAAATTCTTCTGCTTTTACACTTGCATCAACATTTCCAAATCCTTCTGTCAAAGAGAAAAAGGACAAGTATAAAGAGAGTACATTATAGGCATCTCTTCTCTCTAAATGTCCAAGAGAAAACAATGATCTGCACAGCTTCCAAATTTTCCTAAAGAAAACATTTCTGCAATACATTTAAATGGGTCAGCATTGCATAATAAAGCACATAATTAGAAAGCATGTGCAATCAAGTAGGCAATAAAACAATAAGACTCCTGCATGTAATAATGTCCACAGCACGTATCCATTTACCTGGACAGTATAAACATCTTCCCATGGACTGTGATTTCCAAAGAGCACTGAGAACCCAATGCTTTGAAAATGATTGGAAGCAGAAATCCAATAGTGCAAGAACGATGTTCCAAACTTTGTGAAAGCAATCGCTCACTCATGTTACATAGATCCCAAAGCAAATTAGAAAATAGCTTTTCGACATCACAGAACCCATTTGCCAACATTGATTTTGTGCTTGAAACTGCCTGGAAACTTTGCAGAGCAGCATCCAGGATTAAGGTTAGAATATGGCATGATATTGGTAGTGGAAAGGACCCTGACAGGGACAGCATGGGCTCTTGATCCAAATCGAAATCATTTTCCAGGTCACTTAAACCATGGTAAATGGAGAAATGATCCCATTCAAAGGCATCTGATTCTTCATTTTGAATCATGCCCATAGAAAGACCAACTGATCTTAGAAAAAATGGTACCAAGTTTGCTTCCAAAACACCCCAGGAATGAGTTGAGCTAACGACACAAAAGAATGACTCTGCAATCTAAGACAAGAAGTGTGCAAAACAAGCAACCAAATAGAAAGTTAGAAACAAGTAATTGGAAATGAGATGATGAAGAACCCAGCAAGCATGAGTGACAACAGCTGAATACTTTTACCTCATTAAGCATTTCACGCTCAAAAGCATGAACCATCTTCATCAATGGAATAAAACATTTCCAGATAAATGACTGCAGACCATCAGTATTATTTCCTGGGGAGAAACATTAATAAGAAACAAGAAAAGGGTACGTTTAGCTGCAACCTGCTCTTTACCCATATAAGAAAGCTTCTTCCATTTAATTTAAAAACCCAAATTAAGAAAATAATAACACTAACAACAATAATGATAATGAGCAATGAAAACATATATAATGATAAATAACACAGTAGAAAGGGCTAAAAAAGAAAGGAGATATGATCTAAAAAGATGGTGGGAAAATAACTGATAACATATTGGCATCAAATTATCACCACCATTGAGCCTGACAGCGCACATTTAGAACTCCACTAGGCTTACAATATGAAGGTTTGGTATTGCATCAATTAGGCGTACATGAGATTCTGTTAGTGTATTCAGTAGATAGAACAGGCGTGAAAAGTTGCTGGAGTGTCATTCATCCCTTCCCTTGTGCTTGGTGAACCAAAATTGTAAGAGACAACAACTCAGAAGGTGAAGTTCAGGGTACAATGTTATCCTCACCCCTTATGGGCAATTGTTCACCCTTCAACTGTTGCTCTGGTCAATTCCTTCATTACATGCTTAAAATGTTATAGCGACCAAACACCACTTAACACTTGCATGAACAAATCATTTTTTACAAACTTAACTTTTTGTACCTTGACATTTACTGCTACAGCAGCCAACACCTTCCCCCACACCCCAACCAAAATTTAAAACACACACACACTTTACCCAGAGCAACTTTATGTATTTAATCTCTCAAATACAAAATAGGTTTTGTATTTTAGGTCCAAAAAGGCCCCGTTTGTTTTTTGAAAAGTAGTTTCCTTTTGAAAAGTGGTTTTCTTGGAAAATAAATTCCTGAAAAGTGAATTATTTTTCAATGTTTGGTAGTATCATGGAAAATAAGTTGGAAAACACTTTCCAGTGTTTGGCTATATCATGGAAAATGAGCTGGAAAATAAATTGTTAATATTTTTTTTCAAGTTTATTAAAATAATGAGGAACAAATCTTACAAATTAAAAGGTTGAATGAGAATAAAATTAAAAAAAAAAACTAATTTCATAAATTATCTCAAATAAAATAAATAACAATCAAAATAATGAAAATCAAATCTAACAAATAAAAAAGTTGAAAGATGATGAAATTAAAAAAAATACAATTTCATAAATTATTTCAAATAAAATAAATAACAATCAAAATAATGAGGACCAAATTTGATAGATAAAAAATTTCAATTAATGATATGAGAAAAGCAAATAACAATCATAAAAATGAGAACCAAAGTTGATATAAAAATCAAATTAAATCAAATTCTAAGGGATAAAATTGAAAAAAAAAAGATTCAAAACAAAATATATAGCAATCAAAAGTTTGAGAACCAAATTTGATATAATCAGCAAATAACATGACATTTCTAAATTTTTCACAACTTCTAGAAAGTATTTTCTGCTCAAAATAAAAGGAAAACACTTTCCTGGAAATCAGGCCAAATTTTTCTTTGACTGGAAAGTGTTTTCCGTTGACCAACTTTCCTAATGACAAACAAACACAGGAAAGTTTGGAAAGTGATTTCCAAGAAACTACTTTCCGTGAAACAAACAGGGCCTAAAAAACCACAGAACATGAGGACAAATCATGCATGAAAGAGAAGGAAAATAATGAAAATATAGGAATTTCCTCAATGTTTAGGAGCACAATAAATGAGAAGAAAGAAAGTTATTGAGGATATAGTAATTTTCTCCTCTGTTTTTTGGATGGAAGGAATTTGGAAGGGGTGAAAATGAAGAGAAATTTACAAAATTTCAAATTTGTCTTTATTTTTCTTTGAAAAGGCAAGTTGTTGTATAGCTGTATAGAGCAAATAGGTAAATGCACTCATTTTCCCCTCACTATCTCTCCATTTTGGAGAAATTGATTTTTGGTCGCCCAAGATATTATTTTTCCTTTCACTTTCATTTCCCTCCTTTTTCTCTTCGTTTTCCAAATAAAGGAAAAGTTGTATTCCACCCTCAATTTCCTTGCTCCCTGCAAGCCGCGCCCTCCACCCCAAAAAAAAAAAAAAGCACTGTAACAAGCAGGTGTTAAACTGGATTTTATAAGATCCTATGTATATTTATCTCTATGCTGTTTTCCAACAATCTAGCAGACAAAAATATTTCTGCTTGAAGTGTCGAAGACAGCCTATGGGGAATTGTCACAATACTTCTACTAAGATATGCATCTGTGGACAAAAAATTAACAAACGAAGAACCCATTTTCAATGCTGGGCTAAGGACAACTCACCAAATTTGTTTAGAAGATGGCAAAGCGAACCCACCATGGATGTGATGTAGTTACACATGCTAGAGTCCAACTTCAAGTCCTTCTCACTAACATCCTAGGCAAAACAATCAGACCAAGATTCAACTAAGATACAACCTGGAATTGACTTGTTAAGAATTTTTTTAGTAAAAGAAAAATAAACTTTCCAATCATACACTCGTTATTTTTTAATTAGAAAACTCGCCTCAATTGAGCCTAGTAATCTTATAGAAAAACTTAGCTCCATCTAGTACTTGCGATTTTATCCTTTATTTCATAAACCCACGAGTGAATAAATATAATTGTAGAAGTATTAAAGCATTTTCTAATTTATGAAAGCCAAGTTAACAGCTTAAAAGCTCTTTATGGCATTTTCTCAAAAAACAACCGAAGCAAGGTGAAAATAACTTGCAAAATTCAATAACCCTGTCTCCATTTGCTTGAAAAACAGTGCTAAAACAAAATATATATATATATATATATATATATATATATATATATATAAACTACAAGTAGGTAATCTTACTCTAAATGCCACTTAATAAAAAACCCACGAAAAATTTAATGTAAACAAAACCCAGATAAGCACAGAAAGAGTTACCTTGATAAATTTAGAGAATGAATCAAGAAGTGAAGCAAAAAGGGCAGATGGAGATAGCCCAGTTGATGCTAAAATGCAATCAAGCATTGCTGGGAGAGCTGCCAAAGGGACTTGCTTGAAGCTGTCAGATAGAGAGGAGATTATCGAGACCATCGGATTGCTCTCTTCTGCATTCATCTTCACGGAGAAGGGTCTCGAGGAAGTACAAGGGATTATGGACGTTTACTTCAATTTCCCCGATAAACCCTGGGCTTGCCTTCCCCTTTTTTTTAAAAAAAAAAAACCCATTGGCCGTTAATGTTTAAACCCTAGGTGCAGGGTTTATAAACTTGCAACCATGCCCCTCCTCGTTGGTCATATCATGTTGGCAGCCCATTTTTTCTTACCAGCAGCCATGTGTAAATGATGTCAAGAATCCCTGAACTTTTGATGTTTCTTAAAATGATCAATCATCTTCTAACCTTCTTAATTAAACCCCTACACTACAGGTTTACTGACGTGGTTGGTTATCCTTCCACTTCCATTCATCTTCGTTTGTTAAATATTACAATTAAAAAAACTAGAAGATATGTTGATTTCATTATACTTGGTGAGAGGAAATACTGTTAATAGTGTTTACTTTTTTCCTTGTCCTAGAGGAAATTTTAAATTTATCATTGATTTTTTTTTAATTTTATCCAATTTATTAGGATTTGAAACTGATATTTTTTTACTTTTTGAATGGTTTTCGTGGTTTTGAAAAAATATTTTATCATTAGGTTGTTGGCATAATAGAATACAATTTTATTGTTTAAAACAAGTTAAAACTCTAAAAATCAAATTTTACATTCAAATAAAAATGCAGCCTTTTCTTTTTGTTTTATTGTACATGAGACGTCTTTTTTGAAATATTAGCCCCTATTTTTTTTATCCATGTTTTTTAAGTTTTTGATGTTTTAATTCTAAATTTTATTTGTTTTGTATTTCAGTCCAAGATTTTTGCAAAAAAAGAGTGAGTTGTTGAAAATGTCAAAGGAAAAAGAGAGAAACATGTTTGTTTTGCACATTCTAGCAAAATAATAATAATAATAATTGTTTTAGTGTTAATAGGTATCGTTTTACAATAAAACTTTTATTTAGGTGGTTCTAACCTCTTATTTTGCTAGAAAAAATAGATTGGGGTTCGAGAATGTTTTTTGATTCAGGGTGTTTTTTAACCTATTAAAGGTTGTTTCGAGGTTGGCTATGAGTTTGTTGGGGTTTATGAGATGTTTCTTAGGTGTTTTTTTATTGATTGAAAAATGAGTTTTATGGTCTAAGGAGTTGGATCATGAATTTTCAACCATTAGAGGTAGCCGGAATCGAACTAGTGGATAATGTGTCTTCCGCTTTCTTTTTCTTTCAAAAATGGCTCGAGCACGCAGGTTTGGCTTTGCAAACCCTTGCTTGCGGCCTTCTTTTTAATGGATTGGATGTGTTGGTCTAGGATGTTGTTCAATTAAATATTATTCAAATTTCATTTTTTATGAAGATTATAACATTATTTTTATAATATTAGCGTAGTTCTTTTTGTGCAGCCTTCATGATAATTTTTTTCTTAAAATTTATTTGACTGCTTTTCTACATGTCTATTTATATTATCACATAATTAAATAATAATTTGATTCCAAAAAATAAAGTTATTAAACTCAACTGCATATACATAAGTTACGTTTGGGAACGCGGCTGCGGCTGCGTTCCCAAAAAATTTGATTTTTTTTTTTTGCTAAAATTTAATATGGTTTGTACGTTTTGGATCGTTTTGATGTGCTGATGTCAAAAATAATTTTTAAAAAATGAAAAAACATCATTGGCATGCATTTTGGCACGAAAAGTTATTTGAAAAGCACCTGCAACCACACTGCCAAACACACTCATAATCTAAGTCATAGATGTGGCAAGTTAACTGATTTTAACCTGGGTCAATTCAAACATCATCATCTTAATATTTTAAAAAAAAAACTTAAAATGGCATTATCTTTGATTTTTTTTAAGTCAAACTAGGTTTTGATCATGTCAATTAAAGTCATGTTGAGTCAACTATCATGTAGATTGATTTAAAACTTGAGCCAAGAAAGGGATCAAGTTGGGTTTAATAACATTGACATAAGATTTCATTGCGGCAATGCATGAGTGGTTTATTAATCTTATATTTTTTTAATACATTCATGGAAAAGTTAATAAAATATAATTTTTATATATAATTAAAACTTAATTTTATGATTATGATAAGGTGCTGGTTAGAAAACAAATATTATGGTACAAAAATGTCGAGAAAAAAGGAGCACGTTGATAAGATTAAGGAGTTTTAATCGGATTATATTTTTTTTATCATTATTTCAAATCATCTAATTGTTTTATATTTATTTTGATTGCTTCTGATTTTTATTAAATAAATAAAATGGGACAAAAAGGTTCTATTTTTTGTAAAAATAATAATAATAAGGAAATGAGGAATTATACTAGAAAATTATTTAGTTTCATTGATATTTAAATTATTATTTTTCTTGCACAGAAAAATATTTTCATATAATTATTAAATAAAAAAATCAAAGGATTCCTAAAACACGAGATGTTGTATTTTAATTTACATCTGCCTATTGGTTTCCCAACTCAATCTTGGATTAGAGTTAGCAACTCTTTTTAAAATTTATTAATATATATAATTATTAATTTATTTTATTAAACACATGTATCAAGTTTTCATTTCATAATTAAAAACAAAAAAAAAACAAATTAACGCTAGAAAACATGTTGGCGGTGCCTACACATTCTTTTTTAGAGCTTAAAAAAATTGATTTGTCTGATAGCAAAGCATGAATCCATTAACTAGTTATAAATCTGAAAGAGCTATTGATTTCACTGTAGCTTTAAAGATAAAACCACTTTAGAGCCCGTTTGGCTACGTGGTGGCGTCCACGTTTCCTGCGGCCAAATTTTACAAGTTGTTTGGTTAATTAACAAACACTTATTACTGTACATGGAGCCCATGAAATACTGCGTTTAAAACGCAAGAAAGAAGGAGTTGCTTCCTGCGCTTTACAAGTAAAGATGCATGCCTCCACTATTTAGTAACAGTGGATGCATGGCTCCACTGTTCCCTGAACGGTGGAGGCATGCATCCACTGTTCACTAAACATTTTTTTTTTTTAAATCGATGCAGTTAATTGATTTCACTCGCACTGAACGTGAACAATAAATTTTTTTTTGTTTTTTAAAAAATTAGTTTAAGGTAAATTAAATTTACTTGTACTATAATCTCAATTTTATTCCTGATAATATTTTACCTAATTTTGTAGTTCTTGTCGGATGAATTTTGTACATAATGGAATTGTAGATAGCTTAATGGAACAATAATTTTTATATATATATAAAGTATGATTTATTTCATGATGTAATAGTAATAGTTAAATCCACAATATTTAAATTAAAAACCATCAATATTAATATATATTTTTTAAAATTATTTTATAACCTCAATTTCAAAAGCACTCTTAACCAAATACATTAAACTACTTTTTCTTCAACCTCAATTTCAACCACAGTTTTAACCAAACACCTATTTTTTCAAACCAACCTCAACTAAAAGTACTTTTTATAAAACAATTTTTTTCAAACCACAACAACAACAGCTACCGCAATACCAAACACACTCTTAGGATTGTAATAGTATTTTGCCTTTTTCTCTTTTTGTCCTTAAATCATTTTCTGATCTGGGCACTTGCCATTTTATTTTTTTATTTTGTTCTTTCATATTGTGTTATATAGAAATTAGACTTGATAATTTGTTTTGATTTATTTTTATGAATTTATCATGATGTCTAAAAAAAATCTTGATAATAGATTAATGCTCTTGAAAAAAAAAAAAAAATTGGTATTATTGCTTCTAAGAAATTGAAAATGTGGGAGGAATCAATTTTGATGGTGACAAAAAAACATTAGGCTGTTTTTTTTATATATGTATTGTCCATTAAGCTTCTTTATAAAAATTTCTCTCTCCAAGATTTTTTTATTTTTATTTTTGGTATTTTTAATTTGAAACTTTTATATTTTTATCTGATACTTCATCTAGTTCATATTTAAGTCTCTAAGTTTGAGAGAAAAGAGAGAGTTGTCAAAAAACGATGAAGGAGAGAGAAGCAATTAGTTAGCTGGATTCCTTTAGAAGAAAAAAAAAAAGCTAAATGTGGTGTCAATGTGTTCTCTTGAATAACAAAGTGTTACTGAAATGTTTTTTTACCTTCCATATCACCATAAAAAAGTTAATCCGGGCTGAGAAAGTTTTTTTTTCAGTTTAATTTTGTATTTTTAAACTGATTTAAGATTATTTTAATTTGGGAAATTGCTTCATTAAGGTTCTTAAGGATTAGACATTTCTAAGTGAAAATAGGTTAAATGGTTTTTATAAGTCTAAAAAACCCATCTCGGTTTTCCCGCGTATCTATGATGGTCAGAACATGAACAAGTAAGCCTCACATTAATTATATTGGCCTAGGTGCACGAGACCCATCTTTTTAGTTAAGGAGCCTAACGCCTTTCTATTTTTTTTTTGAATTTTTTTGGATTTTGATTGAAATGAACTAAAAAAAACATTTGACATGATATTTAAATGTCTATTCAATTTTTTCATTATTCTTAAATAATATTATTGTTTCATATGAGAATGTACAATGTTTTTTCAATTATTATGCACCTAATATTCAAAAATAAGAAATAAAAAATTGCTTGCAAATATTCAATAAAAATAAAATTTTATTTATTTAAAATTTTGATGGATTTTTTTACATGAATTTATCATTTTTATTAATTTTTTATTTAACCACATACAAAATATTAAGATAGCAGTACAATATTTTTTTAAACTTGCTTTTGAGACCATGATAGATTTTTATTTTAAAAATGTTTAAAGTTATTTTTTTTGTTAAAACTGTCACACCCGGACATCGCGGCGACCAATTAAAAATTATATTATCTTTGAAAAGAACAGATTTCTGGCATCCTGTTCTTTAATGGGGAATGGTCTCGTTTAAGGAGTCGCCACCTAGTATTATGGTCACTAGGAACCCTAACTGGTCAACAGAGATTCTATGGTACGGGACTGGTTACGTAAAAGAGAAGATATTATCACCCCTTAAACGTTCGCTTGAGGCGGCATCGCATTCCCGGTTTTGTCTTAAATTGCTAAATGTTTATTAGTTTACGCTATGATAATTTGCTTATAATATTCCTGACTTTGGCGTCAGTGAATATTCAACTACAAATATCTCCAACTCTGGCGTTGGTAAATATTACGTAGTTATAAAATAAATTAGATCAATATTTTTTTATTCCCTACTCTAGCAAGTGAATAAATAAATAAAAATAAATTTATTTTTAAACATGCACATATTTTTTATTTTTTCTAGCTAAATAAAATAAATATAACGAATAAAAATAATATAAATTTAAACCGGTATTTTTATTCCTGACTCTGGCGTCAGTGAATAAACCAATAAATTTACATTATTTTTATTCATGCATACACATTTTTATTTTTATTTTTTTTATAACGAATAAAAATAATATAAATTTAAACCGATATTTTTATTCCTGACTCTGGCGTCAGTGAATAAACCAATAAATTACATTTTTTATTTTATTTTTTTCCTAGGACTATTTTTCCTACATTTTTTTATATTTTTTTATATTTTTTTCTAGGACTAAGCTTCACACGTGTATGCAAAAGTAGTGAATTAAATTGGCCTATGTACAGTACCCATGCAATTAGAATTGCAAAGCAAAGGGAAATGAAGAACTTACATGCGGGAGGCGAAGTCGAAGACGGTGGCGAAGGTGTCTTGAATTGCCAAAGCTACCTTCTCTCCTTCTCTGTTTTTATTCTTCGTGCGCTTCTCCTCTCGGTTTTGCTTTTCTTTGCTTTGATTGCTTCTCTTATTCTTCCGTCTCCCCCTGTGTTTGCTTGTTCTCGGTTCACTTGTGTTTTCTTTTTTTTATCAGTTGTTCGGGGAATGGAGGAGCCGGTGTAAGTGGAGACAAAGCAGTGATGCCCGAGAGGGCGTTGTACCGCCTTTGGAGCTGGAATAGGCGCGCGTTGCTTGTTCTTGGGCGATGCATGCTCACGGTGCATGGAAATG
This sequence comes from Populus x sibirica, assembly GCA_019202695.1. Classification (NCBI taxonomy): domain Eukaryota; kingdom Viridiplantae; phylum Streptophyta; class Magnoliopsida; order Malpighiales; family Salicaceae; genus Populus; species Populus x sibirica. The sequence goes on along the minus strand of JAGMVL010002276.1, from coordinate 203,173 downwards.
GCCGAGTTGCTACTAATCTTGACAATACTGGGTTTCGTCCGCCGTAAAAGTTTTCGTGCCCCCGCATCCGATCAAAGCTTGTGCTTTTCCAAGCAAAAGCCATGGTCCCTTGAAACTCGCAGATTTTCGGAGCAAGGAGGATCGCATGCCAATGTAGTTCATGGTTCTGGGTTAGAGGCAGACGTGGCGGAGATTAATGGTAATTGGGACCACAGCCTAGAAGGTGACCGGGAGGAAGATGATCTCGAGCCTTTATTTGCTTCTTCTTTTTTTGTGAGGAGTTTGCAGATCCCGGGGGTTGAGAATGAAGAATGAAAAATCGGTTTGATGGGGAAGAGATTGAGGCCGGCAAGAAGAGAGGAAAAGGGCTGGGGGGAGGGGGCAGCGGCGGCTAGTCTAGGACTCGGCCGCGCCCCCTTTTTTTTTTGTAAATGTCTTTTGTTTTTTTTTATATAGGTTTCTGGTAATGGTTTTCTCCTGGGTTTTTTTTTGTGTCGTTTAGGGTTCCTCTCTAATCGTCTCTCTCCTCCCTCTTTTTTCATACCCTGGGATCTGTATTTATAGTGCCAGAGTCCCTTCGCTTGTGAGAAACCAAGTTTCAATCAAACTCATTCTCTTTTTTGAAGTTTGAATTTGATTAAGAATCAAATTTGAAAGCGGATAACTATCATTATCTTAAAGACAAGGATTATCTCGAAGATAAAGATTATCTTGAAGATAGGGATTATCTTGAAGATAAAGATAGAATGATAAAAGCACATTGTAATCCTTAATTTTCACGGAAGTTGACAAATCACACTTTTCATCGAAATAAATCTCCGATCTTTTAATTTTTCATTTTAAACCCCGTAAAAATTAAATTAAAAGTCAAAGGGCCAAAATTGGGTTATGACAGTTGCCCCCTCTTTACAATGCTTACGGTGCAAATGCATTAGAAAATTTATTTTCTTTTGACTTTGTATAGTAAGTTTTGTAAAGAAGAATAATTGTGAAAGCCCTTCCTCTTTTCCTCCTTTTTTTTTCTTCTCTTTTTTTTTGATTGATTTTTTTGCTTTTTTTTTTTAAATGGTCTAATTGTTCCAGGCGACCTTCCTGATAAAGAATAAAATGCGAAAAGGGTTTCGCGAGTGGTCTAATTATTCTAGGCGACCTGCCCGATGATTGAAAAATACGAGGATTTTTTTTTTGTGATGGTATATTGTAATGGGTTACCGCCCAGATGGTCACATTGTAATGGGTTACCCGCCTGATATAGGATGGTATATTGTAATGGGTTACCGGCCCAAATGGTCACATTGTAATGGGTCACCTGCCCAGTATAGGATGGTATATTGTAATGGGTTACCTACCCAGTTGGTCACACTGTAATGGGTTACACCCCGATTGGTCACACCGTAATGGGTTACCCGCCCGAGATGGTCACATTGTAATGGGTTACCCGCCCGATGGTATATTGTAATGGGTTACCTACCCGATGGTCATATTGTAATGGGTTACCTGCCCAGTTGGTATATTGTAATGGGTTACCTACCCAGTTGGTCACATTGTAATGGGTTACCTGCCCAGATGGTATATTGTAATGGGTTACCTACCCGAGATGGTCACATTGTAATGGGTTACACCGCCCGATGGTAACATTGTAATTGGTTACCTACCCGATGGTCACATTGTAATGGGTTACCCGCCCGAGATGGTAACATTGTAATGGGTTACCCGCCCAGTTGGTATATTGTAATGGGTTACCCGCCCGATTGGTCACATTGTAATGGGTTACCCGCCCGATTGGTATATTGTAATGGGTTACCTACCGAGATGGTCACATTGTAATGGGTTACCCGCCCGATGGTATATTGTAATGGGTTACCTACCCGGATGATCACATTGTAATGGGTTACCCGCCCAGTTGGTATATTGTAATGGGTTACCCGCCCGATGGTCACATTGTAATGGGTTACCTGCCCAGATGGTATATTGTAATGGGTTACCTACCCAGATGGTCATATTGTAATGGGTTACCTGCCCAGTTGGTATATTGTAATGGGTTACCTACCCAGTTGGTCACATTGTAATGGGTTACCTGCCCAGATGGTATATTGTAATGGGTTACCTACCCGAGATGGTCACATTGTAATGGGTCACCCGCCCGTTATTGGTATATTGTAATGGGTTACCCGCCCAAGGAAAAATATGAGGATTTTTTTTTTTAATAAGACATGATAGGGCTCGAAGGCGTATTATTTAATAGATGGAAGCTCGAAGGAAATGAGGGCTCGAAGGCGCACTCAAAAGGAGGTAGGATAGGAAATGTACTACCTTTGATAGTCAAGGGCTCGAAGGCGCTCTCGAAATGGAGATAAGACGAGGGCTCGAAGGCGTGCTCGAATGGAGATAAGACGAGGGCTCGAAAGCGCGCTCGAATGTAGATAAGACGAGGGCTCGAAGGCGCGCTCGAATGGAGATAAGACGAGGGCTCGAAGGCGTGCTCGAATGGAGATAAGACGAGGGCTCGAAGGCGCGCTCGAATGGAGGTAGGATAGGAAATGCACTACCTTTGATGGTCGAGGGCTCGAAGGCGCGCTCGAAAAGAAACAAGACGAGGGCTCGAAGGCGCGCTCGAATGGGGATAAGACGAGGGCTCAAAGGCACGCTCGAATGGAAATAAGATGAGGGCTCGAAGGCGCGCTTGAATGGAGGTAGGATAGGAAATGCACTACCTTTGATGGTCGAGGGCTCGAAGGCGCGCTCGAAAAGAAACAAGATGAGGGCTCGAAGGCGCGCTCGAAAAGAAACAAGACGAGGGCTCGAAGACGCGCTCGAATGGGGATAAGACGAGGGCTCGAAGGCGCGCTCGAATGGAGAATGAAAGGTGGTGGGAAAATACAGATATTTTTCAGGTGGCCTAATTTTCATGGGCGGCCTGCCCAGGTTGAAAAATTCTCAAAAGTGAAAATTTTTCAAAAGCTATTTCAATGTTCTCCATTTCAAGTTGGCCATCCGCTTGATGGATTCCGTTAGAATTTTCTCTAATAAAATTTGCAAAACTCATTGTCCAATATCTCAAAGTTTAAATGATATGCATGCATCTTTACCTGATTTGAAATATAGGCCCCCAATTTCTTCTTAGTCTTCTCGTTGCTTGATTTGTGAGATCTTGCTATCTGATTTGAGTCATCTTTGTCGCTTGGCTTTCTAGCCCACTCGAGTTAGCCCATATAAGACTTTTTCCAGATTTGTTTGCGCAAACTCAGCCTTTGTGGTACCCATCGTGACCCACATGCTTGCTAAAGATTTTCGGACTCGTCAAATAATTTGAGAGGATCATTCATTACCCCTCGTCTCACTGCTAAAAACATTCGGTGTCACTAGCTGAAAGGATCAAACTGTCTTTTGTAAACCAAAATGCCAACTTGTCTTGTTGTAAGGGATGATAGATTTTCCTTAAACACAATGTTGCTTGTCTTGGTCATTGCCCCCAAGTGTGCTATGTCACGACTTAGATGAATAATGGTTTTAAGAGGCCATTCTCTCATTTGGTGAAGGAATATGGGTCTAGAATGAATCTTGAAATCTTGATCTTGTCTTTTGACAACAAAAATTGTTTTGATATGAATTTAAAACAATTTGCTTTGAAAATCTTGCAACTCCTTGGTTATTATCTTTCTTGGAAAAGAGATTATTTGCTCTTGTGTTTGGCAATGAGATCTTTGATGAAAATACGTCATGAGATGACCTTTTGTTTTTATAGGTTTTCAAAGTGGAGGGCTCGAGAAAGAGCTCGAAGTTTTGTATGAGAAAAACTTGTCTATTTTTTTAACATTTATTTTTATCAGCATGAATAATAATGAGTAGTTTATTCTTGATGTCATGAATCTTATGAAAAAGTATTCTTTGCATTTTGAGAGCATTGTTTATTGTTCTAGGTTGCTTGCTTGCTTGATTAGAAAGGACTTCTACAGCACGTAACGTAGGCTATGGTTTTTGGCTATGAAAGAAAAGGATTCATAAGGCTCAAAGAGTGTTTCAGGGTTTCAAAGATTGAAGATCACGATCAACAGTTTGACTCTTGACGTCATTCATATTTTCTTTTGCCGCTCTTCTTTGATTTGCCCTTTTTTTCTTTTTTCTTTTTCATTGCTTTGCTAGAGCATACTCACTTTATCTTGGTTATCACTTTTTCTTGTGATTTGGGCATGCCCCCTAGCATTTGAGTTTCTTGGGCTCTTTTGCCTTTTGGCTTTCTCACGGCTTTATTATCTTTCTTGATCATTGAAATTTCACTTACCCCCAGTGTGGGGTGTGATCCTAGTCGGGATTTTTTTCATGAAAGAAAAATTATTCAAGCTCAAAAAGGGATCGCAAGGGATGTACTTATTTCAGAATGTGAAAGGAATAACAAAGATGGCCTTTCCTCATTTCAAGCGCAAGCGCTTAAGATCAATAAACTTTGACCTCATCTAGTGTGATGGTTTGGTCTTTGCAAAGATGCATTTCAAGGGTCATGAGCAACAAGTTCACTACATACCATTATTCATATATTTAAAAACACATGATTCAAGAGTCGTGGGGTAAGGGTGTTTATTTATTTCTTTTTTCTTTTTTCTTTTTGGGTTATAATTTAGTCACCTCATTGATGGAGTTGCTTGATTCACACGTAGAATGTTAAAAATATGGTTTTTGAATAAACATCAAGTTATTTTCTAATCAAAATGCAAGATCAATTTTTTCAAAACTCTAATAGGGAAACTGATTTTTGGTAACAGAGACGAATTGCGTCTATGAGATCGCACAAGGCTTCAAAGATGTGTTTGTGAGTCTTTATAAGAAAACTCTTTCAGAAAAATGAATAATGCTAATCGTACACACGATTGAATGACAAACTCATTATTTTCATTGAAACTTTGGAAAATAAGTTCAACAAGAAAGAACTCATGACAACATCTTGGGCTATGAATACTGGCATGATAGCATATAAAGGGGCTAAACATTTAACAATCATTGATTGGAATTTCTGGAATCATTCATTCTCCTTGACAAGGGCATCTCTTCAACATGTCAATAATATCACCATAGCTTTATCTTCAAGATAGTTGATTTCTAAAAATTGGTGTGAAGCAATTAGCTATAGGAACGATAAGTGTCTTGGCAACCACCTTCAGTGAAACCGTTCTTCTTAGTTAGGTTAGCAATCTTACATAACCCAATGGCTTGTTCAATCCTCTCAGCTATAACAACCAGGTCAGTGAAATGTTGCGCAGAGCTTCTAACCAAGTATTCAAAGTACAAAGCTTTAAAGTCATGGAAAATAAACTGATCATCTCTTTTTCCAACATAGGAGGGTTAACTTGTGCAACTACCTCCCTCCATCTTCGGGCGTATTCCTTTATGGACTCCTTGTTGTCCTTCTCCATAGCTTGCAAGCTTAACCGATCAGGGCCCACGTCTATATTGAACTTATATTGCCTCATGAAGGCATCAACTAAATCCTTCCATTTTTTAACCTTGGTATTGTTCAACCGCATATACCAAGTGAGGGAAACATCACTCAAACTGTCTTGAAAGAAATGAATCAATAATTTCTCATTATCAACCACCTCAACCATTTTGTTGCAGTATGATTTGAGATAAGTTATAGGGTATTGAGTTCCCGTATATTTAACAAATTCTGGCACTCTAAAATTTTTAGGAATGACAACGTTGGGCACCAAACACATCTCGGCGACCTTTATAGGATCATATAGGTGAATTCCCTCAAATGCCCTCATCCTTTGTTCTAGGGCAATGAATTTGTTCAGCTCATCCTTTTTTATCATATTGCCTTTTTGAGATCCTTTCTCTGTAGAATCAATGGTGGACGAAATTCTCGCAGGGTATGCTGGCTGGAAATGCATAGCCTTTGTTGAAATTCGATGACACCCTATTTGCCCCCGGATTATGTGGATCGAAATGAGTTACATGCATATCTTCAGTTGAGCTATAAGTGTTGCTTTTCCGGATTTATCTCTCAAGGCCTGCTCGAGTAGACTAGTAGGCCTTGCGACTTCTTCTTTAAGATTGTCCACCTCTTTTTGATGTTGGGCTTCCAACTGGGCTCTTTCTTCGTTTTCCATTTGTCTTTTTCTCGAATGGGTTTATTATATGTAGGTTTCAATGGGGAACCTATATTTCAACCTGTAAATGTAAATCATGCAATTTATGCAAAAATGTTGATTCAATTAAAAATGCTTATGAAATGCAGACACATCCTTCACGGGATGACAACCTAATAGGAAGCTCCTAATTGTTGAGTGCATCAAAGGGTTGGTCATTATCTAGTTTCAAAGGGTCTCTCGCATGCTCAGTGATCGTCCATGAAAGGTCGATATGAGGCTTATAAGTAGTGTGAAGATAGAGGCCCTGAGTAATATCAGTTCGGCATATCAACCACTTCCAAGTAAACAATCAAACGAGAGTTGGATGGTTTCACGAGTCTTACCCAGGCTAAAGCCATTGGGGTACCGTTACTTTCCCACTTATCCTAGATTTTCGGTGTGTGCTTTTGACGTGATGCATGACAATATAAACATGGATGCATGCTAAAGCAGTAAATTCAAGAAAAATAAACAAATAAACACAACATCACAAACATTATAGCAATTGATAAACAAAAGGCAAAGCTTAGTCCATTAGTCCCTAGTGGAGTCGCCATTCTGTCACACCCGGACATCGCGGCGACCAATTAAAAATTATATTATCTTTGAAAAGAATAGATTTCTGGCATCCTGTTCTTTAATGGGGAATGGTCTCGTTTAAGGAGTCGCCACCTAGTATTATGGTCACTAGGAACCCTAACTCGGTCAACAGAGATTCTATGGTACGGGCCATCGGTTACGTAAAAGAGAAGATATTATCACCCCTTAAACGTTCGCTGAGGTGCATCGCATTCTTTGGTTTTGTCTTAAATTGCTAAATGTTTATTAGTTTACGCTATGATAATTTGCTTATAATATTCCTGACTTTGGCGTCAGTGAATATTCAACTACAAATATCTCCAACTCTGGCGTTGGTAAATATTACGTAGTTATAAAATAAATTAGATCAATATTTTTTTATTCCCTACTCTAGCAGTGAATAAATAAATAAAAATAAATTTATTTTTAAACATGCACATATTTTTTATTTTTTCTAGCTAAATAAAATAAATATAACGAATAAAAATAATATAAATTTAAACCGGTATTTTTATTCCCGACTCGCGTCGTGAATAAACCAATAAATTTACATTATTTTTATTCATGCATACACATTTTTATTTTTATTTTTTTTATAACGAATAAAAATAATATAAATTTAAACCGATATTTTTATTCCTGACTCTGGCGTCAGTGAATAAACCAATAAATTACACTTTTTATTTTATTTTTTTCCTAGGACTATTTTTCCTACATTTTTCTATATTTTTTTCTAGGACTAAGCTTCACACGTGTATGCAAAAGTAGTGAATTAAATTGGCCTATGTACAGTACCCATGCAATTAGAATTGCAAAGTAAAGGGAAATGAAGAACTTACCTGTGCAGGAGGCGAAGTCGAAGACGGTGGCGAAGGTGTGTTGAATTGCCAAAGCTACCTTCTCTCCTTCTCTGTTTTTATTCTTCGTGCGCTTCTCCTCTGGTTTTGCTTTTCTTTGCTTTGATTGCTTCTCTTATTCTTCCCGTCTCCCCCTCGTGTTTGCTTGTTCTCGGTTCACTTGTGTTTTCTTTTTTATCTCGTTGTTCGGGGAATGGAGGAGCCGGTGTAAGTGGAGACAAAGCAGTGATGCCCGAGAGGGCGTTGTACCGCTTCTTTGGAGCTGGAAGAGGCGCGCGTTGCTTGGTTGCCGATGCATGCTCACGGTGCATGGAAGTGGCCGAGTTGCTACTAATCTTGACAATACTTGGTTTCGTTCGCCGTAAAAGTTTTCGTGCCCCGCATCCGATCAAAGCTTGTGCTTTTCCAAGCAAAAGCCATGGTCCCTTGAAACTCAGCAGATTTTCGGAGCAAGGAGGATCGCATGCCAATGTAGTTCATGGTTCTGGGTTAGAGGCAGACGTGGCGGAGATTAATGGTAATTGGGACCACAGCCTAGAAGGTGACCGGGAGGAAGATGATCTCGAGCCTTTATTTGCTTCTTCTTTTTTTGTGAGGAGTTTGCAGATCTCGGGGGTTGAGAATGAAGAATGAAAAATCAGTTTGATGGGGAAGAGATTGAGGCCAGGCAAGAAGAGAGGAAAAGGCTGGGGGGAGGGGGCAGCGGCGGCTAGTCTAGGACTCGGCCGCGCCCCCTTTTTTTTTGTAAATGTCTTTTGTTTTTTTTTATATAGGTTTACGGTAATGGTCTTCTCCTGGGTTTTTTTTTTGTGTCGTTTAGGGTTCCTCTCTAATCGTCTCTCTCCTCCCTTTTTTTTCATACCCTGAGATCTGTATTTATAGTGCCAGAGTCCCTTCGCTTGTGAGAAACCAAGTTTCAATCAAACTCATTCTCTTTTTTGAAGTTTGAATTTGATTAAGAATCAAATTTGAAAGCGGATAACTATCATTATCTTAAAGACAAGGATTATCTCGAAGATAAATATTATCTTGAAGATAGGGATTATCTTGAAGATAAAGATAGAATGATAAAAGCACATTGTAATCCTTAATTTTCACGGAAGTTGACAAATCACACTTTTCATCGAAATAAATCTCTGATCTTTTAATTTTTCATTTTAAACCCTGTAAAAATTAAATTAAAAGTCAAAGGCCAAAATTGGGTTATGACAAAAACAATTAAGAGATGCATTAATAAGGAAATGAAGTTTAGATTTTAATAAATAAATCTATTTTTAATAATTGTATTCATTGTTTTTTCATGTAAATATTTATTTTTATGATCGTTTAATTAAATATAAAACAGATTTCGAAGAGCTAGGTTATTAAAACTAGCTAGTGTGATGACTTCGTTCATGGATTAAGTGGTTTAACTTGGTTTGACCTTGGTCAATCCAAAACGTCATCGTTTCAATGATTTTTTTTTATATATATAAAAACAATAGATCGAAGTCGTTTGTAATTTTTTAAATAGTAAAATTAGGTTTTAACCTAGTCGCCTGAGTTAAGGACAAGTTGGTTTAGCCATAGTAGGTTAGCTCCTATTTGATTTGCTTTGAAACTCAACCTAGCTTAAAGACCAGTTGATGGGTCATCATGTTGACCCATTGGGCTCGAATGAGTTTAATAAAATTGTTAAAAACTTCTCCACGATAGCTCGGAGGTAATTGACTAGTTTTAACTACACAGTCATTTATATTGATTTTTTTTAATTGCTTTATGATGTATGTTAGTTGTAACTAGATCATTGTCCTGTATTACACTGCAGGTCAGATTAATTTTTTTAATTAAAAAAAACCCTCAAGCATTGCTAACATTTTTATAGAAAAAATATTAAACAGTAAGGGGGTTAACTTGATGTGACTTGAATAACTTGACGAGTTTAAAGGTAACCTACTTGATTTGCTTTGAAACTCAACCTAGCTTAAAGACCAGTTGATGGGTCATCATGTTGACCCATTAGGCTCGAACGAGTCTAATAAAATTGCTAAAAACTTCTCCACCACAGCTCGAATAGTTTTAACTACACGATCATTTATATTGATTTTTTTTAATTGCTTTATGATGTATGCTAGTTGTAACTAGATCATTGCCCTGTGTTACACTGCAAGTCAAATTAATTTTTTTAATAAAAAAAACCTCAAGCATTGCTAACATTTTTATAGAAAAAAAATATTAAACAGTGAGGGGGTTGACTTGATGTGACGTGAATAACTTGACGAGTTTAAATACAACTCAAATGGTTGGTAAAAATATAGTTTGAGTTACAAAAATTCAAAACAACATATTTTTTTTAAATAATTAAAACGATAATATATTAGATTGACCTTGGTCAAACTAAATTAACCTGTCAGATTCATGACCCAGGTCATGAGATCATGATAACCTCAGTATAAAGCAAATCAAAACAAATTATGAAGTCTAATTCTTAATTAACCCAGTATTGAAAAATAATTTTTTTTTAAAAAAATACTTAAATCAACCCAAGTTAACATGCCAAGCGCACGACCTAGATCATGAGATTAGGATAACCTTGTAGAAACTAAATCAAAATAAATTATGAAGTCTAATTCCCAATCAAAGTAGAATGAAATTGAAAAAATAATAAAAAAATGAGAAAAAAACTTGAGTAAATCTAGGTTAATCCGCCAAACCCATGACTTGGATCATAAGACTAGGTAATCTCATAGAAAATGAACCAAAAAAACAACCCGAGTAAACAAGGGTTTACTTGCCAATCCCGTAATTCGAGTCACGAGGCTGAGATAACCCCATATAAAGCAAAAATAAACAAATTATGAAATCTGATTCCCAATAAACACATTCTTGAAATATAAAAATAAAAAAAATTCAATAAAAAATAGGACACAATAAAATAACTTGATTCAACTTGATGTTGAACCATGAAATTGAGAAATAAATATCAATTAAAAAAGTAAAAAAAATTCGAGTCAACTAGATTAATCCGTTAAACCTACAACATGATTTATAAAACTGTGATAACCATATAGAAAGTAAACCATAATAAATCATAAAACTCAATTACTAATAATAAAATAAATGAAATTAAGAAAGAAACATGGATTAAAAAAACCATTGTAATGGCTAATGTCCTGCGATATATGGTAAAATCACTATCTCTGTTATTTTTTTTTAATGTTAATGTTAATTTTTCAAGGTAATATTTTTAATATTTAATTAAGAAAAATGTTTTATAAAAATTTAGGTATGTTTAGTAACGTAAACAGTTTTCTTTCTTTCTTTTTAGTTTGTTTTTCAATAATTTTTTTTTTAAACACGTTCATTCATTAAAAACAGAATATATATATATATATATATATATATATATATATATATATATATATATATATATATATATATATATATATATATGAAGATTACAACTATTTTTCTTTATAAAAAAATCAAAATTATAATAATCATCTTAATATTTTATATTTATAACAATTTAACTGTGGACTATTAATTTTATTTAATTCAAATTAAAAATTATCATGAAAACTGTTAACTAATATGTTTTATATTAAATTTATAATACAAAATTAATTTATGACACTAACTAAATATAAAAATAAAAATAATTTTTATATTATTTAAAAGTGCTTATATATAAAGAAAAAACTTGTGTTGTTCATTTAACTTTTTAATTTTTTCATGTAACAATGCATTTAAGCATAAAGTTATAGTTTTTATTTTTCTAGCTGCGCAGTTTTCTTTCTTTGTTTTTTTTTAAAATTAAGGTGTTATGTTTTTTTCTTTGAACAATCTTGTATTTTGGGTAAATTAAAGATAGTCTTCGGATACTGTTTAAATAATGAAATTTTTTTATATGTTAATGTTAAAAATAATTTTTTAAAAATAAAAAAATATTATTTTAAAATATTTTTAAAAATAAATAATCAGTTTTTTTACTGTATATTTTAATTATATGGAGAGTGTAGTAGTAATTGTATTTTAAAATATTTTTTTATTTGAAAATATATTAAAATATATTTTTAATATTATCATATTAAAATTAAAATAATTTTGATTTTTTTTTTTTTAAAACGAACAGGTTTTCATTTGCTGTCAGTAGTCCTACGACCCCAGTCCGCCACCATCCGCAGGCTCAGACTGAACCTACTGAACTAGCACGCTCGCTCATTTAACAGCCTAAAACCAAAATACCATGCAAACTCCAACGCTACCGTCTCTCCTCCTCCTCCTCCTCCTCCTCCTACTCTCTCTATCATCAATTACAGCTGCTTTGAGTGACGATGGAGGATTCTGCTCTGCTCCTCCTTCACCTTTTGAAACCGAAACGGCCTCCTCCAAACCTCTCTATTGGAGAGTTACTAATCCAACACTCTCTCCTTCTCACCTTCAAGGTCACTACATTTTTTTTTAATTCTAAATAGAAAATGTATGATAGTTGTTATCAATTTGATGAACTTTTGTTATCAATTATTTTTTTTGAATTATATCATTTTACAAAAGAAAGCACGAATTGAGCCATAAATTTTTATTTTATTCTAATCAAAGCAGTCAATTGAAGATGAAATACAAGCTTAATTTGTTTCTTCTTTTTACAGACTTGCCAGGTTTCACACGCAGTGTTTATGAAAGAGACCACGCTTTAATAACACCAGAAAGTCATGTATTCAGTCCTTTACCAGAATGGTACTGCTCCTTTTCTTTTCTTTGAATTTCCATTTATTTTAAAGAAATCCGGTGCTAAAGCCATTCAAATTTATGTATGACAGGACAAATACATTGGGGGCATATCTAATTACGCCAGCTATGGGTTCCCACTTTGTGATGTACCTCGCAAAGATGCAAGGTTTTCTCTTCTCAATTATTTCATGTTTCTTTTTGTTATTGATCACTTACTATATTTTATTTTTTGCCCAGGATGTTTAGTGTCTTGTTTTTTTTTTTTTTTTGGGCTTGAAGCAGGCTAAGATTTTTGCAAGATTATTGTTTTCCTAAGTTGATTTTTTTTTAAAAAAAAAAAAACTCTCAAGTCACGTATTAGCACTTATCATGCATCGTTTCGTGCATAGGTTACTTGTTCTTAGCATGTCTTCCCTTCCTTTGATTCCCTCACCTGCGAATTAGAATAATCCCTGAGATAGCCCCTATATTCTGAACCAGAGGACTTGGTAACACTGTTTATCAATGATATGCGGTGTGGTTGACTCCGAAAGTAATTATTATCAACCAATCAACTGAATGCATATTGTGAGAAATTTGAATTGATTGTCTTCTCTCTTTATGTATACACATGTTCTATAACTTATGAGGATGGTGGGTGAGGTTCCGATGTCTGGTATAGGAAACCTCAAGTTCTTCCTGATGGCACGCCTTGTAATCATGCAGATGATACTTGTCAAAAACATACGAAGTTCTATGCTTGTGGACACATTTCTTGAATGTTGTTACCTGACCTGGGTATTGAGTTCTGCATAGTTTTCTTCATTGTAATTTTTGCAGTCTCAGCAGAACTCTGTTCTCATCAAACATAATAATAATAATAATAATAAAAAACAAAGATCAGCTGAGCTCTAATCCTGTAGGATTTGTGTAATTGCGTTTCTGTGATTAGGCTGAATAATTTTGTTTCTCTTGAAAGTGCACCATACATGGATACAGTTGAGGCACTTCTTATTCTTACTGAATACGTAGAATCTCTTCAGTGTGGGATATAACCCATTTCCTTCCTTTTTATAGTACATATTAATCTTTCATCTTCTGTGTGATTTTCTTGTGAAAAATGTGATGCAGCTTGTTATGCATGTCTGCTAATTTGGATTGCTTGCTGATGTAAACTCTACCATGTGCAGAAAATTCAAGGTCTGGGCTCCCTCCAAATGATGTAGAGAGGTAATTAATAATTTTATTTTTTTATGTGTTCCCATTATCAGTGGGCCTGATCCAAGTATGATCCTGGCTAACCCATGCTTCCTAAATTATTAGGTTCTTGTTCATGGTTCAGGGTTCTGCAACTCTGAGTAATGCATATGGTGCCCACCACCAAATGACGGCAAGTGTGGTCTACAAATTTAGGGCACATATTAAGAGTGTGTTTAGGATTTTTGGTAGAGTTGACAAAAGCAAGTTCGAAATTGAAAGGTAGATATGACAACTGATTACCTTTTTCGAAACCATGGTTTTGAAATTCATGACACTCAGAACTAATTGTTTTGGGAACTCCACCCCACACAGACATATTCATAAATCTATTACCTTTAAAACCTCAACCATGTGGTAGATTTTTGGTAGTATTGACAGAAGGCAAGTTGGAAATAAAAAGGAACCAAAAGGCAGTCTTTAGAGATTTGGTTTCCTTTTTGAATTATGCTTTTGTAACCCAAGATACTTGATACCATGTTTTTGAAAGCTCAACAACTCGCACATGTAGATATATATCTTTCAGCTTTAGAGAAAGGGAATCTTTCTAATTTGTTAATGCTGGCTTCAAAATTTTTGATGTCATACTCTTTGCTTTATAGGTGGATTCATACGCTTATCTACCACCAAATTTTGAACATTCTCTGGAGTGTGGTGCATCTGCTACTCTTGCTGTCTTTGAACGCAGGTTTGTTTCTCCATGAAGTATGATTAACTGAATGTCTAGCTGTCTCACCTTTGCTATTGCTTTATTCAACTTTTTATGTTCTGCTTATGAAGGTATTATAGTTGATTATCTAAGGCCAGGAATTGGTGCAGGGATTATTATTTAGATATCTGTTTGATCAGGCTCATCGAAATGATGTCTTTCATGAAGTTTACTATATGCTTGCTAGTGTAGTATAGCTACTACATTATCCTTAATAATTACGATCACCAAGGAGGTTTCTTATCCTGTCAGGTATGATTCTCTAGAAAATCATGTTACTGAGCAAATTGTTGGTTCAACAGACCAGCAGCAGGCGAGGCACCTTTCAATTATTGTTTTCTTACTTTTGCAGAGTGCTTTGTTTTTCTGATATAGAAATGCTTGTTTTTCTTTGTAAAGAATAATTATGCTTAGGAATTATACATTACCATTCCTGAGCATATTATGATATTATTTGGTAGTCATGTGTACATGCAACAAAATTGCTCATTTTACTAATTGACAGGTTTTTGAACTTAGAAAGCTTCTGCCTCCATCATTGTAATATGACTTCAATATCCATGTAAGCCCTTTTGCTTTCTAGTGTTCGACCTTATACTTTTGTAAGTTAATATTTTGGAAAAAAAAGCAAAGAACCTATCTTTCTGAGCTGCATTTTTCATAGACTAGTTTAGATTGCTCTCATAGATAGGGTTTGGAACTGGACAAGACAGTATGAGCACTTATATGATAAGAAATTTTGGAAATTATATAATCAGATATCTCTGCACACAGCAACTTTGATTTATGAACCTTTTTGGTTGAGTAGCAGTTTTGATCAGCACCTCTACCTGTCATTTGCATGCTTCCCAGCAATATTCTTGTCAAAAGATTTGGATGCAAAAAGTCCTTGCAGAATTAGTTTAATTCATTAAACATGGCACAAGTTGCCAGTCGCTCGGTTAAAGGGCCAGCAAGCTAGGATCTTCAATATTTTAATGCTTCAAATATTGTACTGTACAATATCTTAACATGAAATTTAGGATTATGCTGCAGTACTGGAATGTAGTTCTGAAATTGTTAGAAACTCCTAATTTTATGGTATCAATTTCGAAGTTTTGAATTCCATGCATATAAGCATTTGCCAGGGAGTGCAGGTTCCTTTTCTTACATTATGTAGGAAACCTCTGTGGTAGTGTTAATGAAATATAGGATCATAAACATTACTTTGACAAAGTTCTGAATTGTTGTGTTCTTTTTAACAAGCTGGATTCTTGGTTGGTATGATTTTCTGCCTGCAGATAATGGATTTCCAACCTGGAGAATTCCTTAATGTGAAGGTATGCTTCCCTTGTTTGTTGATTGAAACTCCGTACTTTGTTTCAAGATCTTAGGTTTTAAGTTTTGTTTGTTATGTTTTTTCACCACTGTACTGGTTTAATTCTCTGGAGGGCCTAAAAATCCAAAGAATGTGAATTCCAGTTTTTACCACATCTAAGGTCCAGCCAAATGCTGAAGTACAGAAGGAACTTATTTAAGGGAAAGAATTTAGAATATACTGTCTGTTCATCTTCATGATGCAATAATCTTCAAAGTATCGTGTTTTGCTAACCACATAGGCCCAACTGTCAGCTTCTTGAGGCTGCTATCCCTTGAATTTGTGATGTGAAATTGCAAGTTTTGTTCCCTCTTTTTTTTTTTTCACTTGCATGTTTGCTTTATAGGAGGTGCATTACAATCAGCATGGTTTGCTGCTACTAGAGGGACAAGTTATTTATCGATTGGGTGATAGCTGGTAAGAATTTAAATCAAGAGTTGTGATTCTCAAATAGTTATTGCTATTCTCAAATAATATTTGGTGTTAATATTATTTAAAAGCTAAATGGGTCAAACCTCTTCTGAACTTAAAAAGTCATTTGAGAATTAGTCTTTGTACTCTTAATTTCATTTTTGACTTCTTTGTACTTTGATATATTTGAAATTTTCTTTTGTTACTTTTTTCAAGGTTCTTTTTACATATAAAACCTAATGAAATGACTTAAATATTCTCATCTCCAATAACCTTTCACCTAACTAATCAATTTTAATTTTTTTTCTATGAAATTAATTTTAAATTTGAGAAATAAAATTTATTATCATAATTTTAATTCTCCGTCTTGAAATTTTGGTTTTAAATTAATTTTTTGAAAAAAAAATGAAGAAGAGATTTCAAGGCTAATGGAGGGTTTTTTTTTTAGACAAAGAAGAAAGGTATTTATGCTACTATTTTTTTTTTTGAAAAAATTAAAATCAAAATTTTTGGATGGAGAATTAAAATAATGAACAAAACTCCCCTTTTTTCTTTGCTCTTCTAGAACCGGTACAAAAATAGGTGTTTTTTTTTTACATTGTTAAATTTATTTATTTTATTTTCAGAATTTAAAATTAATTCTATCAAAAAAATAAAAATAATCAATTAAGTTGAAGATTATTGATGTTCAGAGTGTTTAAGTAATTTTATTAGTTTTATATGCAAAACATGGAGGGAATTTTGGAAAAAATAACTAAAAGGCTTGATTTCAAAATACCAAAGTAAAAGGAGGTCAAAACTGAAATTAAGAATACATGAACTAATTTTTAAATAACTTTAAATTCATGGAGGTTTGAATAGTTTAGCCATATTGAAAGGCTTATTTGGAAGATTCTGAATTTTATAAAGATCTTAAAGTACCTCAAAAGTCTTGTTTTCATTGCTACAAAGCTTTTCGATAGAAACATATTTATAAACTGCTTCAAATGAACCAGTCAAAAGGGTCTATCAAAAAAAATAATAATAATAAATAAATAAATCTGAGATTCATGTTCAATAAATGATAGTGTTTTCAGTTGGGAAGTTCCTTTGCTGGTCAGCATGTGTCTGTTCATGCAATTTTAACAACACACTTAAAACTTTCAGTGGGTGCTTCTGGAACTTCTTTTGTTGAAACATTTCTTTGTAACTTTTAATCACAAAGGAGAAGCTCAAACCTAAGACCACTTGAGGGGGGAGGGACATGAGTGCCAGTTGAGCTACGTTCTCATTGACTTGTTGAAACATTTCTTTAACCCGTTTCTTTATACTTGCATATTCTGTTTGCTTGTTCCTGCTTTTCTGTTCGCTGCAACTTCTCTGTTCTTGTAGCTTAAAAATTGTTTTATTACAGGTATCCAGTTCAATCTGGTGATGCCATTTGGATGGCCCCTTTTGTGCCCCAATGGTGAGGAATATATAACCTCCTTTCTTCCTGTAAAGATTGAATGTTTATTCCTCCAGTGCACTAAAATCTGATAGACTGATGTCCTTTGCTACCTTTTAAGGTACGCTGCACTTGGTAAGACCCGCACACGATATTTGCTGTTCAAAGATGAAAATAGGAATCCATTCTAACCAGACGCCGCAAAAGTTGTCCCCTGGCTTCATTGAGCTGATTCTAGCGAGGATAGATCAATTTCTGAAGCAAAGATCAAGCTTCTAGGCTGCAAACATTATTTAGCTGAATGATGGTCATCCTTGTGTTGCTCAAGGATTCGTGATGGAAGGAATCGATCTTGCAGTGCTTATTTGCTAAAACAAAGCCTGTTCTGTCCTGTTAAGAAAATAATTTTTTCTTGAAAATTGTGGGATATGCGGCTGTAATTTCAAATACGCAGGCTAACATTTCAGGAAAACCCATTTGTGATTCCACAGAACAGTTTTGCCCGGAACTCCTGGTGAGAGAAGGTGATTATCTCAAATCAAAGCACTGTGAACATGTTGACAAACCAGTTCATGTGAAACCTGATGGCAAACCGACTGGTTGTTTTTGTGACAGCAAGAAATATTTCCATTCTGGACTTGAAAATCCTGACCTGTTCTTCTACAATCTGATAAAACATTGTCGATCGGGGAAAAGTGTCGATTTCCATTTCAATGAAAGGTGATTTCCCTCATCGATCTATATATTCAATGGTATGAACTTGTGGGGGTGCCTTCCGTACGAATATAAACGTACAAGATTCCAATAGCTGCCAAGTGTTCTGCCAAAGGTATTCCAGTAACGCCTTCTTGATGTTTCATTTTGTTGCCTAAAGTCCCTCACCTTATTGTATAAGTTCACAGCTTCTTGTTTATAAGCCCTTTAATTCCTAAATACGGGCTCATTGAGCTGATTCTAGCGAGGATAGATCAATTTCTGAAGCAAAGATCAAGCTTCTAGGCTGCAAACATAATTTAGCTGGATGATGGTCATCCTTGTGTTGCTTAATGTTGTTAAATACTAGAAAAAGGGTGTCAGAAAAGCAGTGAAAAAAGATATATGGTACTCATGGATAATTAATAATATTATTTTAGTTATGATGTTTAAAGAGTAGCTAATGATATTCTATCATTATGAGATCCGTTTTGAATAAAAAAATATGTAAAAAAATAAGTAAAATTATAAGAATATTTTCATTTATAATTTTTTTTAAGTTGTATTTATATATTTATTTAAGTTTCTCTCTTCTATTTGAATTTTTATATTTTTTTTAAGTGCATTCCATAAAGTAATTAACTAACCACTAGAATTAACGGTTCAAGTTCAACTGTACCTCCAATGGAGGGATCTCTGGCAAAAATTTAGTCAAGATCGTTTAGCATCCAATAATAATTGCTGGCCATATATGTAAATTCTTCTGTCCTTTATAAGCCCCATATAATTATAGGATAGATTGATGATAAACAATTGAAGATGATATTGGAACTCAGATTCCTCAGTTTGCAAGGTTAAGAAAAAAAAAAAAAAAGTCCAAACACTTATTATATAACTTGACCAGCCCTTTTTGAAAAGCCATTACATTATTATTCTGAAGGTCTAGCACTGTAAAATATATATATATATATATATATATATATATATATATATATATATATATATATATATAAACAAATCGGGGTGTATGACTGTTCGGTGTAACCATTGTTTTGTTAGTTTTTAAATTTTTTTTTTGTTTAAAAACATATTTTATATTTTAAAATTATTTTAATGTATTGATATAAAAAATTATTTTAATATATTAAAAAAACAATTTAACAAACAACAGTTATTCCATTTCTAAATATCCATAAACATATAAAAGCCACGTTAATTGAAATGAGATGGTCGACAGGTTAATTATATATTAAAATAATATGTTTGGAAATATGATTATAGTTGTTTTTTAAAGTAATTTTTACTTAAAAATATATTAAAATAATTTTTTTTTAAATAATTTTTAACATTGCAGCCTAAATTTAACAGAATTGCTTGGGTGTTCCTTGTAGTGAAGCACCTTGAAAATAATTTTGGAATCATCAAATGTCCTGTTTAACCTTCCACCGGCCAAATCATTGCAGCTCAACAACGTAAGAAAGACTGGCTCGTAGGCTGCCACCTGGCACTAGATAGACCTCATAGGAATAAACCCAGAGCGGGACCCCCACAAATGACATTGCCATTGATGATTGGTGATTATCCCTCTCATGGTGATGGGGTATCATTTACCACCTCCACCACCGCCACCACCGTCCCATTCCCTTCGCCACTAGCTTCTCCTTTTTTCGCTTCTTAATCAAACCTTTCCCAAATGGGAATATTATGATAAACCCCATCTCCTTTTTGTAAGAAATAATTTCATTATTTTCCCCTCTCGGTAAAGTTATCATTGGTGCCCTTAATTTGTCATCAAACCCACCCCCTTTATTTATTTATTTATTTATTTAAAGTTTCTACTTGGTCATGAAATCCCAACGACTTGCTTTGTATTAGTGTCTGTCTAGTGTCTAGTGTTAGTGTTACTGTGCTTTTAAAACATAATTGCTCTTAATTATTTTTAATTTAAAAAATAATATTATTTAATATACTTTCAAGAAAAAAACACTTTAAAAATAATTATTATCCCATTTCTAAACAGAAACCATGTTAATTGAAATCAGAACACTAATTTTGTTACTTTCAAGTATTTCTCAATCAAAATAAGTTTTAATTCAAAATGAAAATGGTTTTTTTTAAAGTAAAATACCACATTTTTTTTATAAAAAAAAACACATCTCCTTATTATGGGTACCAGTCTTTTTCTAATTAAAACCACAATTTATTTTATTTTTTATTTTTTAAATTTCACACATTCCATAGTTACTAGTGGTTTACATAACTCTATGCCAAAATCTTTATATATATATATATTAGTGATTTTAATGAGATTCTTTTTATTAAAATGATGTGCGTTTATTATCACTCTTATATATATAGTTTTTAAGACATAATAATTATTCTAATAAAAAAATATGCACACATGTAACATGTAAGATTAAAAAATTGTAATTATTTAATATAAATAAAATATATTTATTAAATTATTTTTACTGTTACAATCTCAATTGATCTTTTTATATTTCATAATCATAACAGTATAATTTCGCCAAGTACTATTTAACTACTATAAGAACAAACTATAATCGATAACTAAACATTTCTAATTAAAAGAAGCTAAAACTCTTTGGGAAATAAGTATAGATCCACACTCTTTAAACATTGTTCATTGGTATAATGTAATGGTCACTTTGCCCCTCCATCTAAAAAACTTAAATCTAACTTTCAAAGATATTAAAATCTTTTTACATGATTCATTTGTCATTTTTAAATTAACTAGGAACAAATAAATCTTTTTTTATATTAACTGCACAATGAAAGGACCAAAATAAAATATTACTCGAAGCAAAGAATTTAAACCTAAAGTGAAGGGGTATTTTTTTTATATTTTCACAATGATTTCTTAGTTATTATAGTGTCAGTTGAGGGTTAATTTTGTATTTGACCAAATATAAAAATAATAAAAAATTAAAATACACAGTAAAATAACAAAAAAACCCTTAAAATAAGATAAAACTAAACCTTAAGTCAAGATGCTTTATCGTCTTTGCATATTTTTTTTTGTAATTACAAGGAGCAATTTTTTATTTGGATAAATAAAAAAAGTTGGGTGTATGTGTATTTGGGCGCTTGGGAGGTGCCCAAGCACTTCGAGCGGCACATGCGACGCCTCTCGACATTTAAAAATGCTCTTTTGATATGTCGTTGGAAGCGCTGTCATGTTCTCTTCCCGTTAGTACGACACATTTCTCCGGTGATGGTTTGATTTATCGCCGGTACTGAGCTTTTCTTTTCCCCATTCTTTTCTCTCTTCTTTATAAAAAATTATAGTTTAGCCCTCCTTGTTGTTGGTATTTTAACTTCAATCTTTATTTTTTTGATTTCTAATTTTTGGTCTTACTCTTTTTATAGAAATTTTATTTGTTTTCAATTTTATCATTCAATCCCAATTTATCAAATATTATATTTTTCATTTTGATCCTCATTCTTTTGACTTTTATTTTTTTCCTCAACATTTTTGTAAAAGTTTTATTAGTTTTCAATTTCATCATTCAATTCAAATTAATGGTATTATGTTTTTCAATTTGATTCTCATTATTTTGATTTCTAATTTTCTTATTGGTCCTTTAGTAAAAGCTATCATTCTTTTTAATTCCACCATTTAATCCAAACATTGGTTTTATTTTTTTATGTTGATTTTGATCCTCATTCTTTTGATTTTTTTGGGTCCTTTTACTAAATTGAATTTTCTTTTGAATTTCACCCTTCAATCAAATAAAAAAATTATTTTGTTTTTCAATTTTGATTCTTATTTTTTTAATTACTATTTTTTTATCCTTTTATATAATTATTTTTTTTCTAATTTCATCTTTCAATAATTGATATTGAGAATTGGACTTTATGGTTTAATTTTTGAGATTGTGTATTTCAGGTCTAATGACCATAATCACGGGTTTTAGAAGTTATCACGGGCTTGATAGGATATCTCGGGTTGACTCAGCCTTGATTATCGGGGTTACAGGTTTGTCATGCGAACTTGAGTTGACCATGACCAATTTTTTATGTCATTTTTTACCCTGTCCGTTCTTCTATATTTAATGGGATGTGGATTCATCGACTATCATTTCCTCTTCTTCCTTTTTTTCTTTCTATTAGGTTATATATCGGTCTCATGAATTTTTTTTATCTTGATTTTAAACTTCAATATTAGATTTGTTAAAAGTGGGGTTTCAAAATTATTTTTTAATTTGCTTTCTATGAATTTATCATGATCTCATAACCCATGTCCCAAGTTTAATAGGTTAGTCTGAATTAATTTGAGTTGTTTTTTTTTTATTTTTTCTAATTGATTTTTATTTATTTTATTCTTTAGCATTGAATTATTTAAAAATTAAATTTTATAAATTTTTTTTTATAATTTCTTTTCCATAAGATTATCTTATCTTATTATCAATTTTCTTATTTCCAATTGACTTCATCGGACTGCATTCATCACTTTCATGCCCATCCATGAATTCTTTTCTAGACCAACATTCAGTCAACTTTCTTACGATAGGGTTTCCTTTCTTTTTTTTTCGCTTTCATGCCTCTTGTGGGGTTGCCTCCCTGGACCATTAATTTGGTCTGATCATAATACAGCAAAGGAGTATATAGTTGGAGGGAATGTTTAGATGTCAAATCTCTTTAGCTATGTATAATGATTGCAGTACTCTATTACCATCAGCTGCATTCACATAATAGATTCCTCAAACTTATTGATCCTTCAAGGAGTCGGTCATTCATCCAAAAAAGGCCTTCTGTGGTTCTTTCTTTTCTCATCTAGCCGCCGCCGCCGCCGCCGCCGCAGCTTTCTTCTTCTTCTTTTTAATGACAAACTCTTACATGTCACACAGCTCTCATTATTAGCTAGGTTAATGCCAGATCGGTCAGACTAGTGAACGTCGTTCCCTTATTACAAGAGGAAGCCAGCGTGGTTTATTGTCTTTATAAGAGTGAACAATTACCTTCTAAACTTAGATTTTAACTTTTTTTTTTAAATTATTAATTTAAATTTTATAAACTTCAAGACCACTAAAAATTTATATAGTTATTAATTTTAAAATATATAAAATTAATCGAGATACATATAAATTAACCTAAACATCCATGTTAATCTAAAATAAAATAAACAATTTAGTCCATCATGATAAATATAATACGATTCTCGTTATCTCGCTAACTACTAACACCTAGTATTAACTTTCTAACACATTTTTTAAAATCAAATTATATACTAAATAGAATTCAACAATTTATTATAATTTTTATTTTTAAAATAAAATATTCTACTATAGAATTAACTTCAATTATACTATTTGAAATACTTATGAAAATAATTTAAATTAACAATCTTGATTATTTTACCTTTAATTTAGAAATTATTTTTATTATAGATTTTTTTTTTGTTATAAAGACCCTTATATTTATTTAAAATGACATAAAATATCAAATTTTTTTTTTAATAAAAAGCCCTAATCCATGCATAATTGGTTGTGCAATATAAAAAAAAGAAAGAAAAAAAGAGAGCAAAGATTCAGGCAAAAATTAACCAACAAAAAAAAGAAAAAGAAAAGGAAAAAGAAAAAGAAAAGAAAAGTTAATAACATATATACCTTAGGAGGAACAAGAATACCAAGATAATATCGTGATGAGAATTGATGTCAAGCAGAGAAAAAAAAAGATATTGTGATGCCAAAGGCTTTTGAGAGAAAAGAAATAGGCGTATGATCAGAGATTTCAACAAAAATAGGAATATTTGTGTTAACATATGAGTATTATATATTAGAATATTATTTTCAACATTAATTTTGAAAAAGATTAATGTAGCTAGCAAATTAACTAGAATAATGTCTACTCTCGATTTACTTTGTATTTTTTCTATAAATTAAATTTCACATGAATTAAATTCAAATCAATACCCTTAAAGAATTCCAAACATAATAATTCATTTAATATTATAAAAATTAAATCCAGTTTATAGAGCTGGTTGTAAGTACCTAGCTAGCCACTTACTAAAATTCTATCCATGACAAAAAGAAAGAGAGACTAATGAATTAATGGTGTTCAAAACTACCCAAATACAATAGTTAAAGGGTTTCTTTTTATATATTATAGAAAGTCTGATCAAATCAGTCCCAAGGAATGTTTTTACTCAGGTCCTCGAACATTCAAGAATTCTCAATTACACCCTCCATCAAAATCCAAAATTAACAAGTTTCAAACCAAAGCTAAAGCTATCCCTTCAAATAAATAGCAACAACATTACACACTCTCTCACACACAATGTAGAAGTAAGCCATTAACGGATTTGGATGGAGAATTATAACTCAAGGAAAACACGTCTCTGGAGAGTGAATATATCGAGAGATATATGGACCTGAACTAATTAATTTGAGGATTTCCTCGTTTATGATTATAACACAAGTGGAGTGGAATGTATATCCTAGCCTGTGCCTACCTGCACAGAGAGCTTAATTATGAAGTCATCAGTTATGTATAGATTAAACAACGACACAAAGTAGCCAGAGGCACTAACGTATCTGATATGTGTACAGAACAAGGTGGACAACAGAACGAAACGTGATTGACTTATAATTTATGAACATTTGGATCTTTCCAATATGATTTATAAATGGGAAGGAAATGTCAATTTCATGCAAAATTAATGGGTGGAAATTGATGCTTTTTGTTCGTTCATTGGTTGAGAGAGTCGCTTAAAGGGTAAATTTTAATAAGGGTTTAGACTATATATTATTTTCAATGGATAGGTCCCAAGAGAAATTACATGTCTTGGTACATGTTTCAAACAATTGTGCTTTCCACCCCTTAAATCCGTGTCTTATTTTTCTTTTCCCAAAAAGTTTTAATGTGCATATTAACAATGTCCGTGGTGCTCTCTGCCTTCTCATTGTCGTCGAGTTTCTAGGTGGAAACGTTGATGCAATGGGAGAGAAATATATATGGCTCTAATTATAATAGAGCATGAAAGCCTTTGCTTTAATTCGAATCTAGGGTTTTATATATTCCTGCATGCAAGAAAACGCAAATAGGTCAGTTTTCATTGGAAATTATTGGGACTTTAGTGCCGCGTGGATCATGCCAAGATTATTTTATGATTTTGCTTTTGATCTTTATCGTAAGTAGAAAATGATCATATGGCTAGGTCCCTTTTCAATGATGGCAGACCATCTAATTTAGATTTATGTCTTCATCTTCCAATGTTACAAGAGCCAACTTGATGATACACAGTAAAGGACAAACACATCAAACCTATTTTAATGGCGAGTTCTCTCTTATTGCCCGCTGTGATTTTGAGCTTATTCGTAATTGCCATTGCACTACTTTTCCACATCACTTTCTCTCTGGTTTACATGTTAATGGCTTTTGCCATACACGAAACCTTCAATTATTTCTTAACCTCCATTTGCTATTGTTTATTGTTCTTCCTTGTGGTTGATGCATGCACTGGATTTTGCTTACATAAATATCCTTTTTTAAACGTCAATATTAATTTCAGTACAGTACAAGGGCACCCCCTGTACACTGATGCCCTCCTAATTCTTTCCATTCCGGGTGCTACTACCAGTCTACTTCCAGACATTAGTATAAGGAGTTGGCTGGTTGAATGTCAAGCAATCAGTGATCACTGATCTGAAGCATAAATCTTCAGGATAATTTAAATTTATTTAGGAAAATAACTATTAAGTACAGAAAACAAATTTGAGGCGAGGAATATCTGTCCATCGAAAGATTATAATAATTTATTTGTAATTAAAAGCTTAGATTAAGCAAGCATAATGTGTCATTAATGTTCCAAAGGACCTCAATAAATAACAGGATCAATATTCCAATGGCAGATGCCCTATCCTATCCCAAATAGGAAACTGCACTTGGCGAAATCATTGGATCAAGGGGGTGGACGATTGCCTAAGCATACCACTGATCATGCTCAAAACCATTAATGGTATAGGGACTAAGCAATCTGTATCAAGAAATCTATGATCTGTGGTGCTCATTTCTTTATTCATTCTTCGTATCATAACATGTACTCATCTCATCAAACCCATGATCTTCATGCTCGCTGGAAGTATTTGATGAAACTTTAATGAGAGTAGTAATAAAGAAGAGATCGAGGCCTCTAGAGTAGGATTCCCATAGATTGTAATTGGCTTTTAATTGCACACCAGATCGGGAATGAGTGGCCAATGGAGATTATAATCATTTCCTTAACAAATTGCTCTGATCATGACTGTCATTTCCCCTTAATCTATACAAATAAATTAATGAACATGAGCTCTGTGAAGGGCGTCTGATCAATCGATTAAATAAGGGCCGAAAGCCATTTGCATTAAAGAGAAGGCAGGCAGGCCTGCAGGTATGGGAAAAAGATTTGCTCTTAATTACTTATATATATATATATATATATATATATATATATCTTGGTATAATGATTTAATGTGGAGTAGCGTGAGGTGACATGATCCGTGTGAAAGTTGGCCTGCATGCTCTAATAATCCATCCATATGCTACTTCCATAAATAATCCCGATCATCCATGCACCGGCTCTCCAGATTTTGTGTAGTCATGCATGCTCTGATGATAGCTAGGGAAGTGTCCGATGTCTCTAGTAATTCTTCATGTAATTCCCATTTAGTTTGCTCTTTCAAACGCTTGTTTACAAGGCATTTATGAAAATCTTATAAGACTATCGGACCCCTCCTAATTAATTAATTATACAAAACATACTAAATTATAAATATATATTAGTTTAATCACGCTTAATTATAACAAAATTAATTATTACCTAAAAAGAAAGAAAAAACCCTTGCTCTCCGATCCATTCATTTCCTAAATTATAAAAAAGCACATCTGTTACTTATTCCAAAATAATATTTGATAAATATTTAAAATTACATTATGTGTCTATTTATTTCAAAGCAAAATCACAAATGCTTACCGTGAGATATATTCTTTTAATTAAAATGAAAAATCTTCCATTGTTATCAAACGTATTTCATGTAAAACTCTCTCTCTCTCTCTCTCTCTCTATATATATATATATATATATATATATATATATATAGAGAGAGAGAGAGAGAGAGAGAGAGAGAGGGTTGTGCATGAATTTACTGTATCATTTATTTTATTGAAATGATATATCTCTCTATATATATTATCATCTTATTTTTTTAAAAAAAATATTATAGATACATATCATGCAAGTTTAAGAGAATATAATTAATTCAATAAAAACAAAATATATTTATTAAATTATTTATAGTATGTTATAATTCTTATTGGCTATTTTATATCTCAAAAGTATAACAATAAGATTTAACCATATATTATCTAGTTGTTTTAAATATTTATAAACATAATATAGGCCCAATTATTAAACATTATTATAATACTGAACAAAACAACTACATAGTACATCAATAATATCAAATCGATTAGTATTATTGTGTCTGGTATTGTGGTAATTTTTATGGTTGTGATTTGAAAAAAATTATTTTATGATAAGTACTTAATCTGTTTGGAATTGTGGTTGCGGTTGCGGTTTAAAATGCTTTTCGCTTAGAAATATATCAAAATGATGTTTTTTCATTTTTTAAAAATTATTTTTGATAATGGCGCATCAAAACAATCCAAAAATATTAATTTTAAGCAAAAATAATTTTGAATTTTTTAATGTGTTTGGTTAAGAATGCTTTCCATGGCTTTTTGAGCGTGCAATAATATCAGGTAAAATATCATCAGGAATAAGATTGAGATTGCGATCAAATTTTGCAAATGCTACGTCATCATAGAATCTTCTTCTAATATAATTATGTAGTGTCATTGAATAATATTAAACACTAGTTTTTCGAATAAAATACAATGTCTGAGAAATTTTGTTGGATTTTTATTTTATTTTATTATGTTGAACCCAGTCCAATACATTTAGGTTGGGGCAGGAACCCGTCCGGGTCATGACCAGTGTGTGGAGAGTAAATTATAATTAACTCTCCACCTCTCTACTATTTATGTGAACAGTGAAATAACAAATTAATTTACATGAAAAGTAGTTATTAAACCGCAATCACAGCCGCAATTTAAGTGGTTCCACCAAAAACAAAACCCAATTTTTAAATTAACCGAATATTAATGTTTGTAATTGACTGTGAACCTCTCAAACGGCACTATATATAATTTAATTATCCTATTGATTTACTTTTGTCGAAGATAGACCACAACTCTATCTCTCTCTTCCCCTATATATTTATGTAAGCTAACATATATACTATAAATATGATGTCGTGTTTTACGTGGGGATCTAGGATAGTGGCGCATGCAGCAGTTGCCCCCGAGGAGTAAAATAGCCCTTTTAAAAAGGTTGTTTGGAATAGTATTTTAATTGGAGTTTTAAATATTTTTAATTTTTTAAAATTAATTTTTAGTTATTTTTATATCGTTTTAATGTACTGATATAAAAAATAAATTAAAAAAATATTATTTTGATATATTTCTAAAAAAAAATACTTTAAAAATTAATCATTATCACTATCCTAAACACCCCTAATATATATATATAAACAGTTTTGATATATATTTTCTATAAAAAAAAACCTCTCTATGACTCTATACATATATGTTAATGCTTTTTTATCCTATCATATTATAAAATTTAAAAGAGAGCATATTTCATCATGTTCTGGTGACGGCTTCTTAGTTGCATTAATTTAATCATAAACTTTGATTACAATTAAGAAGCCACAATATTGATAATTAAGGTGATTAATTAAGAATACTAAAATTAAGACAACAAGCCATGCAATATATATACCTTCATGTTCATATATATCATGGGTAGATCACTCTTTTACGAATTATATCTCCACTCTTCTGTTTAAGTAAATATTTGTCTCTTTCTGATTATAAAACAAAGCACTTTTCACATAATGCATGGCCATAATTGTGAAGGTTCCATTAGCATAATTAGATATGTCAAAAGTCTTCTTCTTCTTTTTTATCGACAGTACTGTTAGAGACTGATCCCTAGCGATCGAGGAGGGAGACGTGGGGAGTGAGGTCAAAGCAAATTTAGACGACCCACTCAAGAAAACTAGTGTAAAGTGGCTCCGAGTGCTTCCTGTATCCTCCTTCAGTGCAACTTATCTACCAATCACATAGAAAAAGCTTCGTAAAAAAATCCCACTCTCTCTTGAGTCTGACCCTCTCTCCTCATATTTTAGTCATGTGAATATGCTTATTACAATATAATCTTTATAAATATCACAGCTTAATGGCTCCAAATGTATCCCAATCTCAGTTAATTGTACCTTAAATTAATGCGATTAATGTACGTATGACTCGAAATTCCTTTGAATAGTTTAAGGATAAATGGCTGAGTGTGTACTTAATTTGGATATTTTAAAGATTTTATGGCATGATAATGATTTATGAGCATAAAATCTATGTGCACAAATAGAGAAAGAGGAACGTGGAGAAGCAACTTGGATCTTGAATGGGTTTTTATATATCCAGGGGGTAATTCAATGGTTTGCAAGGAGACATAATTTCCTTGTAACTTATAACCAGGCAGATCAAAGAAAGAGTACTGTGTTTGTTTAAATTATTGTTTTTAGTGATGAAATTTACCACTAAAAATAAAATAAAAAACATAGTACTAAAAACATGATTTTTATGTTTTTATTTTTGTGTTTTGTGCTGTAAGAAATTATACCTCACGATAAATATAAAAGTAAAAGCCTAACAGCACAAACACACTCAAAATAAGCATACATCACAAAAAAAAAAAAAAAAAAGGAGGGTGTCATCTATGGAATTGCTAGTAATGAAAGGGATGAAGGTCGCGTGCTTTAATTAGCAATATAATTGGTTCATAAATTAACCTGTCCTCCATAATTTAGATCTACAGCAAACATTTATCCACTTTATGAGTCTCATTAATTATTTCACTTTGAAAGCATGAATATTGGCATTGAATTTGGATAGGTTCCATTAAACCAGATCAGCAGCATGCCCATCTCTCAATCGGTGTGCCATATGGATTATATATGGATGGTCCCAATGGCAGCAAGATACTCAGGCCTCTCATTGTGACACAAAGCACATTTTGGCCACTCAATAATAAATCCCAAGAATTTCTTTTTTTGGGAGCAATCTCTTCGTATATGCTTTCAAATCACGGATGTGAAATCAAATGATTCACAGGTCCTTCCACTTACCAATTAGTTGGATATGCAAATGGATTTTATGCAATCCCATGAAGGTCTTTGCCAAGAACATTTGAATTTGATTCACGCCAAGGAATGTGGCTTTTGACTTCAGATTGATTCTAAGAACAAATAATAATTAATGATAAAAGATAGACTTTAAAGAGAGAGTGTGTGAAGCAAGATAAACTCCCTGCATCCCACTTGTGCTTTTAATAAAATTTGCACCAATATCACCTCTAAGCGTTAACTGCTACAAGTGATTCCCCATCCATTTTCCTTTCTTTTACACAAAGTTACGTGAAGTTTCTTTCTTTCAAATACCTCTTCTTCCTTTTTGTTCTATAGAAGCAGTGCTATAGACTGAATAAGAGAAAATTAAGAAAAGGGAGAGGATAAAATCAGAGTTGTTTTGAGAATTGTATGATCTCTACAGCCGAAGGACAGGTACAATTACAACAAGGTATATACCCTATAGAGCCACAGGGGATGCGTACAATATTCAAGTATATATATATATGAAGCCAAAATCTGATAACTAAGCACATCGCGGCAAAAGTTATTCGAGATGCTTAAAAAAAATGCTAATTTTTAATTGTATGGACCGACTGGTTGGATTCCAGATAGAAATCTCAAAACCACCGATTACTAATTACTAGCTAATATTCAGTGACTTTGTAAAGTAGCTAGGGTTGAGGAAGCAGGAAGTTCCCATGAGTGCATGCAAAGAGAAACTTGATATATTAAATATACATAGGAGAATATTGAATGGCATGATCAAGCATGAGCTAATAGTATATATATAGTGCAAGTGAATTTAATTTGTTGACTTCATTTTTAGATACACTGAATTCTAAATATAAACTCCAAGAGGAGAGATTACCTAAGTTCATAATTTATTCACATCATTAGTTTATTCTATTTGAGAAATCATGCATATTAAAAGGTTAATTAATTACCTGTGCTTTTTTTTTTAGAAGAAATTGCTTAGATTTTTTCAAGGTTCTAGCACAATAACAATTATTTTCTAACATTAAAAAAATCATACTTTTTATATTCTCGCTTATATAATTGATATCATTTTACTTGTTAAGAATGCATGGATTTCTTACATTGTAGTCAATTTATGATGAATTGAATTGGTTTCCTCCCTTGATTCTCGCCTTCTTCTTCTTCTTTTTAGTTTTTTTTTAATTATTACTTGTCTCGCATCAACTTTGATATTAAAACAAGGTTTTTAATTGTGCCTATAATTAAACAATTCATTAAAGTAGTTCAAAACCTCAAAATTCAACACAATTTTTAAACGCTATAATTTATGGAGAGCCTTCTGATATGAAAAAAAAAAATTAACCCTAGCCAAACACGTACTTGGTAAAATTTTGCTCCAAAACCTTAGCCACACTATTCATCTTCCTCGGCAGCCATCATCCAAAACCACCAAAAACCAGTTCAATCACCACCCATTATAACCTAACAACCTCTTCATCATTAATAAAACCATCACTAAGACATCAAACTCACTGTCTACTAGTGTAAATCATCCACAACAATTGATCTTCAACAACCACCATGAGCAACGAGCCCATGCCACTAGGTTCAGGCTCCAAAGAACGACAAGAACTAACCACCAGCCCCCATTCAGAACAATAGCCATAACCACATCATCAATTGTCACCTAGTATAGCAAATAAGGAGTCAAAGTCAATACAACCACATCACCCATCCTATTAACACAGAAATTCAGATCAATTAACACCAAAAAATCAGTTCAACATCCACAAAAACCATGCCAGAAATCCACCATCGTATATCAGTCCCAACAATCCCGACATCTCATTCATAGTAGCCACGAGTTCTTTCCAATAGCAACAAATTCATGTCACTAGGTTGTACCTCTAACCATCCTGATCACACATAGGAGTTCGTGATCTTGTTATCGTATAATCAGAGCATTTTCTTATTTAGTTGTAATTTGTTTTTTGCTCTATATTGATTAAAAAAATGATATCACCAAACAAGTAAGTCGGTACAACACTACATCGGTGGTTCTACCTGCATCAACAACAATGATCCAACTAACATGACATAATCGTCAAACAATAAGGGCAATAAATCACTCAACCTCCCAGCTCGTTGAATTTTACTTCTCTTATTTTGCACTTGTTATCCATAATTATCATTAATATTACTTTTGTGCCAATAAAATTACAAAAAAAACCCCATCTCACTTTTTTTATATATTATCTTTTCTTATTAGCCTATTTCATCATTTATATTTAACATAAAGTCCTTTATTAATTATGAAGCTTTCTTAGATTAATGGAAAATTATGACGTTGTGTTTGGTTACCCATTTATATTAAGAGGTTAAACATTGCATGCTTGTGATTTTCCTGGTGTTTTTTATTATTGATTGATCTTCGAAACAAATAAATAACTAAATATTAGCTTTATTTTTGTATTGCATTTTACTTGCACGAATCATTTGTGATTTCACCCATAGTCCTAAACTAGTATTGTATACATTTATAGAGTGGTATTTTAGTGTCCAGCTCCTAGTTCACACTTACCATGAATCCAACTCCTAGCAATAGCCTTAGAGATATTCAAGAGCAATTACAACTCATGTGCACTCAAATGACCGACCTTTCTAATCAAATCACCAACCTTTCCAAAAGAGTTAAGTCCATAAAGACTTTTCAAGTAAGACAATCTAGTGATAACAAACATCCCAACAATAACTATCAATATCATCATATGCCAATTCATAATAAACACCACAATCATTGGCACCACGGCGTCTATGATGACCCTGATGATCGGGTCATAAAACATATCAAAACAGAGGCCCTAGATTTTAATGGTTGTCTTGATCCATGAATTTTTACTAGGTGGATTCATAACATAGACCACTTATCTAAGAATTAAAAAGTAATTAGGTTTGCAAAGATAAACCTTAGTGATATCGCCTAACTCTATTGGAAAAGTGTTAAAGAGTATTTAGATAAAAGACATGACCCTACATTACTAATTATGTTGAGATAAAATAGAAATTATAAGAGAAATACTTGCATTGATCTTATAGAGGAATTCTTTTAAATAAATGAAACAACTTTAAGGAAATAAGTTTATTAATGAATATGTGGCATAGTTTAGGGAGTATAAGATGAGATGTGTTGTAAGAAAAGATGATGCAATGACTCTAAGTAGGTTTTGTAAGGGCTTGAATGATGATACTAGGAGAGAGGTTGTACTCTGAGGTATGTCTACTCTTAGACCAAGCTTATATCTTAGTGCACGACGATGAGTTGGTCATGAAAAGTCGATGGATGAAATATTAAGACCCATAGTATTTCCCTAGTAAGTTCCAATTTGGAAATAATAATTCTTTGTTAAATGTTTTATCTCGTAAACCCAATCCTAATATTCCTTAGGTTCCTAAAGAGGACAAGGGTAAATGTATTCTCAATGAATTACCTAATATGATATATTTAAAGGATTCAGTGTTTTAGATATTTGGATTTTGGTCATGTTATAACCAATTGTACTAATAAGACCTTATTCATCAAGAAGCAAGAGGATATATGTGAAAAGGACAACTATTGTGATCAAGTGTATGCATTTAATCCGAAGGATTTTCAATGAGTTAAAAGGGCTCATTTGATTTAATTCTGAAATGAGCCAGTATGCGGATAATCCATATATATAGAAATAGATTCTACATCAAATCTATGTAAAGTAAATAGATTTTATATAATTTTTTCTATTTTTTCTATATTATTAGAATATAATAATATAGAAAAATTGAATGAAATTTATTCTATTGACAATTTCAAAAAATTGTTCATACTATGAGTATAATATGCTGACGATCGGGCAAATATGCCCCCATCGTCTAGTGGTTCGTGACATCTCTCTTTCAAGGAGGCGGCGGGGATTCGACTTCCCTCGGGGGTAAGGTATTACGAAAGGAAGTTGATGGGGGATTCTTAAGAAGTCTGGAATTTTTTCTTCCTGGGTCGATGCCCGAGCGGTTAATGGGGATGAACTATAAATTCGTTGGCAATATGCCTACGCTAGTTCAAATCTAGCTCGGCCCAATAATTCACTAATCCACCATGAAATGATATAACCCCTTTGTTCTTTCGAAATGTCTGATAAAAAAAAAGTAAAAAATTCTGCTCTACTTGTTATTTATTTGATTTTCTTTACGTTTTTTTTGTTTCCAAAGAAACTTTCATGAACTTGCACTATTCTGATGTGAATCTTTCGAAGCAAGTCGTTAGATCTAAAAGTAAAATAATAGGTTAGATAAGAAGAATGAGAACGATCCAATGTATATACTAAGTTGTGTGCAATCAATATGTACTTGGATGGAGTAAGACATGGTAGGATTTAAGATAACTAAATTAAGTGTAGTTAAATTATGCCCTAACACAACCTAAAGGAATCAAAGATTAGATAATGATTGTTACTTTTTATACTTAAATTAATTTTAGCGATAAAAGTTGGAAGATCATTATAGATAGTGTAAGTTGTATCAATGAAGTATATATCTTCTAATGGTGTAGCCCGTTTAGGTCTAAATTATACCTCCCACCTTAAACCCTATAATGTTTATGGATTAACAACACCTCAATTTAAATCAAGGAGATATGTCTTTTCCCTATCAAATTTATAGATTACTATAATGAGATTTGATGTGATGTAACTTCAATAGATACAGGGGCATGTCATTTTAGATAGGCTTTAGTTATATGATATAGATGTCTTCATTTTCTATCAAGTAACTTTCAAAGGTAAAAGAATTCATTTTATTGGATTATCACCATGGCCTAGTGACAATAACAAGAAAAAAAGAGAGACTAACATAATAAGTCTAAAGGAGTTTGAAAAAGAGGTTCATGAGAAGTTTGTAGATGCATCATAAAAACCTTCATTGTCCCATCATCTTAAATTATAAATCCCTTAAAGTCAATATTAAACACTTATTTACACATAAACAATATATCTATGTATAATGTATAGTCAGAGCCGTAATTTTCTTGAACTTAATTGTTACTATCATGATGCATAACAAAATCTGACATTATATAACCTGAGAAATATATCTAAAGATTAAACAAAGATGATTAATGATTGGAAATTTAGAATTTGAATCCATCAGGTAAATAGTAACTTACAAATAAAAGATTTATATAGAGCTTTTTCTAGAGTTTTGAAACAACAACACAAATTCATTTGCAAATCATATATGATTGGTTTTTAGGATTCTAAATCATTATGATTTAACATAAAAAATTAGACCACAACTTCTTTTTTAGGGTTTTGTTTGGGATTGATGGGCTCATCTACAAATTTTAGGATTTTTTACGGATTTTGATAAGGGTTTTGTTTGGGATACAAAATAATCAATATTTAACAAAACAATTTTGCAGTTGGTGTGAATTTTAACATCTCAATTTTTACAAATCGATGTTTAGGGTTAGGGTTTCATCATGCCTAACAATGCGTTACTACCAGAAAAGAAAAGAAGATTTTAACAAAAAAAAAATCTAGCAGAGAAGATGTGTTTGTCGTATGGGCTTGTTGGATTTGATCAATTTATGGTTGATGTTTTTCGCTCCTGATCGAATTGTAGAGAGAGAAGAAAATGAGATAAACGGAGAATAAAACAAATGATTTTAAATAATATTATATACACAAATATTTTAGTCTTTTCACCAGATTTCTATTGACCCGAGTATAATTTTTTAAATATCAAAGGAAAAATATTATCATACTCAAACCTTAGAGATTTTAAACAATCATTTCTTTTACAAGAACTGTATATGAGTTTTCTTCTTGATTACTGGAGTCCTAGCTAGCATATCCGTGAAAGGATCAAAAAAGCAGTAATATATTATCTCTCTTGTTTTAAAGAATCATAAAATCATGCATATGGGTAAAAATAATCAAAGAAAAAATCAATACATCGTAGACTAGGACAAACACTGCACTCACACGTGTTTGACTTTAACGGCAGGCATTGCAACTGCGGCATTCTCTGTTGAGGAATCAAGCCCAAATGTTCTTGAGAGCCAGCAGTGAAGAGATCTTAAGCTGCTTTAACAAAGTATATATGGGGATGCTTGCCACATCTTTTCAAAGTTTCAGATGAGGAAATTCTTGAAGATTAGGTCAAAGCTAGGCCCTTCTGAACATTGTGATTCCTCTTAACAATCTCATTTTCAAAATGGCTGAGCCTTTTTCTACTTTTTTTTTTTTTTGCATGCTTCCATGGCTGAACAGCCTCTCTGGGGTCTTGGGGCACTCAAAAGCTGTGAAAGGCTATACTGGACATTTCCCATTATCTCAATGGGCAACTAGGTATTTTCAATAAAGCCAGCAGGGGCACCCATTTGGGCTCCCCATCAACCTTTAGTGAAAGAATCTAGCATTATATCCTCCCTCAGCTTCATATTTTAAAACCCTCACCCCCAAGCAATTCTCATGGAAAGCCAAAAAACACTCTCTTCTTCTTTCACTAGCAATATGGCAACCGTCCAATCTACACCCACAAACATTTCCTTCTCTAACTATCTCCAGTCCCTCTCTCGAACCCCTCACAGGCTTAGAAAAAGAATGCTAGCTACATGGACTCCTGACCAGGAGCTTAACCAAGTTAGGCTAAGGTCTGGTGCAGACATGATGAGGAAGCTCAAGTGGTATGACTTGATAGCTCTTGGTATAGGAGGGATGCTTGGTGTTGGAGTTTTTGTTACCACTGGCCCTGTAGCCCTTAAAACCTCTGGCCCTTCAGTTTTCATCTCTTATATCATTGCTGGAATATCAGCCCTCTTTTCTTCTTTATGTTACACTGAGTTTTCTGTTCAGATTCCCGTTGCTGGGGGGGCCTTCAGCTATCTTAGAGTGACCTTTGGTATCAATAATTCACAGCACAGCTCTTTCTTACTTTCTCCATTAATAATCTTGATAGACAAGCATTAGGATTTTGATGATGTTTTTAGAATTGTTTCTTTCTTTTTCTCGATATATAATGTATTAACGTTATTTTGGTTCTTATTTTTTATATGACACAGGAGAGTTTACAGGTTATTTTGCTGGGGCAAACATACTAATGGAATATGTATTATCGAATGCTGCGGTTGCAAGAAGTTTCACAGAATATCTATGCCATGCTGTGGGGGAGAACCCAAGCTCATGGAGAATTGAAGTGGATGGAGTAGCAGAGGGTTACAATATGTTGGATTTTCCAGCTGTGGCTCTTATTCTTCTCCTCACTCTCTGTCTTTGCCATAGGTTTGGTCTCTTATTACCTTTGTTTTGTTTGCTTCATATCTATTTATTTATTTGTGATCGACTAGTGTTTGATGTTCTTGTATATTAATCATGGTGCTTGCAAATTTATGTCGCTAGCTAGATCTTTCGTTGGAAAGGTTTAAGTGGCCATTTCGCTTATCATCTACTTACTAGTGGATCTAGACAATTATGCCTTAGAGTTGGATTAATATGAATGATGAATCATTTCCATTGAATCTATATATATATATATATATATATATATATATATATATAGGCTTTGGGCAGGACTAATATTATATTGTTTTTGTTACAATTAGTATAGGTAATGTTTTATTTTTTTTTCTATTGGTTCTGTAACCATCACTAACAGTACTGATTGAATTTTTTTTTCCGAAGTAAGTGGTTAGTGGGATTTTGAAAGTGATGGATGTTTCTTTTTTGGGATTGCAGCACAAAGGAAAGCTCGATATTGAACCTTATTATGACAGTCTTTCATGTGATTTTCTTCGGATTCATCATAATTGTTGGTTTCTCCAAAGGGAGTGCCAGGAACTTGGTTGAGCCAGGAGGGCTTGCTCCTTTCGGTGTCAAGGGTGTTCTTGATGGAGCAGCTATAGTTTACTTCAGCTATATCGGCTACGACTCGGTTTCAACCATGGCAGAAGAGATCCAAAACCCTGCAAAAAGCCTTCCGGTGGGCATTTTAGGTTCTGTTCTCATTGTCACCGGGCTATATTGCCTCATGGCCTTATCTTTATGCTTGTTGGTGCCTTTCAATAAGGTAATGAATCTATCTCTTAATTACGTTTTAAGTCAAAATTGCAGACATCAAA
Organism: Populus x sibirica; assembly: GCA_019202695.1. NCBI lineage: Eukaryota > Viridiplantae > Streptophyta > Magnoliopsida > Malpighiales > Salicaceae > Populus > Populus x sibirica. Next base: position 164,688 of record JAGMVL010002276.1, on the reverse strand, counting down.
TCCTCTTTTAGTGCATAAATATCCTAATAATTAGGTATCCTTCCAAATCATTTGCAGATAGATAAAGATGCATCATTTTCTGTCGCTTTCGAAAAGATCGGGTGGAAGTGGGCAAGCAATGTGGTTGGGGCCGGAGCAAGTTTGGGAATTGTTGCTTCTCTCCTGGTTGCAATGTTAGGCCAAGCTAGATACCTTTGTGTCATTGGAAGGGCCCGGCTCGTGCCTTCTTGGTTCGCCAAGGTGAATCCCTCCACAGGCACCCCTTTGAATGCCACGCTCTTCTTGGGTAAGTAATTCCTTCTGCTTCCCGGCCCTCTGACTCATAGCACTAAAGAAATTAATATTCCCATTTTAATCAGACTTGAAGTCCGATCCACTTTCTTAATTCATAAATCTTCTTCATCTGTATCTCTCCCCCATTTTAACTAGGCTATATTCATATAGAGAAAAAATTAAACGGAGGCTAATCCAACGAAAGAAAAGGGAAAGAGGGATCCAATAGTATACTGAATATTCTGTACTGTTTTCATGATATTCTAGGTCTTTGCACAGCTTCAATCGCACTCTTTACCGAACTCAGCATAATTCTTGAAATAATCTCCATCAGCACACTCTTGGTGTTCTACATGGTGGCTAATGCTCTCATCTATCGTCGGTGTGTTGTCATTAGCCACAACCCTCCTTCACAAACCCTCTTGTTCCTTGTCCTTCTCTCTTCTACTGCAATTGGCTTCTCTATGTCATGGAAACTTGACGAGCAATGGTGGGCTTTACCAGTACTTGGTGGATTCATGATTGCAATCACAGCTTTCTTTCAATACAAGGTGCCTTCCGTTTGCCAACCTAATGAAGAGTGGCCAGTGCCATTCATGCCATGGCCGGCTGTAACATCAATATTCCTCAATGTCTTCCTCATGACCACACTAAAGGCCAGGTCCTTCCAAAGGTTTGGTATATGGGCATTCTTGATAACCTTGTTTTATGTTCTATATGGTGTTCACTCAACTTATCGAGCTGAAGAGATGGAAGTGGGTGTTGGTCATGAAATTCCACACCACCCATCAATCCAACAAACCAAGCTAGACATTCAGGTTCTATGACCAGAAATTAAAACTCTTTGTTGTCGTTTCTTATTCTCTCTCTTTTTTATCCTTTTAATTAAGCACTCTTCTCAGCTTCTTCGGGTTCTTACAATGTATACAGATCTCATGGAAATCCTACTGAGCAAAAAGGAATGCGTCATTTGTCATGTCATGAAAATACAGGACAAATTATAAATAGAAAAGGAATTATATAGTCACCACGTAACGTAATTAAAGAATACATGGGAGTGAAATTCACGTTGAGATTCACGTACATTTATTAATGATTACAGACTTATATATGAGTTGAAATATACAGTAATTTCTAAAAGATCATGAATTGTAGTACTAGTATTGTTCTAATCTAAACACCTTTAACTTCAAAGTTTTCATCGTACAGTCAAAGAATCATCTCAACCCAAGAACTTAAATTTTTAGGTGAGATTCTAAGATATGATTTATATTATTTTCTAACACATTCTCTCAAATAAAAGCTTTTTGGACTTGAAACTTGCACAGACCCACTTTACCTTGTGCTTAATTTTTATCAAATAAATGGAGATGGTGAGATTCGAACTCATGACCGCTTGGTCATCAAGGCTCTGATACCATGTCAAAGAACCATCTCAACCTAATAACTTAAACTTTTAGATGAGGTCTCAAAATATAATTTATATATATATATATATACTACGTGTAACCTGTCATGGTGATGCAACCATCATATATTTGAAAGAACATGCTCTTTCGAGGAGTGGAGAGGATGAATGAGATCATTTTGGGCCATAAAAAGTAATGATGAATACAATATTTTACAACCTCTCGGAAAAGTATAAGCCAGCATACTTCCATTTTTGTCATTTAGTAGCTAGCAGCTACTTCATCCAATATGACAATCCTTGACGTCTTTAAATTAGCGTCCTGTTCATAATGGAGACATGATTAGCTTGCTTACACAACGGAACCTGCAAAAGCCTAAGCTATAGTTAATCTAGGGTTAATTTCTCGCTTCATGATTGATTAAGGATATATATACATTCCCTCCTTCTGTTAACCTGCAAGATCCACAGCTTAAAGCTATAGTTAAAGAAGGAGTGTAGTTTTCATGATTTTCTTTAGTTTTAACATGGATAATTGGAGAGATTGTTAGGTAGGTATTAATTTAATCTATTATATCATTGATCATAGATTAATTAAGCCAATAAATATAAGATATGCAGATAAAATCATGTGAAATGTACTTATATCATAACAGTCTCTGCTTGACTTTGTTCATGACTTAATGATAGACCATGTCTACATGATAATTTCTCATTATACTTGACAATTAGATTAAATTAAAAAAAAATTCAATGCGTGAAGAAAAACCCAGTTCGAGGATATGATCTAATTAACTGTAAAATAAAATAATAAAATAAGGGGGCATGCATGACTTAAAAATATAATTAAGGAATTATTTTGATAATTAACTAGAGTTACTACAGTACTTAAATTCAAGAGTAACAATCGAAATTCTCGTGAGTATTTTCCTAGCTGCAATGGAGATGCATGTATGGTTAATTAATCATATTATAAAAATTAATTTAATAGCATGCAGAGTGCAAAAGCAAAGTCAAGAATAGCATGCGTGTGGCGGAAAAAAGAAAAGAAAAGAGCAAGGCATGGCATGGCATGATAATATCTACCTTGTTTTTACCCTTCCTCCTTTAATGCAGGGGAGCAGGTTGATCGTCATAATTGTTCATTTGTTAATTAGGTATTAAATCTTATTAACTAATATACTAAAAGATTTAGGGTTTCATATGAATTATCTGGTACTTTTCTTTTCAGAACTTTTTTTCTTTCCATTAAATTCTTTTATAGCCTAATTATATAAAATTAGGACTGAACATACCAAATTAAAAGAAGAAAGAGAAATGACGTGTAAAACAAGGAAAGGCTTGGCCAATCCTGAGTTTTGTGAAGATTTTTATTTTATTTCAAAGTTTATTTTATTTATTTTTTATTTTCTAAGTTAAAAAGAAAAAAGAGAAGCTTGTTAAAAAATAACATGAGAGTCGATAGTTATCACGATTACAAAGAATCAAAACGACCTAACTTGATATCGAGAGGTTTCATTCAATGAGAAAAATTTGATAATGATAGTTTTTCGTCTTTATCTTATCTGAAAAGATATATCATGCTCAAGAGAGAATTTTTTTCAGTTTGATTTGATATTTTTATACCAATTTATAGGTGTTTTGAGTTGAAAGATTGGTTTGTCGAGGTTTATAAGGTGTTTCTTAGATTTTTTGCGTCAAAATAGGTTAAAAATAGAATTTTATATCTACAAATACCTCAACTTTATTTTTCAGTATTACCCCGTATGGTCAGAATCTGGAATAGCAAACAACATGTCATTTACATTACTTATTTTAAAAAAAATAAAACATTACATAAAAAATATAAGCTCACTTGTGTGGGCCTGGGTTTACAGGCAAGCACGTCTAGGCTTGGGTATTTGGCCAAGTGCATGGTCTGACTTCTCTCTATTTTTTTTATTATTTTTTGTAAATTTTTTAATTAATACCCTTCCTTTTTTGTATGTGTATTTTATCTTACATTAATTATTTATCTTAGTTTAGATTTAATACTCTTTCTCAGATTTTTTTTATTTTTTTGTTTACCATTTTTTAAATAAAAGTTATTTTTTATATTTTATAATGTTTCAAAAGATTATTGTTATTTTTATTTTTTTTCTTTATATTTTATATAAATAAATTGTATTTGTATGATGTATTTTTAAAAAAAAAATTCTTGATGAGAAAAAACAACCTCTAAAATAAATAAAAAATAAAAATGCATAAATTCAAAAGAAAAGTGAGTGCTAAGTATATTGTAGTTAATGGATTCAATTATTATTAAATTTATTTTATTAAGCATAAATATATCTTTGTTTTTTTCTCAATTAAAAAATAATAAAATAAAACACATTCATAACATTATATATTCTTATACTATATTAAAAAATAATTTAAGAAAGACTATATATATAGAGAGAGAGAGAGAGAGTCCCTATATGTTTGATACACTGATGATTAACCTAGCAATAGAGAGATATCTCATCATTTTCTTTTCTTTTTTTTATAACAACAACGCCTAATTAATTAAGGTAAATATAAAAAGTATGTAAAATACAAAGATAATGATGCTCAAATAACCATAATTGTTTAAAATAAACTTTTGAGAATATCCAAAACTTAGCTACTCTCAAATCCAAGCCACGAAGCCACATGTTCTTATATATTATTTTTTGTAAAATTATTAGCTATATGATTAGTTTCACAGAAAACATGACAAAAAAATAAAAAAAACTTAACTGTAAGGAGAAATGAGATGCTAGAATAAAAAATTCATAAAATCTCTATGGTCTAATATATTGTTTGTCCATCTAATTTACCACAAAAACATAATCAAATTAAAAGATAAGATTTTTACACACAAAAATATATATATATATATATCTCGGGTTGAAGATAATTCAAGAGCTTATTTTGAACCCTTAATTCCCAAGGGAGAAATTAAAGAACTCATCACAAGGCCATTGGGATCACGAAGAACCTCATCAATATCAAAAAGACTAGGTTATTTTTTAGTAAAAATACCATCAACATCCCACTTAAATATAAGTGGTTTCAAGTAAATGAAATGTCTAGAACACTTGATATTCAACCAACTAACCAATCATTTAGTTACGCTAGTTACACGAGGATTCACATGCTAGAAATTCCCATAACCAATCATTTCAAGCATTTTTCTTCTTCCTTTTTTTTTTTTTTTTTAGATAATAGAATGGAAAATGGTGGTGGTTACAAGTTACACGAGGATTCACATGCTAGAAATCTGCCATTCAATTAGGGACGACTATATTGATGAGTCGGGTCACTGGTGTGTGTGTGTGTGTGTGTGTGTGTGTGTGTTGTGTCCCAAAAAAAATCCAAGCCCTCGGTCCTCGTCTCTAGGACCAATGTGGTCTGACCGAGCCAACTACCGTTGGCCCACCACTGGCACACAACCCGCTCTTCTTTGTTTCAATATAATCTGTATAGCTATATCATTCACTTCCATTTTCTTACGGAAATAAATAATAATAATCAAAGTGGTAATAGGATGGAAATTAGAACCTCACATTATGAAAATTCCAAATACATTCAGGAACAAAAAAAAAAATCCTAAATTCTTTTATTTATTACGTGAGATTTAGTTATAAAACAAAAGTTCGATTCTCAAATTGTTTTACGAGGTTTTTGTAATAACAATATTCATTAATAAAAGAGTTTTTTTTAAGTAATATATATATATATACAGAAAGGGGTTGTGGAGAAGGTTTTATAGCCTTAGCTATAAAATATAGTTATTGTTTTTTAAAATATTTTTATTTAAAAATATATTAAAATAATTTTTAAAAAATAATATTATTTTTAATATTAATTTATTAAAACGATCTTAAAAATAAAAAATATATTAAAATATTTTTTAAAAAATAAATTATTTTTAATATTAACATAATAATAAAAAATAAATTTTAAGTAAAATAAATTTAAATTTGTAAAAAATACATTCTCAACAAATTTCCTAATAAAAGTCTTTATTTTTAGAAATGAAAAAAATAAAGGATGATGGCATTTCTCAAATATACGCACTTAAATAGCAAGTGGTAATTGCTAATCGAGACTGGGTGTTTTATTCATCCCATTAGTTATTACCAATGTGGAAAATTCAAAGAAATTATCCAAACGAAAATGGTGGTTAAGTACTCCAAGCGAATATAAACACAGTGATCCATGCACACAAGATGTGAATGATAAATTAGGAAAGAAAAACGCAGTTAATATTTGAAATCAAGTTATCAATTAAGATTGTCATGATCAGAACAGTAAGAACAAGATAATCGATGTGCTAAGCAGCTTGAAAAAACCCACCAGATGCAGTGATGCACCCACCATTCATTGAGATCAAAAGAATATCTAAAATCCTGTAGCAGAATATTTACTGATGAGAATGGGATCATTGCAAACATTACTTGGTAGCAAAAGAATGATTCATCCTGAGAATAACAGGAAACAAAAACAACTACGACTTGCGCTTGATCTGAAAGTCAGGTAAAACAAGCTTCGCCTTCTTTTACGATACTTTTACCAATCCTTTCAAAATCCACTGCAGCAACCTGAGAATATCCGTTTCTGCTTGAATTAGGTGGCCGCACCTCCACTTTCTCCCTTTCCTTCTTCTTTTCCAGCATTGCTTTCGCAAGTGTTTCCACAATCCGTTGCTGCGATTCAAGTATCATCTGGTTATGCTTCAACCCCATTTCCATCCTCATTTTCTCAATCTCTGAGGCCATGTCCATTTTCATCATCTCCACCTTCACAAAACTCTCTGTAGCCTGCTCAATTGCTGACACCAACAAAGAAATCGGATCCGTCTCTCTTTTAACTCCATCACCAATGCCATTCATCCCAACATTCACAGACCCATTCACGGCCCTAGATCGAGCATTGGACCTCGAGTTCCCATCAATAGTGCCACAATTCTTTGGCCTAAACCCTGTAGGTGAGTAACTCCAGCCATTAGTAACTTTTTTGCCAAATTCATCTCTTTTATCATTTCTGTAGTCAATCTCCACGTGATCATCATTATCACAAAAATCAGGAGTGGGCTTCCCGTCAATCGTGTTATAATTCCCATCACCTAAGGACTTCAACGGAAACCCTCCATAGCTATGGACACCTTTAGTAAAATCCCTAACATATGAGCCATAATTGTTAGCAATCATTTCGTAATCCGGCAATCTAACTCCCTGGGGCATAACTTTCCTACCCCCCTGTGTTTTTTCTACTTTATAACCAAACTCACCTCCATTATCACAATTTAAACCAACATTAGCCGTTAACTTCCCATTAACGCCAGCATAATCTTTGGGTCTAAATGCAACAGATACCAAATTCTTTTTAGCGACAGATTTAAAACCAAACCCACTTTCAGAATCACCATGAACATTAAAGCCCCCGTGAACCTTGCTATATTTCGCAGCCCGAAAAGCAAGATCTGGATCCAACCCGAAATCCTCATCTGGGTCCAAATCCCCATTGGTTTTCCCATTCTTTTGAGTAGTCAGCAAATACCTGTCTCCTAACGTTTTCACGCGAAACCCATCTCCAACATCATTCCCTTTATCGATTTCTTGGTCTCCTTTGGACCCCAGAGACCCGATTTCCAATGAATCTAACAAAGGGAACAAATCCCAAGAAGAGAAAAACCGCCCTGGGTACTCAAGGCACTTCTGTTTTTCCACACGGTACCGTTTCCGAAGCTTCTCGATCTTGTGGCGACACTGGAGGGACGATTTAGGTGGAACGGCTACGGCGACGGCCTCCCAGTCGGCGGCGCGGAGGTTGCCACGGTTGACGGAGTACCATTTGTCACAGTAAGCTTTGATTAGGGCAAGTGACTCATCTTGGGTCCAGCATGGCGGCGGGACACGCTTGGGAGTCGCACAAGGCGTTGTTTCCATGGTTGTGGGTGTGTGTGAAGGATGACCAGGAGAGGAAAGGAGAGGCGTGGGCTAGTAAAGGAGAAGGAGAGAGTGGGAAATTGGTGGCTTGTGTTGTTGTTATAATAGACATAGCGAGGTACAGGGAGGGAGGCAGTGTTTATGAAGGGGCAACCGCCTGATGTGGGATTGGGTGAGGGTGGGGATGGAGATGATGCTAGCGTGCGCGAGGGGGCGGGTGAGTGTGAAGTGCGCACAATGAGACAGACTAGTCGGCAATCGTAGCAAGTAATAACAAGGGAAATGGCACCAACTCCGCCACTACCCACGCCCACGCCTACCACCCACTTCTGACGTTACTCACTGTGCGTACGTAAGCGTTGGGGTTGGAGATGGGGTGGTCGCTGCTTCTGTGTTTGGTGTCGTGCTGTGTGTTCACTTAAAAAGTGGTTGGAAAGCTAATTGGGCCCTTTTGTACGGATTGCGACTGTTAGTTGGGCCTGAAATTAACAGCTGAAGGAGGGCTGATAGCATGATATTGATCAAAACCACTATTGTGCTACAGTGACATGGCATTATTATTATTATCATCATAATTATAGTTGTAAAACATATTAAACTTCAACCGTATTTCCTTGTAGCACCGGACGCCACCATTGTACTACGATGACGTTTCATTATTATTATAAGAAAAAACAAATTAGTCCTAGAATCTCATAGTCCTAAAAAACAAATTACGATGACGTATTTCCTTGTTAGATCTTTAAATCCACAACCCACGCGTCAAGATTTTCAATGGCATCGACTAGGGTTTGAATGGTTGTGGAGTGGCGGAGGAGAGCTGTGGCCAAACTCAAAATCATTATTCATGTTAATGTAGTACTATAGTAACATGACTAGGTCTAGGGTCCATGTTTCCTTATAGGCCGGATCAAAATCCAATTACTACATTCAAAATGTCTAAGCATTATATGTTATAAAATATTAAAAAAAAAAAAAAAAACGTGACCACTATATAAGATAAAATTAATCAACCATTATATAAGTTAATAAATAATAAAAATGTTGATGTGGCTTACTCAACCTAACAGACCAATAGCCCAATTGGGAGTTAACTGGCCTGGACAATTTTAATCTGGTTGGACAATCTGTCTTTTTCTTTTTCGTTCTTTTATTATCCTCCCGTAGGCTTTGATCGAGTCTCAAGTGACCTCAAGTCCGATAAAAGAATAGAGATGAAATTTAATTAAATCAATAAATGTTGAATGATAAAACTGAAAAAAAAATGTTTTAAAAAAGCAAGCTTGCGCGAATATCCTAGAACATGGTTAATCATTCAAACCCGCAACTCGTGAAATCTTACATCCAGATTCAATTAAGAAGCTCAATTCCCAACCAAATTGATATTCGAAGATGAAGTCATAAAAATATCTAAATTAAAAAAAAAGTTGTCAAAGAAAAAAAATTATAACAAAAGGAATGAGGATCAAATCACATCGAAGAAAAAAATGGAGGATGAATTGTAAAAAAGCTTAAATTTCAAAGATCATCTAAAACAAAAGAAATAGCAATTAAAAGAATGAAGAACAAATATGACAGATGAAAAATTAAAAGAGGATGAAACTGAAAAATAAATAAATGTTGAAAGATAAAACTTAAAAAAAAAACATTAGCTTAAAATAATAAAAAAGAAAACTTGTGTGAATCTTCTAAACTTGGATTAATCCTCTAAACTCGCAACTCATGAAATTCTAAACTCAGGTTTAATCAACAAGCTTAATTCCTAATAAATTTAATGTTGGAGGATAAAATCATAATAAATTTTTAAAAAAATACCAAAGAAAAAAACACAATAAAAGGGGATCATATCGTATAGAAAAAGAAATTGAAGGGGGTGAAATCATAAAAACCTTCAATTCAAAAAATTGTCTAAAACAAAATAATTAAAAGTCAAAAGAATGAGAACTGACAAAAAAAAGTATCAAATTGAAGAAAAAAATCAAATTTATAAAACATTTCAAATAAAATAACAGTATTCAAAAGAATATGGATCAAATCTAAATAAAAAATAAAATAAATGACTGATTTGAAATTGTAAGATCCACACATGAAAACTAAGGTAGAGAGAGAAAATATAAAAAGAAAAATAAAAGTTTATTAGCTCCAAATCGAAGATAAAAATGTCACACGCGCCACCATAGAAGAGAGTGGATGCCGAGACGAATATAACCACACCAAGGAAGCCCAATGTTGACCATCATAATAATTTGCATGCGTTAGTAATTTTTTTTTAAAAAAAATACATATATATTTAGTTTTGACTAAATTGTTTTTAAATCAACATAAATAAAACAAAAATAACTAAATTCATAAGACAAAACTGCCCTTCTACAACAATTTATCTATATTTGTTTTTAAAAGACACCATTGCCTTTTCACTATTTAAATCTATGAAAAGAAATTTTATAATGATTAATAGACATATGCAAAGATCAAATTACCCCAAAAGAAAGTTCATTGATTCTCTTTAAAATAAAATAAAAAAGTAATTATAAACAATGAATAGTAAATTAAGTCTATGCCTACAGTATTTTCCTCTTTGGTATTAGTTTTTTATATTATTATTATTATTATTATTATTATTATTATAATCGCAATCACAATTATGATTATAATTATATTATGAAATCTGCTGAAAGAAAACTGCTGAAAGAAAACTATAATTCACAATGCAATGAGAGACAAAATCACTATTCACGTTATTGTAGTGTTATAGTTACGTGACAAATCTTATTTTTAAGTCCCTCGTGTTTTTGTTTACTCACAACCTTGTCCCTTAATTTTTTTTCTTTTCTATTTTGGTTCTCAAAATTTATTTTAATTATTTTTCCATCATTGAATTTTGAGAGAGAATAGAAATTCACTAAAAAATTGCAAAAAGAGAGAATATTTTGACACATCAATTATATTAAAAAAAAAAAATAGATCAAAACTGAATGAGATAATTTAGGCTTATATTATATGATTATTTAGAAGTGTTTTCTAATCAAAATGGGTTAAAAAATAAGCTTCGAGGGTTGAAAACCTGTGGCCTGATTTTCTAGTGACTAAAGGTTGCCAAAAAGCGTTGTCTACTATAACAAAATCTTTCAAGTTGAAGTGAATTAAGTGCTGGCCTCCTTCCGTTCCTGATGCTTCAGATAAGCTTCTGTTCCGGCACTACTTACTTTTTGCAACTGTTTCAAACGCAAACCTGCCTAGAGTGTGCCCGGTGAAATGCGTGCGTGTGTGAGAGCAAGAGAGGAGCAAACAAATAAAGTTTTACAACTTGGAAGGTCCAGTGCCTCGTAGAGAATGCAAAATTTGTCTCACAGAATGTCTTTCCGTTCACAGATGCAGAAAAACTGAAAACTTAACACGCTAATATGATTGCACCAAATCAAAACATAGGGCTGGGCATCTTACGCTACAGAACCAGTGTTATGTCCGCTAAGGATACCAGCACCAGCTCTTAACCTTTTCTTCCTCAGCCTCTCTGATATGGCAAATGCCAGCTCCAGCGACTGAGACGCATTCAGTCTCGGATCACAATGTGTGTGATAGCGGGAATTCAAGTCATCAAAAGTGATGGTCTTTGACCCCCCAACACACTCCGTTACATTCTGCCCAGTCATTTCTAAGTGGACTCCTCCAGGATAGGTACCTTCTTGGTCATGGACATCAAAGAATGCCCTCAACTCAGCCTGAGACGAGTAAATATACCTCCCATTAAAACACCATCATGAGCACACAGTTCATTTTGAAGTTACGAAGTATTGAGTTTCGTGAGTTTATTTCTTACCCTGATTGAATCAAATGGCCTTGTCTTGAGACCACATGGAGCTTTAATCGTATTACCATGCATGGGATCACTGACCCATGTGACTATAAGCCCAGCCTGGCGCACAGCTCTTATCAGATGGGGGAGTTTAATCCGCATGTTGTCTGCTCCCATTCTGGTAATTATTGTCAGTCTTCCAGGTCTGTTGTGCGGGTTAAGAATTTCACACAATTTCACAAGCTCCTTTGGATCCATCTTATCACTCACCTGCGTGACAAGTCCAGGCATCAAGAAACCACAAAGGGGGACACCAAGAAAAGGAAGTTGCAGTGAGATTAAAATAAAAACTAAAAGAAGAGAAAGTTATTACTTGAATTCAACCTAAGTGAAACACATAAGAGCGAACTCTATCAATTCAAATACCCTGATCCATAAACCTTTAATCCAGAGATGTTTTTGCAGTAAAGTGGTTTCAGAGGAATCAAAAACAGGCCTCGGTACTCATAATTAAAACCAGAGACTACTCATAAACAAAGCTGGATAAAAAAGTGAAGCCTAGGATTAAGTGTCCTCACTTCTTCAAGTCACGTTTGAATTCCAAATAGGGTTAAAGGTATAATAGACAAGCGAATTTTCACATTTTTAAGTAAAAGTAAACCTATGTTTTGAGGTAAATTCAAGTCTTCTCAGCAATCAAAATAATCATTCTCATCAAAGAATAATTGCAGGTGCTACAGTTGCCACAAGCCTGGTAAACCCCTCGCACAAAAATCATGTTTGTTTGACCATTTACAACCAAAGAACATCATAATTACAAATTGTATGGGAGTATGAGGTTGCATCTCAAATAGTAAGAGATTGTAATAGCCATTACCTTGATGCCAAGAGGATTGGACACACCACGTAGGAATTCAACATGTGCTCCATCCAACTGCCGGGTCCTCTCACCTACCCAAAGCATGTGAGCAGAACAGTCATAATAGAGGCCAGTTGTTGAGTCCTCCCTGGTTAGAGCCTGCTCATATGGTAAATGAAGGCACTCATGAGAGGTCCAAAACTCTGTTGTGTTCATTACAGGATGATCTATAGTGAGGCCAGCAGCAGCCATGAAGCCAAGAGCTTCATCAACTCTCCGTGCAAGTTCCATGAACCTGTTACAAGCACATTTATTAAATTACAATTAAGAACTCCAAATGTTATTGTGTTTATGGCCAATCTTACTCTTGGAGATTTGGTTGGCTAATAGAATGTGACTACAGTTGATAACCAATCAAGTTTACAAATCTTATTAACAGAAAATGCTTCTAAAATTGGATTCTACCGAGCTGCTGGGAGTTCTTAATTTTGGCCATTATTGTGGATGGTCACAAAATTATATATGTTGAAAAATGAACGAGGTATCACCAACATCATGCGAGACCTAGTTCTTGTGACCCTATACCATTGTTAAAAACATATTCCTTAAGTTGTAGACTAGCTATGAGGGTAAAGAAAAATCTAACCAACAGATAATAACTTATAAACCCAGGAAATAACTCAGGTGTACCTGTCTCCTTGCTCACTATGTTCTACAAAGTCAAGATTCCATTGTGACACTCTTTGCATAGCAGCATATCCACCAGTGGCAAAAGCTCTAAGGAGATTTAAGGTGCCAACAGATTGGAGGTATGCTCTGATCAACCTTTGAGGATCAGGTGTCCTAGATTTCTTATCAAAAGCATCGGCGTTAATATTATCTCCTCGATAACTCGGTAGCTTCACGCCATCTTTTTCCTCAAAGGGGTCAGATCTAGGTTTTGCAAATTGGCCTGCCATCCTACCAACCTGTCATGAAGTAAACAAAAAAACGCCCCAAATACGTTAGTACCCCAAATGCTCCATCTTCACCAAGCCAAGCAGATTTTCCCTATGATCAACAAACAAACTAAAAATAAAGAGTAACAACTAGCAAGAGGTCAGAAACAAAGCAGCAAAACCTAAGCACCCATTTGATCAAAAAAGAATTCCAAAAACAAAAAAACAAAAAACTTTTAAGACAAGGGACCTTGATGATGGGCATTTGAGCACCAAAGGTGAGAACAACACCCATCTGGAGCAAAACTCGAAAAGTATCTCGAATATTATTGGCATTGAACTCTTTAAAACTCTCAGCACAATCTCCACCTTGCAATAAAAAGGCACCTCCCACAGCAGCACTCGCAATTCTCTCCTCAAGCTTCCTAGCCTCGCCCGCGAACACAATTGGCGGGAAATTGGTAAGGGTCTGGAGCACCGAGTGCAGTTCAACCGGGTCCGGGTAATCAGGAAGCTGGCGTGCTGGTTTAGATTTCCAGCTGTCTAAGGCCCAGTTGGAAGAGATTGTGGGCTTTGATGTTGGAGTTGAGCGCAGGGAGGCAAAAACAGAAGTGGTTTTGGGTTTGAGGTTAGGGTTTCTGGTTGTTGAGGTGAAGTTTTGGGGTTTGAGAGGGGAGATGGAGGGTCTTGCAGTGCTGAGAGTGGTTGAGAGTGCCATTTTCCTTCTTCTTTTTTTCTTTTTTTTTATTGTTTGATGATGGGGGACGAGAAGTGAAGGAAAGAGATCGGCTGTGCCGTGGCTGATATATAGAAGAAAGGGGCAAATCCGTAATAATAATGTTTAAGAGTCAATGTTTTGCCACGTCAGTTTGTTTGTTTGGTTGTAAGATATTTTTGTTATTTAATAAATCAGATATATGCGTAATCATTCCCTGTTAATAATGGTTAGGTGGGGGTGTGTGCCTGCCTAATCCCTTTTTATTTTTTTATTATTATTATATTTTAAATAAATGTATTATCAGCTTACACGTCCTTCTTCGACTAATCTTTTATTTTATTTAAGTATACAGATGGATGGTGCTTTGGAAAGATCAGTCGATATATTGAGCCGGATTTGTTTTTTTTTTTTTTTGAAAAAAAAAGCAGCAAATACAAAAAATAAATAATAATTAAATGATGAAGTTTGAATTAAAAATATCTAATTTATAAATTTATAAAAAAAAAATTAAGCTAACCAAGGTTAATTTGCAAAACTTGTGATTAAGGTAATGTAATTAAACGCTAATCAAGTGCATGAGATATTTTTAAAAATAAAACAATAATTTTTTTTAAAAAATAAAAATAGAGATTAAGAATAAATTAAAAAAAAATAGGTTGGGCACGTTGGCCTATCTATACTCTTGAACTATAAAAGGTCTAGCTTGTGCGCTAAGCCCATGAAAGAAGCTTAGCCTGCGAGTCAAGGCTTTATTTATGCTAACAACACTAATGAATAATATGCCATCCTCTTTTTATTTAAAAAAATAGCAAATGACGTCTCATCTGCTAGTCTAATTTTTCGACGATTTAGATCACCAAAAAAATTAGGCTTTAGGTATTTTTTTGCTAAAAAAAATTGATTTTCAACTTATTTTTGACTCAAACACACTTGGGAAACATCTTAGACATCTTGATAAACTCATCAATGGCCTTAAAAGAAAGTACGAAAACCCGAAACTAGAAATCTTTCTAAGTTTAAATATGTTTTTAGGCAATTTTAAAGTTAAAAAACATTCAAGTGGAACTCTTCTTATCAAATAAAACTTTTTGATACCAAGATCAACCATTTTGTTAATCAGAATTAATATCAACGCTGATTTTCTCTATTTATTGCTGGAATTTGATGAATTTCTCTCAAACCATTGATTTAAAAATAAAGAAAATAAAAATATGTATTAAAATTAACTTTGGTTTGAAATTTTGAAAATAGAATGGATTCAGAATTTATAGTTTAGAAAGTATGAGGTCCCAATAAACATTTTTAAAGTTTGAAAAAGCCATTAATTTTCTCTATTTTTTTACTTTAATCCCTATCTTTTAATCAAGTTATTTCCTTAGAAATTAACTTAAACTGACCTGCAATTTAGTCCTATAAAAACAGGAGGAAAAAAAAAGCTTTGGGACGGGAAAAGAAAGCGCTCATAACAGTGAGTCTAAGTAAAATGTTTCTATTGTGCCATTTCAATCCTCACATCTTTTAGAGTTTCTATTAATCTAAGAGGGTAACCAAAATAACTAAATAATCCAAATTAATTTTAAAAAAATCAATATCTAATTTAATTATAAAAATCAATTTAAGAAATGAAATTGAATTTTTATAAAAAAAAAATCTATTCAATTTATTTTTGATTTCAGATTTTAGATATTAAGAAGCTAACCCAATTTTTTTTTTAAAAAAAAAGTCAGAAAAGCTATAAAAAAAAAATATTAAGTTCATTACTTCAAAACCTGCCAAGACATACAGAACAGTAAAAAAAATAAAGAAAAAAGCCCTCACCAAATCGTTCTATTTCGATCTAGTTCAATTTTTCTTTAAAAAAAAATTCAATTTGGTTGGATTTTCATGCATTTATATGTTTGGTGTGAATTGAAACTCCTGTCCATGTTTAGAATTTAACATTAAAAAAAAAAACCTTTTTACTCTATCCCGACCGATCCAGTCGACGTAGTGCCTTCCTTTGCTCTCAAAAACCAATATCGGAGAAGCCATTCCAAGGGCTAGGATACAAGTCTTCCAATAATCTTACTCCCCCTCGCATACACAGGTAGATAGGTAATGGAAGTAAAAGAATGTTACATGTTAAATTGAAAAAAAAAAAAAATAGTGATGAATTGATAAGCAAATACAGCATGGGAAGGCTATGGCTATGCCAGCCCTAATATCCCGTTACTCACTCAGGTCAGGATCATTTCTCCAAGGAATACATTTAGGTACATTTTCTGTAATGTGCCAATCAAGTAATGTGAAACCAGATTATAACAAGGTCGGGTACTTTGCGTAAAGGAAGTCTCTGAGAGTCCTGGCAGCCTTCTGGCCACCCATTAG
The DNA here is from genome assembly GCA_019202695.1 of Populus x sibirica. Taxonomy (NCBI): domain Eukaryota; kingdom Viridiplantae; phylum Streptophyta; class Magnoliopsida; order Malpighiales; family Salicaceae; genus Populus; species Populus x sibirica. The sequence goes on along the minus strand of JAGMVL010002276.1, from coordinate 148,375 downwards.
TTCAGCTAGCTTCTCTACAGGAAGAAGTGTGAGTTCTGCTAAGCTCTTACATCCATCCATTATAGCCCTGTAGTTTGAATCTGTGACCCCCGGGAGCCGTCTCAGAAACTCCACAGCAGATGTATTGTAGTTCTCCGCTCTGTAATGGATAAAGGGTATAAATCATAATCAAAAAACCTGGGGAAGAAACAGCACAATGACAAGAACCGTTTTGTCCTAGTTATGTTTGCATGCATACCAAGTCAAGTAAAAAAAAATGTAGATCCAACACCCCAAAAGAAAATTCATGTGCAAAATTCAACAATCAAGTCCCTTCTCAATTACAGCATTGCAATTAGTACGTCCCCGGACTACACCAGATTTATCCACCCCACCTAAGATTTACTTTTTTAACTCCAATTTCCCACACAAAGCATCATAGATCATAATGCAATGTTAAGAGCTTATAAATCAAGGTTGCAAAAAAAGGCAGTATGCATCTTACCTAACATCATTTTCCACAATACCATCCTCCGACGGGACACCAACTCTAACTGCCTTCATCTCATCAGGTTCATCCTGATTTGCCTTCAGCGAAGCAAATATTTCAGCTGTAGCATGTAAACTGCGTGACCAGATGATTCGCAGGCGGGGAAAATGTAGAGCAAGCAATGACAGCTTGGATATAATACTAGTTGGTGTGACATCATCACCAATATCACTTGCAGACTGCAAAATTATATCCAATTAATCAAACTGGCACAGCATTACGCCTGATTAAGAACCACCTCTTTCATCTGATGAAGTTAGTTTACCTGAAATGAAAAGCTTTTATCTTGTGAAAACTCAATCAGAAGGACAGGTAATCGATAATAGCGCACCATTGTTTCCACTTGGTTGTAAAGCCGGCCTGATGTAAAGCTCATAAAAAGATCTTGGATACTCTTCCTCTCTACACATATTGACGGTGAGAGAATATAATCCCCAACTTCCAATGTAACTGGTATTATGCTCATTCCTTTCTGGTGGAGAACATTTGGGAGGCTACTCATGAACTCCCTCATGTCTACAATGACCTGAAAATGAAGCAATTCCTCAATTTTATACTTCATAGAAATTGAGAAGAGAAAAACAGTTCATCCTGAATGCTCAAAACGCTATCACATACCTGCATTTCTTTCTCAATTTCCTTTCTCCCACCAGCCTTTCTGGTTGAGTTTTGGTAACTTGAAGCTAGTGGCTCTATGGAAACATTCAATCCTAAGCAATGTCCATTCTGATCCAAAACCAAGTGAAATCCACATGAGCAAAATTAGAAATTAATATTGATCAGATATCAGAAAGTAAATGTGGATCCCTAAGGTTTTTTTTTTCAAAGAGATGAATGGATTTGTTGATTGCAAATGTTTAAATACAATTTATAATGACCGTACCTGATCAACTGGAATCATCATCAGCGATTTCTGCCTGATCAAAGATTCAAATGCTCCATTCTCCCTGCGAATACTAGCCTCAAACTTTTGGACCTCAGTAGAATCCTCATAGAAAAGAAAATACACCTTCAACTTTTTTGAGGGATTTTCAGCTTTGTAGACTTCAATTTCCCGGACAAACATCATGTCTGGATGATAAACAATGACTACAGAAGGCTTTAAGATGTCAAGTATAGGCTGATCACTTTCCAGAGCATGAAAGTGCACCGGTGGTATTGGCTTGGCATTTTGAGATCCTGTAAGGCCTAGCTCTTCAGCATGTCTCTGAAGAGCCCCTTTGTCAACAGATGCCCGCTGCAAATTCACTTCATAATAACCATCTATGGCAGCTTGATCATTTTCAACTGTCTGGCTTTTGTTTTTTGAACCAGATATTTCTGGCAAATCTTTTATCACCGTATCAATATTGCTGTCATTGTCTTTGCTTCCAGAATCCTGACCAGTTGCTTGGCCTCTTTTCTTGCGTTCTTTTCCCTTTTCTTTTGCACCTTTCATGCTGCTGTCAGCAAGAGGCTGCAGTTCATCTTCAACAACCAGTCCCCTTTTATACTGATTTCTTATTTTTGATGCTGCAGCCAACAAAACATCATGTTCCTGCTTGTTTGTGCTGCTAGCTTCCGCACTTTGCACAGTCGTCACAGGAACAACTCCGTCAAGAATTCCAAATCCTTTGGGCTCCTTTGGCTTTAGTTTTGCTTTCTTTTTCTCAGGTGCTGGCAAGCCACCTAGCTCAACTTTGCTCAACAAGTACTTCCTCCATTCTTCTTGCAACACCTTCATAAGAAAAATATACTATCAACTGGCCACATTTTAGCACATACTCATCCGGACAACACCAAGGAGAAAACATCGCTAAATGCATTTTTCACCAAATTAAAATAGATAATTGCCTACAGCTTTCAAAGAGACATTGAGCTTTGCTAAGGGAAGATAACCCTTCACTTTACATCCTATCCTTGGGACAACAGATGAAAACTACATATAACTCCACCGGGAAAAAAAAAATTGAACTTCTAAACTGGAAAGGAACTATGCAGTGAAGAGCTTCACTAGGGACAAAACAGGTAGCGCTCACATGCGGCACAAGCCCTTGCAACAGATTGGAACAAAGTGCATGCACGTGCTCTGGCCTCTACTCTGTGAAGCACTTCAACATATGATCAAAATAAATGATAGAATAAGAAAACGAAACTCAAAAAAATATCAAACAACCTTTCGAGGGCTGTGCATGATGCAATCTTCAAGCTGCATGCATGAGCATTCATCTTTGCATGCCACCAGAACAATGCCATTATCAACACCTTCGCTTTCAACCTGATCTTCTTCTCCACTTTCAACCCTTTGTCTTTCTTCCCCTATCTCTTCAAGTATCTCCTGTAGTAAAAGCGTCACATCTAAACTTAAGACTGGTAAATCCAACAATAACGAATATGCTCAAAACAACAACAGGCACTGGTAGAGCCAGAGAAAATTATGACAGAAGTTCAAAAACAAAGCCGAATCAGAGACAAATTTTCTTTCCAAGATGCATCAATTGCTTAGATTTGAAAAGTTACAACCAAATTTTCAATAAATTTATTCAATTGTGCTTAAAATACAGCCATAAGACAGCATAGATAATGGAACTCACTCACTCACACGTAACACCTTCCATTTTGGTGCCTCCTCCAGAACTTCCTCCAACACAACCCCACTACTTGTAGTTGAGGACGAAGTACCATCAGCTGCTAGGAAAATTTCAGAATGAGAAGTTATCAAAACTAATGCCGTAGAAGTGCTTGGTTAAAAGAAAGAAGAAAACAATAATGAAACTTCACCTTCTCCCTCGTTACTGTCATCACCCTTTAATTTTCTCTTTTTTCCTACTTTGTTCTTACTCTGCTCATTTAATTTCACATCACTTGATCTTGTCAAACGGAATACACGCTTCTTTGCATAATCAAATATCTTATAGCTGGGTTCTGCAAATATCCAAACAGACTGAAAACTCTGTGACACCCTAAGCGTATCCAAGTACTTCAAATAACTTACTGCATCATACCTACACAATAACTCATCAAAATCAGTCCAAAATTTTATGAGCCCAAATTACATTACTAGAACCTACAAGAACAAAAAAGAATTTACCCAGCATTTCATTGAAAATTCTCAAATAGAACATGCCCAAAAAGACTAACCCGGACACCAGTTCAAAATTTGAGAACTTTAACCTGTGTATAAAACTAGTCTAAATACTCCATTAACCAATCGAATCTCATTCACCTAACCAAACTTCCATATCAAACTAAACCCTAAAACCACAAATCAACCAACACTTTTAAATAAATAAATATATAAATTTTACACAACAATGAAATAATACATTATGGTACAACACAAAAAAGAATACCTAACAAGGTAATCCAGCAACTTCCTCAATGTCTTCAAATCCGAAACGAGCTGTTTAGTTTTCTTCCCCAAGGTATGCCAAATAGGATCCAACTGTCTCCTCACGATTTCATCAAAAGACTTGAACAGCCCATTCTCAACAGTCAAATCTTCCACGTCAACCTTATTACTCTTTCTCACTTCTTTCAAACAAGCATCCATAACTTCCAAAATCGCCTTCTGTATCCCCACCATGTACTTACTCATCGGAACCCTCACATCCACAACCTCCGGCGGATCCTTCTCCAATTCCTGCGACACATAAACCTGAAACCTCGGCCAAAGATGCAATCTTCTTATGAACAAACACTTCATTAACCTCTCCGTCTTACAAAAACCAGACACCATCGCCTGTGGCCTATCACTAAAAGCGCGGATATAAAACACATTACTATTATTCTGATTTCTATTCTGAGTAGAGGATTTTAAAATTCTAACTATGAATGCTTCGGTGGAGGTTTCTGAGATGGAGTGAGCGTTGAGGATGATTAACCCGGCGAGAGAGGAGGTTGGGATTTTATTGGAGAGGAGGTCGACGATGAGGATACGGGGAGTGATGAAGCATATTTGGCCGGAGGAGTAGAGGGAGAGGCGGTGGTGAGAGGGGAGATCGGCGGTGATTTCGATGGGGTTTGGGTTTGTGTTGTGGTGGTGGAGAATTAGGGATTTAAGGGTGGGAGGAGGGGAGAAGATTAAAAGCGTGCCTTGAGAAGGGGAGTGGAGGGAGAGGAGGGAGGAGACGAGTTTTGGGAGGGATAGACCAGATGAAAGGATTACGAGCCCGCCGGCGGGGTCTTCTAAGAGGTCTGTTATTATGTGTTCGTGGAATTGGACCATCTTGTAGCCGGTGGCGTGAAGTAGGAGGAGTAGCGGAGTACGGAGGAAACGGATTTTATACGCGGTGGATTGGAATTGGAGGGTAGTTTGAAGTGTTTTCCTTCAAAACGGCTGCGTTTTAAGTCTCTAACGTTTTTATCTTTTTTAAAATTATAGAAAGTTGACTTTTTTTTCATGGAAAAATCATTGATAAGAGGCGTATATATTACATTACAACTATTTTTTTAAAAAAAAAATCATGTTATAGTTTCATTGTGGATTTCAATTTGTGATTTTATTTTTCATTTTGATCATTTTTTTTATTTCAATTTTATATTTTCATGTGTTGGTTTTGGTGTTTTGTGAGTTAATAATTTCTTTTCTTTTCATATTATTGAGAAATAATGATTTTGATATGATTTCAAAACTTAAATTGAAGATCATTTAATTAAATATGATTTTAATTTGTAATATAAAGACACCTTTAAAAAAATATGAATTAAACTAGATTAAAAAAAACAACTCAACATGGCATATCTCAAATTCGTATAGAAAAATATAATTTAGTTTACATATTTTTCATTGACTTATTCTTTGATCTTTAGTTTTAGCATTTTTAATTTTGATCCAAAACTTTATCTTGTTCATATTCTAGTATTTGAATTTGAAAAAAATGATAAAAAACGGTTAGTTTGTCATATTTTAATGACAAAAAAAAAGCTGATTTGGCTATAGTTCCTTCAATAAGATGAGTTTTATTGAAACATTTTTTTCCCCTTCACCTTACTAAAAAAGAAAATCGAGCCTCGAGATTATTTTTTTGGGTTAATTTTTCATTTTTTGCATGATTAAAGGTTAGTTTGAGACTAAAAAGTGGTTTATCGGGGGGATATGTGGTGTTTTTTTAACTATTTTAAGGATAAAAATAATAAAAACCGAATCGAGAAACAAAAAAACCAATATGGCATGTCACAAATTCCTATAGGAAGATGCAATTTAGTTCACATATTTTCATTGACTTCTTACTTGATCCCTTTAGCTTTAGCATCTTTAGTTTTAATTGAAAACTTTATCTTGTTTCTATTTGAGTCTCTAAGTTTAAGAGAAGAGAAAGAGAAAGTGATCGAGTATATATATTTTTGTGATAAAAAATTTAATCTTAGTGTCAATAAGTTCTATTTAACAAAAAAAAATTAATTAAAGTGTTGTTTATCCTTCATCTTGCTTCGAGTTTATTTTTTTTATTTTTTGCATGATTAAAGGCTACATTAAGGTAGGAAAATGGTTTATTGAAAAGAATGTGGTGTTCTTAATGATGTTTTAAAGTGAAAAAATGATTAAAATGATTTTTTTTTAGATCTTGTGTGTTTGGTATTGTGGTAGTTTTTGTGGTTGTGGTTTGAAAAAAGTTGTTTTATAAAAAGTATTTTGGATTGAAGTTGGTTTGGTATTTATATATGTTTGGTTAAAACTGTGGTTGAAATTGAGGTTGAATAAAAAGTAATTTAATGTGTTTGGTTAAAAAAATACTTTTCAAATTAAGGTTATAAAATAATTAAAATATATATATTAATATTGATGGTTTTTAATTTAAATATTGTAGATTTAACTACTGCTATTACATTATTAAATAAATAATACTTATTGGGATTGCGATCAAACTCTGCAAATACTACGTCATCAAGCAATCTCCTTATAATTTTTCAAATAAACACAATTAAAAATAAAAATAAAAATTTAATTTTTTTAATTGAGTCGGACCGTTTCAGCGCATTTAGTTAGCTTAAGAATTCAATTATAGTGTTTGATTTAAATTCAATTCATAAATAAGTTGAATTAAGATGTTTAAAAAATATAAAATTCAATTCATTTTATTTTTTATATTACCTTTATTACTTTTATTTTATTTTTTCAAAGGTATTGAAAAAAATAGGCTAGATAGATTTTTTTTTAATTTTTTTTTTAATTTTTATGATATTTCTAGAGATTAAATTTATTTTTTATTAAAATCTTTAAATTAAACTTTATTTCAAGGGGTAGAAAACATGTTCTGTAACCTTTTCTTTTGTCAGTTTGTGCCAAAGGGTAAAAAACACTTTCTTCTTTGAGTCAAAGGGTAACTGTCAAAGAATAGAAAACAACTACATGTTTTGACGTTCGGACTTCACCATAAAATAATAATTAGAGTCAAACATCAACTTTCCAAGTATAAAAAACTTTGGAATTCAACCAGTGAACAGTACATCATTTGTCACTACTTTAACAAAAAAATGGTAGATGCATGTCATCATCCGCCTAATTTAAAAAACAAAAAAAAAACACAAGGTGGCTAGATGAGGGAGCCTGACCTTGTAGGGCCCCACACATATGGTTTTCTCTGTTTTGGGGTAATATACCTTTGCTTGTTTTTTTTTTAAAAGTTTTTTAGATTTTAATTGTGATTCGATTGAATAAAATAGTAAAAACTTATACTTGCAATATTATTTCGTTAGATATTATTTATTTTTTAAATTGTTTTCAAATACAATTATTGCAGTTTTTTTAGCATTAGCAATTGCTTTTTTATACTGCCTTTCATTTTTTTTTATTAGAGTTTAATAAAAAATTATTTTAATTAAATATTTAATTTTAAGATATCATTTCGTTACATATTTTTCAATTTGGTATTTTCTGTTGTAAAATTATAACATTTTTTATAATAATGTTAGCAATTATTTTGTTAATTATTGCATGTGAACCTATTATACAAAATATTTTTAAGTCATGGATATTCAATTAAAATGAAGTTCAAATCACTGTGATTTTTGTAAAAAAGAAATCATTGTTGTTACTTTTTTATTTAATGAATTATGTTGCTTGTAAAAAATTATATTTTTTCATTTAAATAACGTAAAATTACGTGAATAAAAAAAGAAAATTTTGATGAAAAACAACATTTTTCCTCCATGATTTTATATTTTGCCTTTCATCTTAATTTTTTTTTTTTTTACCATTGTATGATTAGTTCAAAGATAGATTCAAAAAATTCCATTAGGTAGAGTGTGAGCAATATATTATTCTTATTTTATTAATATATTTGCATCAAAATTATCAAAACATATTTTTTGTTACAAAACTTTATGTTATGGTTCTGATAAATTATTATTTAAAAAATATATATTATTTGGTAAAAATATCATAAAAGGAAGCGCATTGCATTAACAAGACGAAGGAGTTTTAATTAAAAAAGATACTTTTCTTCTTATTATTTCAAATCATTCATTTTTTTTTGCTTTCATTTTTATTAAATAGACAACATAAGTCAAAAAACTATATTTTTTTTTGTTAAAATAATATATTAATAAGAGAAATAGGAATTATACTATAAAATTATTTTGTTTCAATAAAATTTAAATTATATTTTCTTATAAAAATAATTATATTATCATATAATTAAAAAATATGAAAAGTTTTTCATGTTAAAAGATTAAATATCTTAATTTATATTTATATTTTAATTTTTTAATGTAATTATTGTTTTTCAGCAACTTTCTCTCTATACAAAAATAAAAAAAAAGTTTTATACAAAAACTAGAACTTGAAAACTAACGAGAGTGAAAAGAAATTCATAGGAAAATAGGTAGACCAAAGAGAACTTTTTCGCACTTCTTTGTTAATGATCAATTAGTTTCCCATGTTCTTACTTTTGTCCTTTGTTTTTGAATTTTACTCTTTCTTAAGAAATTAGACATTAAATTGGCCATAAAAATATGCAATAAAAAAGAAAAATAATTCGATGATCAAAATAAAAATATAATAAAAAACTACACTGCTACAATACAATGTGAGTTTCTCTTGTAATTGTAACAAAAAGTATTCATGGCCTGGCCAAGTAGAAACATTTTTAATCTGATTTCATATTTGTGTCAAGATTTCCCCACCCGTCGAGTCTTCGCACCAACAAGGTAACTGGCTTTTCCAAGACAGACACGTTAATATTGTTCCATACATCCGATTTGGTGGGGAGCTGCGCAATTTTCTCTGCAATTTCCATGTCTTCTGGAAGAACAGAACCGAAGACAGTGTATGCTTTCTTCCATTCTTGGTGATCGGCTAGGCTAATGAAGAATTCTGGACCAGAGCCAATCCAGGCCACTGAACCCCTTCTTATGTATGGGCACTCTTCAGTTGGAATTTTCTTGAATGTTGTTCCTTGAGCTTCTAATGTCCCTTGAATTATTGCAAAAGGAGGCCCAAAAGGAGCCTGGGAATACGAGCAATGAAGGATTGAAATCATGAAACCCCTTGGCAAGCATGCATGAAATCTTTATAAATAACAACATGCGATAGAAATATGATACTCCCTAGGTGAAACTACCACTCATCAGAACCGCAGTGGGCAACATGATGCTCCAAACTACTACCAAAAACTTGCATTTTCACAATTCTTATTACAGGACAAATAAGAGAACTCGCACGACTTACCTTTTTTATGTGATTTCCTTCTGAATCCCACAATTGACCTCGGCCCTCTGCACGATAAAATTGGCAACCAGCACAATGACGTAGTGTGAGCAGCTCAAGAATGTAGGCTACAGAATGGGGAGCACAGTCTGGGAAGAGCTGCACCAAGCAAGTTTTTGTCCAACAACTGTTAAATAGAGATGCATAAAATCGAAGAATCTGAAGAAACAGATCAACTCCATGAGTGGAGTGTATCACAATTAACTTGTCCGAGGCATTTAGAACACAAAAGTGCCTAAAGAATGACCACTTACTTTTATATGAAGAGTGCCATATTCTGTTTCCAGGCCAACAATGCCCTGAAATAATAAGCAAGAACATTAATAGAGGAGATCCTAAAATTAAGGTAGGACCTGCAGCAATGACAATCGTATAAAACACAGAGGAAAGTAGCAGCATCAAATTTCTTGGTAGGCCAAATGATAATCACCACAGCGATTTTTTATAATCAAAATACAGAGACATGTCATAGTTTCATATCAACTGCAGCGGCAATAGAACAACAAAAAAACTTCAGCAATCAAAGAGCACAAACATCAAGCTACAGAAACTTCAGTACTCAAACTTTGTACTTGTTTGTTTATGCATTACAGGCGCAAACGAATTAGCATCTGACTACATGAGAGACCGGTTGTCAAAAATTCAGTGTAAAGTCTCTCCAAAAGCAATGCACCTTAAGAATACCATGGAGCCTGATAACAGGTAAACAATCTTTCGCATAGAGATCATGCAAAAGGAAATGGCAAACATATCTTTCAATTGTTCAACAGAGTGTTGGTAAAAGATAGATGTCCAATGACAAAATTCCACCATGATCTTCGTGATCGTAACTCTAAAAACTTAAGACAGCAACGATATCAAATTGAAGAGTGCGTACTGCATGTTGGCTACATATTCTGTCTCATAAAGTGGAATCAAATTTCACCAAACTGAAATACCTCTCCTTTTCCAAAGATAAGCCCAGAAGTCCAAATAACATGGTCCCCTGCTTCCTGTCGATCAGGGGCAAATATATCCTTTTGTTTCTTCAGCCAACACTGGAGAAATGAAGCAAGTTAAAGTAAAGAGATTCTTATCATCATCATTGAAACTTTAGCATTTCATTCAAATAACTACATGCAACACCACCACAGACTCAATCATCAAAAGTGCAAAGAAAAAAGAATTGCATAAAGAAACAGGGTTTGAGAGGTCTTGGAGCTGCTAACTCAGAATTATCCAACTTGTTCTTTATAGATCGGCTTAATTTATCAGTTCAACATCTAAATCAGTTCATTGAATTAAGTCAATGATCAATCCAGGGTTTGAAAGGGCATGATCACAGCATCGTTTAATCATCTGTTTTCAGAATCAAATTCCATGAAGAAATAAGATTCATTCTTGTCCATCAATCAATCCAACATTTCAACCATGTAATTCAAAATAACAATAACAATTCCGGCAAAAACATTTAAAAGTCAAAACGGAACCAAAATTTCAATCTGACCTCCCCAAATTTAGACCCGCAAGCCTTTTTATTGCCACAAAACACCCAAGTATCACACAAGCAAGGCCCATCAATGCCAGTGCACATAGCCTTACAAGCCTGACAACACTCCTTAGAAGAATTGAACTTATGATCTGACCCCCACTTCACTGCACCTCCCCAAAGCTCCAACTTCTCAACCCCTCTACAACACCCACCATCATTACTCTCCTCTGCCAATGTCAAAGGCTCAAAGTTTGAACCTTTAGAATTTGTAATAGAATTGAGAGCTACGGAGAGAACAGTGTAGACTAAAGCACAAGAAATAAAACCCGCCAAGAGGAAGGTGAGAGAGATGAAACGGGATGGTTCAGAGTCGTTTTGGCGGCGACCCATTTGAGATATTGGTTTGGAGGGGAAAAGCCAGATGGGGATTCGAATGCTTTGGATTGAGGAGTGAAGGAGGAAAGGAAAGGAGGGGGGTGGGGGGTGTCAAAGTCAACGGTCAATCTATGACAATGTGTGGAAACTATGAAGTAAGCAGATTTTTGTTATATGTGAATTGATAGAGTGATAGTTGTTATTTTTTAAAGTGTTTTTTTTTTAATTTATTAAAATAATATTTTTAATATTTTTAATTTATTTTTTATGTTAATATATTAAAAAAAATTTAAAATATTAAAAAAATTAATTTTTTTATAAAAAAATACAACTCCTACTATACTTTAAAGTTTTTCACGGCAATAAAAAAAAGGTTAAAAAAATTAAACAAACGATTTTATTTTTAAGGGATCATTTTGTGGTGATTTAATTTGATAATGCTTCAATTACTTTAAATTTTGTAGTAGAAATGTGATAAAAATTATTTTTCAAAGTATTTTTTATTTTAAAATATATTAAAATAATATTTTTTTATTTTTAAAATTTTATTTTTAATATTAACATATTAATCATGTAAAAATATAAAAAAAAATTAAAAAAAAACAATGAAGAATTAATTCATTAGTGATGTGTATTACTGTGGGAGATGGGTCCCAATCCAGCCACCATTTTCACATTGCAGAATTAAGAACGAATTTAATTTAACTTTTGTGATGGATGAAATGAATGTAATGGAAGCCCTTTCTTTTTCGCCTTATATTCTGCAATTACAGAATGACTAGAAATTACAAAACAAAACCCCACCACACTGACTTATTTGTTTGAAATTTTATTTCGATTTAAAATATTTTTTATTTAAAAATATATTAAAATAATATTTAAAAAAAACTATTTTAAAAATTAATATATTAAAACAATCCGAAAACATTAACAAAAAAATTAATTTTTAGTGAAAAAAATTAAATTTTTTTTAGAAACACGAGTTGTACATCACTATAATTCCAAGAAAAATTAAAAAAAAAAAGAATTGATAGAAATTTTATTTAACTATTTTATTTTTTTCATTTAAAAAGTAAAAATGACATCGCATTATAGCAGAAGATAAGTTAATTAAAAACTTAATTACACTTTGATTTTATGTTTGTAGTTTGCATAATTTATAATTCAATGCTAAAAGTTTATTTATTTTATGTTTTGGTCCCTATATTTTCAAGAATGAAAAAATCATCATAAAAGAATGAGGAAAGTTAAAGATTTCAAACGAATATTTTAGTGACTAAAAAAATCGATGTTGCTGTATATTAGTATGTTTTGACAAGGGTGGTTTGATGAAGATTCAACAAGATTTTTATTGATTTTGATTTTTTAGTTTTTTTATTGAAATTTTCTTCTAACAAGAAAAGGACTTGTTTTCGCAAGGAAAAAAAACATAAATAAGGATGGAGGATTTTGGCTAAAGAAATATGTTTTTTTCATTCATTTAAATTTCTATAAATGTTTATTTTAGTCGCTTTAAGTTTTCACTTAAAAAACCTCACTACCTATAAAAAAATATATTGATGAAAAAATAAATTTGACAAAAATATAATTTTTTCTATAAAATTTAAATCATCCAAATCTTATAAATATTTGCTTTAATTATTATGTAATTAAATAAAAATAGATATAAGAAATCACTCCATAATCATGCACAATCAGACTACTAGTTAACAAAAACTCTTAATAGTGTTATAAAAATAGATAATAAAAGCGCGATTCATTATAAATTGAAATAATGAATTTATATTTTTGCCCTTGATTCACGGGGTTCATTTGTCACTCTATAGTTGTTAAGGGGCAGTTTATTATTTTTTTTAAAAATTGCACAGTAAAATTACTTTAATACCACTAAAAACAAAAAAAAACACTTAACTATGGTCCAAGAGATTTTCAATTTTTTACTTTTTTTTAAGCACAATATAGTGACTCAATTGCTATTAGAATCAAAATTCTCAAAATATAGCTTTCAGGAACTTTTGCATAATTTCATAAAGTTTTTCCTAGTGGTTATTTGGTGTTAGGAGCAATGTGGTAATTTAAAAAATAAAAAATAAAAGAGCAGATGATGCATGCGTTCATCCGCTTCACCGCACATGTAGCTGACTATGTTGGTGAAAAACTCCCTTTTAACATGTCATTGAATTCTAAGTGACGTTCTTTTTCTCTAAAGGCGATGTGTGTTGGTTAGTTCTTGATGGATTGTTAATGACAGTGTTTTTTTTCTCTCCCCTCCCTTAAAATTCACGCTAATATTTAAAATTTCAAGGTAGTCCTCTTAATTGTCAAAAACTAAGTATATGAGGCCTTTTTATAATATTTTTTTATTTTTTTAAGTTTACAATTCAATCTAAATTTATCATTTTTTTGTGGGCCAGGAGAGTGAGCTTAGCATGTAGGTCTACGCACACCTAGCCTCTTTTTAAGATGGCCATGCACCTTTATTATTATTTTTTTTTGTTTTATAATAAAGTTCTCTTTCAATAAAACGATTTTTAAAAAGTATCAAATTATGTCCTAATTTTCATATAAGATGAGAGACTTTTCTAATAATATTTATAATTACTTCATAAATAATTATATATAAAACTTGAATTATTTTTTTTATAGTTGTATAAAAATAATCGGGATATTATTTTTTACTTCTTGGATGAAAATTGTTTTACAAATCACGAAAAAGGTTTTACATGAAGAACCAAGCTTTTGACATAATAAAAAAAGAAGCATTATTTATCAAAATAAAAAAGAAATGAATGAATAACGAAAATGAAATTTCATTTAAATAAATTGCTTATAAGAACAACTGTTTTATTTTATAAAAAAAATAACACAATATGTATCAGTCTCAATAACTCTAATTAATACTCAATTTTAATAAAACATTTAAGAGGATTATTTATAAAAAAAATATTTTGATGCAATAGGAATCTCATAATTATAATAACTTTATAATTTTTTTTACAAATCATTTTTTTCACAAAGAATTTATTTTTACTCTAGACTCATTAATCAAATAATAGATCTATTAATCAAATATAAATGAATAATAAAGATAAATAAACCATTTATTAATAATAAATATACTTTTATATAAACAAAATTTATGTCACGTGTAACCAATCAATAGATACAAGGTATATACACTAATAAAATACTTATAAATTTCAATTTTGTATACATGTTATATAACAAATACCTACATATTAGTTTTAGGTATCTTGCAAACTTGAGTTTATGAAAACATCTACTTATTTTCATAAAAAAATAAAACACAATATATATTGATATCAACAACTCTAATTAATATTCAATCTTGTTAGAACATCGACAATAAATATTTAGAAACAATAATTTGATGCAATGATAATTTTATAGTCATAACCACCTTGTAATTTCCTTCGCAAAATATTTTTTTTCCTAAGAATTTTATATTTACTCTAGATTTATTAATAAAATATGAATAAATATTAAAGATAAAAAATGCCTTAATTAATAATAAATATATTTTTTTCATAAATAAAATCAGTGTCATGTATAACCAATCGGCTAGCTACATGGTATATACACTAATAATGATCTACCAAACCATTGTATCTATGAATCTTTATATATTGGTCAGACAATCTCTATTTATGTGGAGGATTGTTAGAAATTTGTTTTAAAAACATTGTTAATAAGAACATTTCAGGTCAAATTAAAAAAATGATCCACTCACTTTTGTGGTTGAAACTTTATTTGAAATTATTCACTGACAAATGTTCTTAAACGTAAAACATTAACATAATTAAAATAAATTATGAGTGAATAAAAAAATTGATTTCAAATAACTCTTAGCTTATATATATTTTTATGAAACCCAAAATTCTTTATCTCATATTAGAAAATTACAAGATTTTCTTGTAGTTTATATAGTGGAGAGTTAAAGAGTCATAAATAAGTCTAAGTGAAATGGATTTGGGCTTAAACCACACGCACTCGCTTGCTAAACTCGGGCCTGAACCCTAGGTCTCTGGCCACTAGTTCTAGGGCATAGGCTCGGGGGTTTTTACCAATCTATTTTGGAATTAGAATTGGATTTGTTATAAATAATTATTTGTCTCATAATTGTTTTTTACCACTCATTTATTTGTTCATTCTAGATAGTCTTCTTCTTTAACCCAAATATTTTTATTTATACTCGAAATGTTATATTTTAAAGCCAAAAAAATATCATGTTAATTTAATTTTTATGACAAGTAATTAAAGTAAAGTAAAAATAATTATTACCATAATTAATTTTGTATTAGTTTTAATTCCAATAATCAATATAAAAAGGAGTTGAAAGAGATATATTTTTAACACTTAGAAGTAGCTTTATAGCCTTCTTCTCTATTATTTTTCCCAACTTATCTTGCCTTTTTTTTCTTTGTTTTAGAGCTTAAATTCCAGTCCTTCTTAGAGAGATTTTATGTTTCTGTTGTTCTATTTTTTTATGTGATGGATGTGTTTTAAGGTAGCATGATTTATTTTTTAATTGGAAAACTGCTTATGTTTAATAAAATAAATGAAATGATAAATAATAAAGAATGTGTTAATGTAAATTAAATAATAAAGCGAGAAGCTAATCATCCTAATTAAAATAAAATATAGATGCAAAAACATTTTTTTTTACATTGGCTACCTATTACATTTTACACATTTTAATTTATTTTATGTTAGGGATTAATTTTCATTGTTAATAATAAATTATTTTTATTTTTATAAGTGCACCATTAAAATAGAGCTCGTTTATATAAAATATATATAAAAAATTACACACAAATTATAATAATTTCTTGAAGCATCATGGAATTAAAGAAAAAACTTTAAATACCATCACTGTTTTTTTTACTCAACTATTCTCTAAAAGGATTTGGCATTGACTTGGCAAGCTTCTCTCAAGTTCAATGGAAGTTTAATTTATTACGAGAAAGGATAAAACAAGAAAGCAAAAACTTAATAAAATAAAAGAAAACGAAAACGAAACTTTATAGACTGTTTACATGCTAACCTTTTAATTGCTAAAAAATAGTGAACAAAGTCCATTTATTAGCCGAAGAAGAGGACAATGTCAGGCTTCTCTTCCACGCACGTCGAGCCCAAGAAAAAAATGAAAAGAAAAGGCTTAGCCCAACCCAAGCTTGGATGGGCTTAAAGAGCTGAGTATGACGAAGAAGCCTATCAATGACCCAGCGCCCTATTTATGCAAATGAGCTTTAACTAATAGGGTTAAAATTCACCCTTTCTACTCTTTAAATTTAACCACGGAGAGGTATAACTCAACTGGTCAGATTTTAGGTTTGTTTTCTAGAGATTACTAGTTCGAGTCTCACAAACTTCAGGGTCACTGGAAGCTTACATGGTCATTAACTTCAGGACCCGTGAGATTAGTCGAGGTATATACAAGTCAACTCAACACTTATATTAATAAATAAAAAATTAACCACGTTTGAATTTTAGAAGGGATTAATTATTAAAGGTCATGGAGTACCTCCAATAATATTATTTCTTCGTTCTATCTCTTTTCTCAACATATACACCAAAATAATTTTTAATAGTCTCTCACCATTTGATAATATAATTATCAAATCTTTAATTATAAATTTATCAAACATCTTTAAAAATCAACTTTTACACTTTTAAAATTTTTTCTTCTAACAATTCATTTGTATTATTTTTAATTCATAATAAACATAAACTAAGAGTTTGCCATTCAATTGCTTGTTAATGTAATACTGAACATAAACAATTTATGTTTTTTTATTGTTGAGAGGCTTTGTTTATTAGGTGTTTATTTAAAAATATGGTGTGATGTAATTGAAATTGTATTTTATTATCTCAATCATATTTTTTAAAGTATTTAATTAATTAACCCATACCATTGTTTTGCATGAGTCTCATCAAAACTCTATCTTGAAATCTTAGTTAAGAAAAAACTATAATTTATAACTTTTTTAAACATGTTTTTTTTTAAATTATAATCACATAAATTATCACAATATCAAATTCTCCTTAAAGTTTTTCTTGTTTTGGAATTAGTAATTGAGTTGAAAATTTTATTTATTTATAGTAAATAGATATATTTTATCTCAAGATTTAGGATTTGTTTATTATTTATTTTATCAAAAAACCTGTAAATAATAATGAATATAAATTTTTTCTTTCGATTGCATTTCTTCATTAATTTTTTTGGGATACTAGCTATTGGATATGTTTGGAGAGTATTTATAGAATTGAATTTTAGAACAATTTAGATTTGTTTTGAGGTGTTTAATAATTTATAAACAAAACTTTTTTATTGTTTAAGGTTGATTGACAAATGATTAAGGAAGGCAACGAAGGTTCATAGAGGTTCCGTCTCCGTTTTTATAAAGGCCTCCTAATCTTTATATTCGTCTTCGATTATATCATAAACAAGTTTTTATCATTCATACCCTTTTCATTGAAGGCAAATCTCCAATTGAGGTACCCAAAAAAATTCCATGATCAATTTTCATCAATTAAAGTGCATAATTCATGAAAAAAAAATCAAATGTTCTATATTTATCAAATAAAAAACAAATTACATAAATTATTTTAGATTGGTAAGAAATTATAAATATGAATTGTTTATATATATATATATATATATATATATATATATATATATATAAAATTTTGAGTATGGAGCTTAATTCCATTGAATAATATCTCCTCCATCTTCATAACTAACAGAATAAATGATATATTTTTATTTATTTTTTATTTATGTTTTTCTTTTTATTCACCTTGATTCAGGTAAATAGACTCAAACTTTCGTAAAAGCAGATACAATTATCATCTCTTCAAAAGACTCAAATTGATTTTTAAAATAGACTAGATATTTTTTTTTTCATGTCAAATGACTAACTCACAAAACTTACGATCCATATCATGTGACTCTAATAACCTCATAAAAAAAAATTAAAAAACAATAATGAACATCAATTCTCAATTAATTCAATGTTGAAGGATAAAATTAAGAGAAAAAACTAATTAAAAAAATAATAATAAAATAATTCAGGTCAACACGGATAATCCGCAAAACTCGCAATCCGAGTCATGAGATAAGAATAACTCTGTAGAGGAATAACTCTATATAAAATAAATCGAAACAAATTATGAAGTTCAATATTTAATAAATTCAATATTAAATAATAATTTAAAAAAAAAATCAAGTTTGAAATTAAAAAAAAAAATCCTGAAAAAATTCGATGAACAAAACAAAAGAAAGCCTTGGAATTTTAATATTGAACCCTTTTAGTACGTGTTTTAACTACAGTAAAATGTAAAAGCCATTTAGCATATGCTAATTTTAAAATTATGATTTTATAAATGTAAAGGGTGATTTGAACAAAAAGCAATGTCGCATGAGCTGATTGGTTAGCACCGTGCTCGCAAAGTTTGACCAAGCAGCCCTAAACATGCCTCGTTGACTGGTGGCTTTCAACGCGTGAAAAGGGAAATGGAGGAGCGCTAGACAAACAAAGGATACAAAAAATAACGGCAGTCAGAAGGAAGTGGCAGTTGGCGCAACCCCCCCTGAAGGAAAGAAAAGCAGCCTGACCCCCCACTTTCAAGGAACCAGAATCCTCAGGTCATTAATTTGTTGATTTATTAAAATTAAAAAAAAAACCCTTAATGCACACTCTAAACGATTAAGTTTAATTATTAATTTTCCCTCTTAACACAAAAAAAAAAACAATAAGCTTTGTGTTGGGGTAGTTTGTTTATTTCCACAAGAATCATTAGGCATTATATGATTAATAAGGGACAATCTAGTCCTTTTGTTTTAATAATGTCTTACTAAATTTTTTTAAGAAAATGATGAGGAGTGATTTGGTATTTTTTAATTTTTATATGCGCAGTGTTAAAAGGCTGATAAAAAACTATTCAATTTTTTTAATAGTTTTTCTATATAGAGTAAAAACTAAATTACTCCTAAGTAAAATTTATTGGGTTTGCATAAATTCAAGTTGTTTTTTTAGTGGTTAATAAGTTGTCATGAGAATAGTTTGGTATTTTAACATTCATTATAATTATTTTAAAAAGTTATTGAACGCGTTACTAAGTGAGCGCTACCAGCAATCTTTATTATTGTTCTTTTTTTATTGGTGGCGCGCGTGTATAATGAAAAGCGATAATTAAGCTTTAGTAGTTTTTTTCTTTGCTTTTTTTTTTTCATTGTCAAAATATAAATGTGTCATTTTATTTTTGTATCTAATTTGATTTTTATTTTTTTAATTACTTTAATTTAACCCGAACCCGAGATGGCTCAAGTATTTCTTTCATCTTTTTTTTAATATTTTTTTTAAATTTCACCATTCAATAGAGTTATTTAATAATTGATCTTCATGTTATTATTTAATTTTCTTTTGATGAGTTTCATAGTTTTTTTTATGTTACTAATTTTTTTCCAATTTAGTTATTTAATGTTGTTATATTTTTTTGTTCATGTTATTAAAATTAGTGAAGCTTATTAAACTTAATTAAGTCAACAACACTGGTCTCAATTTATTTTTTAGGAATACTTGCAATTATTTTTTAGAAATTCTTGTATAACCGTGACATTTATATTTTATGTTGAAAACAAATATGGGTCATGCGGCGGGAAGTCGTTATTGTACAATACCAAATTTATAACACGATCCTGTAAAATAATATGATATGATATTATTTTAATCTAAATAAATTGAAATCAAGTTTCATTCGCTTGAAAGAAAGGAAGGCAACGTATCTGAAATTAAAACGTGCCTGCTTTAATTACTTACAGTACCGTGTTCAATTTTAATATTGAAATCTTTTTGAATTACTTCAAACATTTGACAAATCTTGACAGAAGGAAGAAGAAGAAGAAGAAGGGCTTGAGAACTAATTGATTATTTGGTCATTCAACAATGGCAAGTTATCATGTTGGAAAATCCAAAATGTCGACTTCTTTTTATTACCGTCTTGTATTATGGTAGTTTCTGTTTTTTTTTTTCAATTAAAAAAAAACCACTTTACACTTAATTGTATTTTAAATTTTAATTTTATAAAAAATACAATAACATGGTTTTTATTTGTTCATTTTACATATAAAAATTCATTTTACAGTCATTTTAACTATGTGTGTGTGTGTGTGTGTGTTTTGGAACCAACGCCTTGCACCAATAACATGAATAATATTACTCTAGATTTTTTTGTATTTTTTGATTATATAATTTTATTCGGTTATTGAAAGCTCAAATTTCTATGAAGATCAGATATCGATCTTTTGTATCCTTTAGTGGCTTTTAACTTAATAACCCAAAAATGCATAGAATTATTTTAGACAGTTCAGAGATAAAAGAAAACTACCATACCATAGTCAATGATAATTAATGGTTCTGGTAATTTTCTTAAAAAAAAAATTTATATAAAAGGATTAATAATAATAGGATGGAGAGAGGATAGCACAGTGCTTGTGATTGTTCTATTTAAAAAAAATGAATTTTTAATTATTTTTTAATTATTTTGATGGACTGATGTTAAAAATAAATTTTAAAAAATAAAAAAATATTTTTTATAGAACGACATGGATCAACTCGGGTTAATTTGCCAAACTTGTGAACTGGATTATGTGACCATAATAACCTTTTAAAAAACAAATCAAAATAAATTATAAAACTTATTTTCTAATAAATATATTGTTGCGGGATAACATTGAATAAAAATAATAATTATAAAAAAACTCAACTTATCATGAAATTGGAATACTTCTATAGAAAAAACTTAAATAAACAATGAAACATAATTGTCGTTTCAATGAAGAATGCTTCTGGTAGGAGGTGAAGAATAAATTCAACTCTTTTTTTTTTTATTCTTTGTTAATTATGTGTATAAGCTTGATTAAAGCTAACTAAGTCCTTCTTGGTTCTTGAAATCAAGGTTGTTAATTCCATTCTGTTTTGTCCAGAATAATCGAAACATTTCGTACAAATTAAAAAATAGAACAAAACGGAACAATTTTCATCTCATTTTAAATCTCGGTCCGTTTTTTATTTTTCGGCTAAATTTCAGCCAAATATTCCGGTTTCATTCCACATGTTCCGTTCCGGTCTTGAAAAACCATTGAATCAAATTAAATCTGGTTCAATTTAATTAATTAAACCACCAAAGTATAAAAAGCTTTTTTCCATTACTATTTTCAACAACAATGATAATAATAATAATATTGAAAATTATTATTACTATCTTCATTAACAATGATATTAATTTTTTAAAATTAGATTTATCACTAATATATATGGTTTATATTCATGTTGTTTTTTTCATATTTATACTTTATAGGAACTTGAGCAAAACAATGGATACTTTAGATCCCATTAGCCTTGATAACATAGATCTAACTTTATATTTAAAATATTTGTGTTAAAACATTTTACTTTCATAATATTTTGATATTTTATTTAAGTGGAATTACTTTAAGTTAAAAATCTATTTAATCTTGACTATTTAGAAATATTTTAAATTTTAAAATTATATTTATTTGACATTGTGTTTGTATTGCATAATTTATAATTAATTTATCTTGAATTTAAATTATATTTGTTGAATATATATATATATATATATATATATATATATATATATATATATATATAAACAGTATAATTTCAAAACTACACGCTAAAACACTTTAAAATTAAAACATTTTATTTTAATTAAAAATACAAAATATTTATCGAAATAAAATTAACAACCTTGCTTGGAACATAAAAGTTAATGGCAACAAAACAATCGAATAAAGGGAAAGCAGAAAAGGCGATGCCTCCTGGGATCTCCCTTGGTTTGTAAGCCAACGGATCCCAACCGACAGGGTCCACTAACAATTATTATAAATAAGAAAAAAAAAAAGCACAAGAAAATCTTTAAATATATACAAGGCAACAAGAAAATTAATTAAATAGCTTCTACATTTATTTAATTAAATAAATTAAAAATTATCTATGCTAATAAATAAATAAAAATATTAACAGGTTTATTCAAGTTGTAGAGCTACAGCTCGGCTACACAAACCAAAGACAAGTGGAATGATACTGCTACAGCAGAACTCGAACAACTTGAGCAATAATGTTGATTTTAGGATAAATAAGTAAAGTAATAGACAACAGAACTGAGCACGTGTCACCTAGTTGACCGTTGACTAGGAGGCGTGAGATTCATTATTTTCCACTGTGTGGATTCTCGAGATCCAGGAGATAACATATTTTAACAATAGGAAGCGAACAGATAGAAAATGCAGCCGTGAGAGACACCTCCATGCTGCTAGAAAAAGGGTTCCCGTTGAAAGTGACGTATACATGCAGTTTTTTTTTTTAAAAAATACTGAATAATTTCAAAAAATGTTTATTTATTTTTTCTTCGACAACGTAAACTTAATGTATCCATTTAATAAATGGAAA
This sequence comes from Populus x sibirica, assembly GCA_019202695.1. Classification (NCBI taxonomy): domain Eukaryota; kingdom Viridiplantae; phylum Streptophyta; class Magnoliopsida; order Malpighiales; family Salicaceae; genus Populus; species Populus x sibirica. The sequence continues at coordinate 125,813 of JAGMVL010002276.1, read as the reverse complement.
GTCAACTTTTTATTTTATTTTATTATTTTATTTTGCTAGCCCTATTTAATAGCACAATGTATACACCACTTTATGAAACCCGTCATGAAGACCAGCGATTTTCAGAAATAAATATATAATATGCTGCAAATGCAAGAGGGGTATTTTGTAAAGTGTGAATTTAGAAAGTCAACAAATAGAGCAAACATTTTTAATTATTAAATCAACAATAGAAATTAATTACATTGATATTTTAGATTGAGCTCACCATGCAATAATTTGAAGCATAAATATTTAATTAATTATTAACAAAACAATAAAGGACATGACTAAATCATTGTAGCCATGCTATTTATTATAATAATATTTTATATTTTATATTTTTTTATTGAATTTTATTATTTAGTATTGAATTAATTGTAAATCAGTATTCATATTTGTTTATCATATAATAAAATAAAAAATTAATCCAATTTAATAGATTCCATAGCACGATTCACGGGTTTAGAGGGTTCGCTAGGGTGAACCTAACCTATTTCAATTTTTCTTTGATTTGTTTTACTTTGGACCTACTCAGTCAATAAAATCACATTAGAACAATTTTTATTAATAATGCTAAAAAATCTTCAATGATCTAAATATTAATTTTTTATGTTCCAAAAAATTCAAATCCAAGCCGCAACGATAGCGCGCAGAGAATAACCTCCCTTGCCACTATTACTTTACCTAAAATGTCATTCAAAACAAACTGTTAGGACTCAGGAATTAGTATCCTCATCCTCGGGTCATTCATGTAGATGCTGATGGTGTTTTTTATTTATTTTTTTTTCCTGAAGAATTTTGATTGTTATTTTTTACCCTTCAACACCCAAAAAAAGAGAAAGTATTTAGAGTCTGTTCGAGTTCAAACAATTGTGTTTACGGCTTTGCCTTGCATTTTAAGAACATGCGTTATTTCACATCGACCTTATTTGGTTTTTTACTAACGAGGTCTGTTCCGATCATTTCATGTGACTGCCAAATTGTCCCTAATAAATCAAAATGTAAAGGCAGTGATTATGATTTGTTTAAGACCGACCAGGAAAGAATTAGTTTATATATATTTTTGTTTTGTTTTTTTTTTATATAAAAAAAACCTAACCGTGCATGAATTGATGCCACCCCATAATTGTAGGAATGGTAATTGACAAACTGAGAAATATATGGTCGTGAAAATTTAGGACGATACCCGTTGGTTTCTCAAAAGGTTTTTTTTTTATAATATGGATATTCGGGTCAGCTTGTGCACACCTCGACTAATTCCACGAATCCTGAAATTAACGACCATGTAAACCTCCAGTGAGCTTAAGGTTTGTGGGACTCGAACCAGTGACCTCTACAGAACAAACCTAAAATCTCACCAGTTGAACTATACCACTCAAAGTTTTTCAAATTTTTTTTTATTTCATACTACAACCGACTTCTACACCTTTCTGAAAACTTTTTTCTACATGTAGCTGTGTTCATGGACTCAGGAGGTGTTTAATATTCCAGTTAAAATACTGCTGGTTTAAAATTAATTTTTTTAATTATTTTTATTCGTTAATATAAAAATAAAATTTTAAAAATAAAAAAAATATTATTTTAATATATTTTAAAAAAAATATATATTTTTAAAAATACAATCTTTACCCTGTACAAAACATAATAATGCATGGACAGAGCAGAGCTTTCATGTGCATTCGAAAAGAACAAAACCAGGGGCATGTGATCAGTGCTTGGAGAGGATTTCTAAGTCTCATCGCTGTAGAATACACGTGAAACAGTTATCCGTCCGTGGATTAAGGAAAAAACTGATACCTCATTATTCTACCATTATCTTCTAATTACTTACTGGTGTAACCTAAGCCGTATAAACATCCAAAAGGTAAAAAATAATCGGTTTTCAAGTTTAAAATGCTAGCAGAAGATTTGCATTTAATTCTCCAAATCAAACACATACTATTACACAACTGTTTTTTTTTTTTAATTATTATTTTTTATATTTTTAAATTATTTTGATAAATTAATGTAAAAAATAACTGTTTGTTAAGGGACTATTAAGAGCTTGTTGTTTGGGAATGTAGCTTCCAAAATTTTTGATTTTTTTTATTTTAAAATTATTTTAATATGTTAATATTAAAATAAAATTTAAAAAATAATAAAATATTATTTAGATGTATTTCCTAACAAAAAAACACTTTAAAAATCACATTATCATAATAATAAATATGCTCTTAATATAAAATTATATATTCTTCTTTTCCAAAAGGAGATCATACCATGTGCATGCATCCTATATAATAAATTCATTACAAAAACAAATATAGAAAATATTTCTGACTTTCGTTTGAAAAAAAAGATATAACCAAGAGAGAAAAATCTTAGAAACATTTTTATTTTTTTTAATATAACATGAGTTTTATTTTTTATTTTTTTCTGTTTTTTTTAAAATAAATTTAGAAAATAACTAATAGTAATAATAGTACGGGATTAGTCACTTTACCAGTATTATAAAATTCTCAAAAAAACACAGTAAAATAAGGATAAATATGGAATAAAAAAAATTCAGTTTCTTTCCTTCCAAGTTTTTACAAAGGTATGATTCCAAACTTCCAACTACCAATTCCTTCACCCACTCTCCTCCCCGCCACGTACTCTTCACGTGCCTATTTGTTTCGTGGCGTCGTGCCCGTTTCTAATCCTTTTCTTAAGCCAGAAACAATAATAATAAAAAAAAGAGCGTGGAAAATTCAGGGCGGGTTACGTGATCAAAAGAGAAGAGAAAGTAAATAATAGCCGTGTGATCACGGTCTCTATATAGTGAGGAACACAGATGGTCACACCTACAAACTCTCTCCCCCTCTTTCTTTAGTTTTCTGTTCAGCTTTGCTTTTTCTTTTTTATTTGTCTCTCCTTCCCCTCTCCTCCTTCTTTTGGGGTCCCTTTCTCTCCCATTCTCCGAACGCTTCAACCTCCCTTCCCAAGATTGCTTCCTTTTCCTTTTCCTCCTTGCTGTGGTAAGTCTCTCTTCTCTGCCCCTTTTTATTAACCATGCCCAATTGCTTCTCTTAGTTTCTATCATTGTAATTTTATATTTTGTTCTCTCTGTTCGATTTATGTAGGTTTCTTGTGCTTGTGGTTTCTTTTGATACGACAAATTATTTCTTGCGACGTTAATTGTGTTTTGTAGGTATTGAATTGCAGCCAGTGAAAGCCAACGCTTAACTTCATATATATATATATATATATATATATTTACTCACATATATATTCAATCAAACAGTTTTGTTGATTGTTAGTAAAATCTAGAAGTTTTTCCTTTTTATTTAATATTCAATCAAGCAGTTGTAATGATATGCTGGTTGGAAGTAATTGTAAAACAGAATTTATCGCGCTGAGTTCGTCGTCTTCTTCTTCTTTTCATGTTATTGTTTATCAAGTAAAATGAAAAATGGGATTTTTTTTTGCTGAGGGAGTTATTTGCATTACTATTTTTCTTTTGTTTTGTGTGGGTGTTGATCTTTTGGGTTTTGAAATTGGCAAGGTTAAAGAAAAAAGAAGATGATTTTGGTGATGAATTGTAGTCAGTGAAGGCTAGGCTTTAAAAGTCTAGTAATTGGCTGCTGCCCTGCCTCCTCTCTTCTGCCAGTAAATGGGCTGTTTTAGTTCCAAAGTACCAAGACAGTTCCCTGGACATGAGGATCCTGTTGCCCTTGCCTCTCAAACAGCTTGTAAGTTGCTGTTCTAGTTCTTTAATCTTTCCATTCATGGGGTTGCAAACTCATGGTTCTAAATTAATTTTTCGGGTTTCTCAAGTTCCTTCAACATAAAAACAGTTCAGCTCTAATTGGTTTATTGTGACATGTTAAGCCTTTTTTTTTGGATATTGAGGAAACTTTCTTTTGTTTTGGAGAGGCCTAAAGATAAACTGTCTAGCCTAAAAAGGAAAAGAAATCTTAAAGAGAAATTATGTCGAATTAGGGTTCTTTTATTATATAATTTTGCAATGTTTTTTGAAACTATTGCTGTATTTGAAACCATTACTTTTTATTTCTTGAAAGTAATAGGTATGAAATTTCAGTGTCTGAAGTTAGCATGCCTTCATTTCCTTGTGTCCGTGTGCGATTGTACCTATGCATTCACATATCTGTACACGCTCCTTTTCTTGCTCTTTTTTTTTGTTATAGTCTTTGATCTGTATGCCATTTTTTTAATTCTGCAGTTAGTGTGAGTGAAGTTGAAGCGCTTTTTGAATTATACAAGAGCATTAGCAGTTCTGTGGTTGACGATGGGTTAATAAGCAAGGTATCATTAATGGTTTTTTTTTTTTAAAAAAAAACGTACTCGTTTTTTCCTCATCTGTCGGTACTCCTTTTTTTTTTTTTTGGTTTTAAATTTTTCTCTTCAGCAATGATGGTGCATTTTTGTGCATCTTCTTTTAGAGTTTCTTTATGTGGCATTCTATGTTTGTGCTACCCCTGAATGCTGTTGTTTCGAATTGGATAGTTCCAATTAATGTTTAGAATTGCTGTTGAAAAACTATGTTTTCATGGCAAAAAAAAAAGAAGAAGAGGAATTTAGTGTTAGATATTTAATATCATTCAAGAAACGGATTTTCTGAAATTGGGTTCCATTTCTGCTCACATTGTGTGACGTGAAGCTCATTTGAAGACATAAGGAGGGGGAACTGTTTAACCTAGAGGATGTTATGCACTGATTAATGCTTCAGTTGCTCACAGATAGTAGTAGCATGTTGGATTTTAAAGCTGATCACGATGGTGCCCACACTGATGATAGTGATCTTTATGATTTTTGGCGGCAAATCTCTTATGTAAATTGTTTTCTTTTTTCAACCATATATGGTTAATCGCTGTCTCTGTATATGCAGGAAGAGTTTCAGTTGGCCCTTTTCAAGAACAGAAAGAAAGAGAATCTCTTTGCAGATAGGGTATTCATCTTACCTTTTCTACTCTCTTTTATTGAGAAGAAAAAACATTTGAGCAGAGAAAGAGCCCTTTGTAATGTTTAAAAAGCGTTATTTCATTTTTTTTCCTGACCTGCACTATAGTTATTGTTATCTTAAATTCTTAATTGTATATGTTGAACATGGATCTGTCCTGAAATTCTAAACGGAGCGAACTATTTCTTTTTTCTCTAAATTAATAATAAGACTATAAGAAGAATCAATAAATCATTGCATCAAGTTAGAAACACCATGTAAGATTTGTATTTTTTTCATAACCAGCATTATAAACACTGCTCTGGTCACATTCCATTCAGTTGGATTGGTTTTAACATTCAAACAACTTTGCACGCAGATTTTTGACATGTTTGATGTAAAGCACAAGGGAGTAATTGATTTCAGTGATTTTGTTAGATCACTCAATGTTTTCCATCCCAATGCCTCACAAGAAGTCAAGATAGATTGTAAGTTGAATATATATTATGTAATGATCTTCAATTGCATAAACTGGAGTTGTCATTGTATTCTGCATGATCCGCTTCATTTCATTTTGCTGTCTGCTAACTTCTACTGTTTGGAATTTCTTGCAGTCTCATTCAAACTATATGATCTTGATAACACGGGATTCATTGAGCGCCAAGAGGTATGATTATATTTTTTTCTTAATTTTATGAATGTGATTTAGAATTCTTAGTTTTGCTTGGCGCCCCCCCCGCGGAAGGGAAACAGAACCCCTATGCAAAGATGGTCTCTGGCTGCGTTACACCCCTTGTGTTCTTCTTTTACCTGCCACTTTTGTCTCCATATCCAAACTTTCACAGAAGTTGTGGATAATCAGTAGAGAGTATGGTTTGGTTGGGGTTTGAGCATATTTTAGGTTCAGTGCTTATCACTCTGAGGGAATAAAAGAGGCTCAACAGCTTTCCATACAAAATAGAAATGCCCTTTGGGGTCACTGCAAATCATTTAGCATTTACGTCCACTTTGTGGTTTGGCGTATCTGAGAAGTTTATATCATATATTTGTATTTGATTTTCCCCATCAATTTGGAGGTTGTAGCCTCCTTGTATGATAGACAACTCAAATAAATGATAATTAATTTCCTTTAATGTTGTTGGAAACTATCATCCAGCTGATGGTACTGACTGTAGCTTAAAAGATCACAGATGACTAAAATTTGGTTTCTCAGTATGAATTCAATATCTCTTTCATTCTTCTGATTCTAAATAGTTTTTTTGTCATCTGCCTATGACATTTTTTTTACTAATTCGATCAGATTTCTCTATGGCTTGCTTAGCTGGTCTTTCAAGATCATTAAGTTACATAATTGTTAGAATTGAAAAGCTTATTGAAGAGAAAGCACAGCACATCTTCCAGACTCATTTCTTTCATTTGATTATCCTTTTATCGAAACTATCTGCTGGCCTGCTGATTGTTTGTGATTGTTTGACAGGTTAAGCAAATGTTGATTGCACTTCTCTGTGAATCGGAAATGAAGTTAGCTGATGAGACGGTTGAGATAATTCTCGATAAGGTGAATTATTTTATCCATCAGAAATACTTTGGATTTTACATGTCTCTTTTAAGTGAACTGATTTCTTTTCTTTTAGCACTACACCAATTCAGGATCAACCACCTGTTCATCTGTATAGGTTGAGATCCAGCACTGCCATGTAGTAGCGAAATAGTAAAAAACATTTATGATTTGATTTTCTCATTTAATCATCCAGGAGCAATTGAAAAGTTTAAGCTGCAGACAAATTATGATAGACCAAGAAACTGGAAAACTTAGACCCTGATAATAATCTCTCTAGGGAATGGTTTGTTCTGGGTCCACACTTGTTATACCTACCATAAAGCAAAATGGTTTTTATGCCTCGTTGAACTATTGAGCCATCAGGCGGATGTTCAGTGCATGATGACATGGTTTTTTCTGTTTGTCTCAATATTCGAGTATTTCTTTTATTTTTCAGTTTCCAAGAAACTCTTGACCGAGTTTTTATTTATTATTGGACAGACTTTCTTGGACGCTGATGTAGACAAAGATGGGAAGATAGACAAGTCTGAGTGGGAAACGTTTGTCTGTAGAAATCCATCCTTGTTAAAGATAATGACCCTCCCCTACTTGAGGTATAAAATAAAACATCTCTTAGTCCCATATTTATAATTTGCAGTTTGTTATCGAATTCTTCTTTCAATTATTCAGTTTTTTTTTCTTGCCTGAAATTAATGCAGGGATATCTCAACAACGTTCCCAAGTTTTGTTTTTAATTCTGAGGTGGATGAGATTGCTTCATAGAGGGAGAAGAGAGGAAGTAGCATAGGATGTCACTGCAATTAGATTGAAACACAAGCGCTTGATTTTTTTTTAAAAAAAGAGAAGTGTGTCTGTTTGAGTTGCAATCTTTCCACATTGACGAGTGAAATTAGTTTTTGTGGTTCTCATCTCAACTGCAAAGGCATTATTGCTCTAATCCATGATGTAGCGAGTTAAAACTCTGCAGCAGTTATTAGAGTTGCATCACAGTTCTCTTTTGTTTGATTGTGGCTATCACTAAATATTTTTGTCCATGTAACCATAAGAAATTCATTCAGTAGGATGGCGAGGAAAAGTGTAGATAAGGCTAGCCAATTGGTCCCTTGCAAAACATTGAAGGAATGCGTAAATAACTTCCATAGTCGTAAACCAAAAAACTATTTATTAATTACCTTTTCATTTCTTGAATAAGAGTCATAGAATTGAATTTTATTAAAGCTTTAACTAGTAAGAAATACTCTGACCCTCGATCGAGGCCTCAAGCAATTGTTTTTTTTCTAATTTGTCCAACCTTAGTAGAGTTTTTACTAGAGTTGAATGGTGATTGTGCCAAGTTTATTACCTTAATATAGCTAAATGCAGCGGCTGAATTACGTCAAGTTTTGAAATTTTAACCCTTTATTTTGCAGGCTCAAATTATTATTATGATTATTATGATTATTTTCGAGGGAATCGTATAGGTTATTGAACCATTGACCGAAGAGGCAATCTATAATCATACCAGGAAGTGGCGAAGTGTAATAAAAAAAATCCCTTTAGAGATGACATTGCACGTTTACATTCTTCGATCTCATTACTGGCAAGTTCAAAAAAAGAAAGAAACAGATTTTGTGCAGGCAAAAATGGCGACAGTGGTTGCAGCTCTCAGTGGATCCCTTCGCAAAGCTTCCTTGCGTTTTTCTTTTATACACATGAACGTTAGGAATATCATTTGGCATAGTGGAAACCATGCATTTGTACTTTCTACTGTCATTTGGCATAGTTAGGATTCTTTACGCATTAAAAAATGAAAACTTCTCAAGGTGCACTTTGACATGGAAATTATCCCATGAAGCAGGCACATTGCCAAGAAACAATCTTTTAACCTGGAAGTGCCGGTAAATAAACCTGGAAGTGGGTTGGAATTGATTGATATCTACCTCAAGTTTTCAAGTGCTTAGGGCATCTGAAAACCAATGCCCTTGGTTGGCCTTACAAAGCTGGAGCTTTTTCTTGCAACAGTTTTGATCCATAGTAGCTGAATGTGAATGCCTCGGCATAAATTGTTGCAGTGTAAGGGAATTCTGGGTCAGATGGACCTGATGTTTTATAGCAATCATAATCCAAAAGGTTAGTAAAAAATCCATTCGTAGACCCTTCTAGTTGGATGTAACTCGGCACCATCTAGTTGCTACAGATTCTTTGGATTACAAATAACTTGTTAAGTCGGCCTACAAACCCAACTGGCATTCATAGAAGTTTGGAGGCTTGAATAAGATGGTCATCTGGCTGTGAAATGATTTTTTCTCTGCAGGGTAGTGGTTCTCTGCTGATAAGCGACGAGAGATAGAGAACTCGTGTTTAAATGAAATGAATTATCCAAATTTTAAGTTAAAACATGAGGGGGAGTGCGGCATAATATTCATCTCATGTATTTTTCTTTTAAATTTATAATAAATTTTTTTTAAAAATAATAAATAATATTATCCATGGTAAAATATAAGAGGATAAATATTATGTCTGCACATAATTTACCCCCACATATTTTAGTTTATTTAGAATTAACTTGAATCATAAACTCAACCGAGTTTAATATTTTTTTCCTTTTAAATTTATAGCAAACTAAAAAAAAAAAGATCATTTACCATAAATAAACAATATGGCTGCACAATATTCATTTCAAATATTTTTCCTTTAAATTTATAGCCAAAAAAAAAAAAAAACTATAAACAACGTGTTTATAATAAAATATAAAAAGATGAACAATGCAGATTATATGTAATTAATGCCAGTATCTTTAATGCCAGTATCTTTATATGTTTTTAGTCATGCTTACAATCTAAAGATGTATGTTTTCTGGTTTTTTTTTAGACATGCATGCTCTTGTTGCGACAAACTAATATTTTTGAAAAACAAACGGATCATGTTCAACAATTAGAATAAGAGAACGAATGCAAATATTGGTTCAAACTATAAGGCATTCTTTAGCGTGATGGCTTTAGCATCATCTCTTACAGCACCTGATTTTTTCCTTCCTTCTTTCTCCATCTTGCTTGCTGAACAGTGGAATCTCCTTGCAAGAGGTTTTGGAGCACCAGTTCCTCGCTCGAATGCTTTCACACAAGTAAAACCTGAGAATATTTTTTTAAAAAAAAAACATAATTCTAGCAATATTTTTTTCTGGGACAGTACGTAGTGCCTAGTTTAATTTATCAATGATTTGGGATATGAATCCATACCTGTCCAAAAGTTTTGGTGAATCTCCTTTAATGACAAATCTGTTGTTGAACCAAATGTTATCTGTCAGTTGTGTGATCTATGTATTTTATTTCTCATTTTGTAATAAAAGGAGAGTTATTTACCTCTAAATATTGATTTTGTTGATGACCCAACATATAAAGTCCTCTTTACGAGGTTCCATAGCAATTCTCTGGGAACAATAATGGGGTCATAACTAGATTTGTGATCAGCAAATACCTGCGTGGTGGTAAATATACATTTTTTTCAGAGTAATAACTTGATGTTAAACGCTAGCTTATGGCTTCAAATACCTACAACTGGAACTCTCTCTTTCCTTTTTTTCCCCCTTTGAATGTACTCACCTCGTTAACTTGAAAATATGTGCCATTGAGTGGAAAGCTTCCCTTCAGAGCTGTCCTGCATGGTATCTGCGCATGTGTTATTTTGCATTAGTTCATTACACAATCGACTTTATTATTCTGACAATAACAACATGAACATAAACACAGTTTTCGCTTACCAAAATTGTTCCACGAACTATACCAGCTTGTTGTTCTCGAATACCTTCACAAGCAAAACATGTTTTCTGATCACAGAGGTGTGATCCTTGCGAGCTGCATAATTTCTCAGGTTGCTGGCTTGAATTCGGAGTTTCACCTGGCATGAAGCATTGCCCCAGGTTTAATTAAATATTCTCATTTAGCAAGAATGAATCAAGAGAACTAGAAAATTACCAAGTAAATCCATCATTTACTTCGACTTTTAAAAATATTCTGAATGTTTTGCAATATTGCATGTGATGCTATTGTTGGGCGACTTGGATAAACCAGCCTTTCTTCCAGTATTATATCATAAAAGTGTACCTGGTTGCCATATAGCGAGAAGGTAAGGTACTGAATCATCCCTTTCTCGTTTGAGTAGCTGTATGATTTAGAGTACAGTCAGAAATCGAGTTAAAGCAAGCAGGTACAATTTATTACATCGCACAGTGTCAGGGAACTATAACTCACCCCAACCAAAATCTCATGATTATCTGGAAGTTCATACCTACATTAGAGTAAAAAATCAATTAACATATAAGATTAAATCTAAAGAAACTGTTCCTATACTTGTGTTCATAGAGAGATTATACTAATTTATGGACATGAATAAGAAATTTCTACTTACACTTGATGTTCAGTCCGCAAAGAGGTCACACGCTTCATTTTAGGTGCTGACAATGGAGTAGTCCCCACAGAAACTAAAGCTTGCGACATAGAAATGCTGTATGGAGACTTTTTCCCATCTGGGTTGAACTCTTCACGATTGAGTTTGATAGTGGGGATCTCTTCATCTTCAATACATCCATCCCATGAAAAATCTTCAATGTCCTCTTCTTGTTGTGGTGATTTTGGCTCTTCAACTATGGGTTTGCAAGTGTGAACATCTCGACCAGATTCTGTAGTTCTGTTGGCCTCTAAAAGGGTAACTGACATTGGATTTTTGGCATCACAATTGTTTCCAAGTGAACTAGAATTTCTACTAGGCTTGCTGGTAACAATTGATTGGTCCCCACTTTTCTTTGACGGTCCTGGTAGGGAAAGATTGGCAGCACTGCAATCAATATCTTATGTTAGATTTTATGCGAATAACAAACCATCAGTAAAAAAGAATCTAAAGGTGTCGAGATTTTTAATATTTTCTGTAGTAAGATTTAATAACGAGAATTGAAGAGATGCGTTTCAAACCTTGCTTGTGCACTAGCATAATGTCTGCATTCTGCTTTCATTGGACAAGCATGGCACCTTGGGTTTTCCTTTGTGCAGAATACCTGCATAAATTTCAAGTCGCATTGTTACCATTACCTTTTCTAGATTAGAATCAAAATTTTAAAAACAAAACTAGAAATATAGTGTGATGACAGACCTTTCCAAAGGTTATCATCTGATAGTGCAGTTCATAGCTGCTTTGGCAAGTATATGGAGTCAGTAATTGTTTCTTGGTTACCACGAAAAAGCAGCTCATAATCGAATGGAATGCAAAGATGTGAAACAAATAGTTCAAATGGAAATTTGAGGATTACAGTGTTCTATGGTCAAGCTCGCATAGTCGGGGCCAAAGGTATTTCTGAATGGTGTCCAATATCGGAAACCTGCACCAAAACAATATCTCATTTCATTTGAACTCCGAAAATATCAGCTGCGAAGCTAATCGGTGTATGGTACTTACTCTTCTATAAGGTGGAACTGAAGGCTTCCAGGGAGTGCTTTCAGGGGAACCCATCCTAAGCGAACCGCTATCCGAGCAACATTTACATCAACCTTGTCAAAGAAATAAAGAAATTGTTGCGTTTATAGGCAAGTTTAATTGGTAAACAAGTAATTGCTGCATTGATTTTGTGACTTACCGGAAAGGCAACCTGTTGAAGAGACAAAAAGTCGTACACATTCAACGCTTTTCAAGCCCAATCCCATGAACTCCAAGAGGTAATCCCTGTAAGTAGAAGACAAGGTAGTGAAGAAAGTTGGAAGATTTGAGAAGAAAGTAAGTCGTATCCGTCTTGGATGAGTTTCTTATATGTGGACTCACTTCACATCATCAGGTGGAGCATATCGTAACCATTCGAGATCTATGCTTTTATGCATGTCAACAACTCGATCCAGAAATTGCTGTAAAATGATGGGGTTATTGTTATATTCAGAAGAAAATAACCGAGTTAAGAGATGATAAATTCTGACTAGAAAGTATAGAACATGTAGCAAATTCCAAAACCTTGATTCTTCCCGCAATAATAGTTTGCTGACCACGTCCTTCGATGATGCTGGCAACTTTGCTGGTTTCTGCTTGTCTTACTGCCTCCCAATCCACCGAATCCATCTGATCCTTGCTTCTTGGTCTAGAATAGATCTTTCCTAAACTCTCCCAGTTCCTCCTTCTAAGTACCACATCTTTAACAATTTTATTCTTCCCTCTCGGAATTGTCTTTTTAGTCTCCTTAGAAGCTGTTTTCCTATTCGGGCTTCTGTTTTTCTTTTCAGTTTCATTCCTGCTCTGTCTTTTCACCACTTCACGAGGCAAACATATAGGCTGCTCGGTTGGTAAATTTTGAGGCTGTCTTCGCACCACTTCACGAGGCAAGCACATAGGATTTTCAACAAGTAAATATTGAGACACAAGATTCATATCTGGTTCAGGTTCTGATCTCACAATACCATTCTGTCTATGCACCTCTTCCTGGAGCAAGCATATAGCCCTTTCGGCGGGTAAATCTTTGGGTCCACGATTCATATCTGGTTCAGATTCTGATCTCACAACACCATTCTGTCCTTGCTCCTCTTCTTGAAGCAAGCACGTATCCTTTTCAGCTGGTAAATCTTTGGACCCGTGATTCATATCTGGTTCAGGTACTTCTGTGACAAAATATCGGTTTCCATCTGCATCATAAGTTGCTCCAATGGATGTCATGCTGCTCTCAATTGATTTTTGGTCATCTATGGTCATCGAAGCTTGTTGATTACTCGTTGACTGAACTGGAAAATTTTCAACAAGTGACATGTATGCAGCACTGTCAACCATAGCAACAAGTTACACAAAGTTCCCTTCATTAATTGTGTATTGTTTCTCTATGAGCAACATTCCATGAGAAAAAAAAAGCCAGATAACTTTTATTTTGTACCTTGATAGGTGGTCTGACACATTTTGGGTTAGGAAAACTCCTACCACTGAGTCCACAACAGAACCTTTCCACTGTCTGAATCTCCTATCACCTGTGAAGCATGTATTGTCTCCTTTAGTTAAATGTATCTTTCTAAATTTAATACAGATATATAAGCTATGACTAAGGAATTGAAAGTTCCTTTCGAAGTGTTTTTCTTAAAAATTGCAAAAACAGCACTGATTTATTAACTTAGGTTCTTGATGTCTATGTTAAAAACTTAAAAGACAACTAGGATGGAAAATTAACAATATTGTCAAGTATAGAGATGACGGCACATTCTCAGATTGTTCATCAAATTCAGGATTCATTAGCTAGGGATCAGCTAGTCCAAATTCAATAGATTATCGACATATACATACCAAGAAGGCAACGGATGTTCAGATTAGATGACGAATTTCTTCAATTTCCCAAATAAATAATGGGATGGCTATGCTAAGAAAAAACAAGAAAGTAAAGGTATGGCATGTTGAGCTGTTATTTCCAGAGAAGAAAGTGCCTCAAACAATTCTCAATCAAAAGATGTAAAGCAATGGTAGTCAGCAAGAAAAGTACCTAGAAACTGATGCGACCGAGAAGTAAACGCATCTATTCGTCCATTGAAAGTTATTTTCTCTCTTTGCCACCATTCTTTCCTTTTTCCATCCTCTTCTTCACCCTCTCCACTATCTATTTTCATTAGTTGGTTCCACCTTCTCAATGACTCTGGATCTAGATCAACTTCATGTCTTGCTCTTCCACGACCCCAATAGGGAATTAAAGCATTCTGTCCGTCAACTACATGTTCCGGTTTACTTTTTGGTCTGCCAGGACCCCTTTTTTCACTCTTATTGTCATTGATGCTTGAATTCCGTAGTAGATCACCAAGTTTATCCATTACAGCATGCTTAACTGTCTTAAGAAGAATCCCACTTTCGTCATCGAAAAGTTTCGGTCCAGCTGCAAAATATTTTTACCCATCGTCACTTCCACATCTAGACGATAAAGTTTAATAAAAGAACTTGCGAAAGCCATGGTGTAAAGCTTCTGTAAATCTTTCAGAATTGAGAAAGTACTGCTAGTGGGATGGGAGTGGATGAAGAAGCATGTATTGCCGAGCTGCCAATTTGTGCTGCTTTCACCAGTTGAACAAAATAAAACAGAAATACTTTGAAGAAAAAAAAATCGAATTCACCCACATGAATATACCCTACGTATATTTTGAGAAGAAACTGTGATCACTGGAAAATTTAGAAGATTTTTATTCTGTTTTTGTTTGATGGAAAGTGAATGCATAAATACTAGTTACATTCGATGTTGAGCAAAAGAAGCTAGAAAACGTATTATAGTAAGTAGTACCCCAGGAGTTACAAGTTCCTTGGCTTGTAATTTTATCTCTTGCTGCTTGATTCCTAGAGCTGCTTAATAGAGTTAAATTAGGTCAGTATAAAAGCAAGATCGTTGTATGTTTCTTCAACTAAGAGTCCGACCATTACTCTTGACACTTGCGAAGAAAGGTCAGAAGTTAATTACTAATCAAAACTATCAACTGACAGTCTCTACACTAGTTTCATGATGTCTTGACTCTAGTTTCTCTTGTCATCCTTCTTTTCCCTCTCACAACTAGAAATGCTCAGCATTTTTTGCACATTATTTGCTAGTTCCCTCTACAAGAAAATTGTTTTTCTTTGTCCATAACCTCCAATCAATTCTAGTTGATGACAGATTTTCCACTGGCACAGAATTTTAGAAGTTCTATAGATGTCCCAAAACCCCAATGCTCTTATCCACTTCGAATATATTTGGGATAGTAAGTAACTGTTATCAGATATAAACAACACACATCACAGAAAAAAAAAGATTTAAAAAAAGTTGAAATGAATGCTAGAAAATAAGGTAAACAATTTACACTAGCATCGCAACAGAGATTTTAGTAGAGGGAAGCTAACGTACGTTTTATTGATTTGTCGGTGATTCGGATCTTCTTTTTCCGCGACTGTTGTTTGCTTTTGCCATCTTCAAACTTTGATTTTGCAGCAGAGGGTCTCATCTCAGAGTAGCTTGGTGCTTTAGCCTCACAGACTATTTGAACTCCATTAACTTCATTGGTTAGAGCTTGTTTAAGAGAAAGCCCTTCCTCAACGCATCCCTCTGCTAGAGTTTCGCGGTTTTCTCCATTTAGTTTGTCGGTTATTTGAAACTCTTGTTCTCCAGGAATGGGTATATGATCCCGAGGAGCTGTTTCTAAATCCTTCCCTTTCTCTGCGAATCTTGCATTGAGAGAAGTGGGATCGACTCTTGGAGTAAACACCTTAGATCTCTTCTTTCTTTCATGGCAACTAAAGTGAGACGACCACAAAGAGCTGAACAGGTTCAATTTACGCCCCCTCTTGATCATTTTTTTCATGCATCTTTTAGGAACATTAGGCCCAACCTCTCTGCTATTGCCGACACAGGAGTCTACTCTAAATACCCTTCTATAAACCTGTAATGAATTATATTGACACCCAGGTTTCGGCCAAAATTTTCCTGCAGACCTCATTTCACGAACGTTCCATCTTAGTTCATTCTCATTTGACTTGAACCCCAATTTATCATCACTCAACAAAACCATTGATCCACTATTGTTATCCATGCCAGGCTGCATAGTCGAATCTTTATTGTCATCTTTCAAATCATGGTTGACATTACTAACCATAGCCATCTTGTTGTCATCAACTGGCAGATTTTCCATCTTTGGAATTTCAGCAACTTCTTTATGATGCTCTCTCACTGAACTCTCTTGGCTATTTCTGAGAGGAGGAGGAGCTTTCTCAACACACTTCCTCTTCTCCTTTGTGTCTTGCATACATTTCGGAGTTGCATCTTTCTCAACACACTTCCTCTTCTCCTTTGTGTCTTGCATACATTTCGGAGTTGCATCTTTCTCAACACACTTCCTCTTCTCCTTTGTCTCTTGCATACATTTCGGAGTTGCAAGCTTTGGCATCTTTTTAGGAGTTCGTTTTGGTTTACCTTCAACAGCTACTTTCGTTCTATGTTTCTTCCTCTTGGGTTTCTTCACTGGCCTTTTGTTCTGATCCATGCCATTTCTTGGTCTTTTGCTGCCACTTTTCTTTGGCAATGGAGTCGAAATCGCAACTTGCTCAACTGGATTTGAGCACCCAATATGATCAAGCATCTCATAATTCATACGAGAGATTGTACCATGTTCTGTATCTTGTTCTTTACCATCTGCATACCAATTCATCAGGTAAGAAAATACCGATTGTTTAGAATTCTTACGAGGTACTTACTACTGTATCCAACATATTTTATTAGTCAAACTATCACTAGTTCCTAGAACAAAAGGAAGAACAGAAAAAGAACAATAACTAATTCAAGAAAAGAATTACTTCCATGTGCACAGACAAGATAATACTATAAAGAAAAAAAATTGACATCACTTACAAGGAAGCACACAACATTTTTCTCTGTATCTATCACTCTCATCCAGGTCTGGAATAGACAAAAGATCATGGTTTTCAGATTGAAAACCCTCTTCGGAAACACCTCCTGAGTCTCCGAAGATTTGAGTACCATGAACAGAAGCGGTAGAATTACCGTTCCAGTCATAGATGCTTTCTTTCAAATCTATCTGAAAAATAGCACCAGTTTCCAAATACTTGCATTTGTTGGGATGTTCATTCTTGCTTGTGGAAGCCGCGGCAGTAATAATTGCACAAATGGGGTCTCGAGCCTCTTCTGCTGCGATTCTTCCCAGAAAACTTTGTGAACCATGTTCCGAGAACCTTTTAACATAGACCGGTGGTGGCCTTGCTGACAGAGGCGGGGGCTTTTCTGGAGTTACTGGAGCACCAACATTCTGTATAGCAGGCTCCCTTTTCTCCATTGCACTGCCAAGTTCTTTGCCTTTTTGTTTCCTCTGATATACCTTCAGTGTTGACAAGCTTATTATACAATCCTAGTACCAATCAAGCCATTTTCTTTTCTTTTTTTATAAAAAAAACCCCTTTTTACAGCAACAGATTAAGAAAAGTTCTTGTGGACAAAAAATAAAATAAAATAATTCCTGATAAAATTGCAACTGAGATTGGAGAATATAATATCTGAAAACACAGTGTAGGCGAGTAAAGACAGGAAAAAATCAGAACAGAATTGCATGGAGCGAAAACGTCAATATGCCTCTGCTGTGATCTCGGTTGGTTACGAAGGTAGAGGGGAAAAAACGAGAGACATGTATTGGAGAGATTTGTTCGACGACCTGCAAAAGCAAACTTAGTTATGTTCTTAAGGAGACAGCTAGAGCTGGCATGAGTGTTTTTTCACTACAATTAATTAACTTGGTGGAGGATTTTTATTAAAAGCTTCCGCTTTGATTTTTACCAAACTAATGATACTCTTTTTTTTTTTAATCAATGAGAATTGTGCCAATTAGATATTTTTGAAATATTAAAATATTAAAATAAAAAATAAAATTTAAAAAATAAAAACAAATATTATTTTAATATATTTATAATTAAAAATATTTTAAAATCTAAAAATACTGAGGAGGTTGTTTTACTGATGGTATTTAAATAATTTCATTGGAGGCTAATGGTATTTGATTTGGCTCTTAATTAATAGCTTAAAATACTACCATTAAAGGTCAAATCTAAAATGTGTTCTCAAGATTTTGTCCATTTATAATTAAGAATCTTTAAAGGAAAATATAAAATGACAAAATCACTGTAGACATATATAATACTCCATCATTTCTCCTGTAAAGAGAGTTTTATTGGATTTGTTTATATAGATTAAGAAAATACATTAAATATCATATCAACTCCTACATTTTTATTATATTTATTACATTGCCTTTTAAATTAAAACCTAATGTAGTTAAATATATATAAAAATACGTGAATTCAATTTTTAAGAAGAATAGAGTAGTAAAACTTGGTATTCAATTATTTTCCTTTTTAATACATATATTTTGAAACATCTAAATAAACAAAAATTCCACATAATAACCTTATAGTTAGTATTTAGATAATTTAATTAGATAGATTTTAATTCTTAACTTCTTCTTTCTTTTTTACTTCTTCTTTTAAATCTTTTTTACTCTTCATCAACTTTGGTATCAAAGCATAATTTTTCTTAGTTATTCATGTAATTAAACAATCCACTTATTCAATTTCTTGAAATTGAATAACAGTTCGTAAACCCTGAAATTTATGGGACTTCTCATCAACAATGATAAAGAAAATGTTGTGGTACATTATAAAAAGTCAAGTAATAGTTACGTCCAATAATAAGAGCTTAAGAGAGACGTGAAGGAGAAATGAATTGTATATGAATGAGAAAGGATTGTATAGGGAGAGTTTCTGTCAATTTTCCATATGTCCTATACTTTTATTTCTAATTATCTTTTATATTATTTTTTAAAAAAAGTTAAAAAGTCAAACAAAATAGATAATCATTCATAAGTTCTAAATTATCTCACTTACCTTTATCCATCAACTCAGCATAAATGTATTTGAATGATAAATCACCCAAATATAGTTATCGAAAAGCATCAAATCTTATAGAAATGAAACCTCTTATATTGCCCATTTATATACTTTAAAACTTCATGATTAGTGATTAGAATAAACTTTTTTTGTACAAGGTAATTTTGTTAATGTTTACGACTCTAAATAATAATATAATACTCTAGATCATACGTTGACTAGTTTTTCTTTGAGATAGACAAACTTCTCATTGAAAAAGATAATTAGCCGTCAATCTTCAATCTTGGCAAAGGACTCATCTAATGCCTATCCTAAATACATCATAGTTTATCTCAAATAGTTTCTCAAAGTCTACAAGTGCTAAAATAGAAGCTTTAGTCATTTTTTGCTTAACTAATTGAAAATTGGATTCATCTCTATATGTCCATTAAAAGATACACCCATTGAAACACTTTATATAGGTACAATGAAGGAATTGAGGCTTCTAATGAATCTCCTATAGAAGGATGCAAGTACATGAAAGTGTTAGACATCATGAACATTCTTTGAAGTTGGCCACTCTATAATTATAGAAATCTTGGATTGATCAGCCTGAACACCATCAACACACACAATAAACCCTAGAAAAGCTTAAGTGTTGGTGAAGAACTTAGACTTTTTATGGTTCACAAACAATTGCTCGTCTTAAAGTATCAAAAATAGCTCATAGATGCTCTAAATAAGACTATAGAGTAAGACTAAATCGGAATGTTATCGAAATAAACCATAAAGAATTCGCTCATAAATGGCTTTAATACCTGATGAATGAACCTCATAAAAGTGCTGGTAGCATTGGATAGACAAAATGATATAACCATATATTCATATAACTCATATTGTGTTTTGAAAGTTATCTTCCACTTATCTCTTAGTTTGACTTTTATCTAGTTGTAATTGTTGACCTTTGGGTATATTAATATTTTATGTATTTTGATGATAACAATTAAATGAAATTGAACTAATAATATGCTTAATTGAGAATAAGTTAAAACATGTTTATATGAAGATCATTAACAAGCATAAAGAATTAAATGAAGAACATGTCTAAGATCCAAAGCAAATGAAGACTTAGTTATTAAGGATTCATTTTAGTACAAATTATGTAAATGGTACAAATTAAAATGAATTCATACACTTCACATTACATGCATTATAGGATTGATATTTATTTAGTTAGTTCAAGATTCACCAGGCTTAAAACTATAAAATTAGATTTTAAGTTGAATCAGTCGATCGCTTATTCAAGTGATGAAAAAAGACCTGGTGAGAATCCACAAAGGACACTATAATCTTTGGCTTGGGTTTGTAAAGAATACAATACTCAAGACCAGTTTGGTGTTTGAGGAGTGTTATTGAGTGAGCTATAAGGATATAAGTTTCAATTGTATTATCTACTCTTTGAGAAAGTATTGTTATATTCCAAACAAATTGTAATCCTTCAAGAGTTTAAGTGAACAATTCTTGGTCATTAGTGAGGTACATCACTAAGATGAAAAATCTTGAAGAGAGTATTTTTTTAAGTGATGAAAAAAGGCTTGGTAAGGATTCACAAAAGACACTGTAGTCTTTGGCTTGGGTTAGTAAAGAATACAACACTCAAGACCAGTTTGGTGTTTGAGGTGTGGATGTGGATATGGATTTGCCAAACCACGTTAAAAACTAAGTTTGCAATCTTTATCCCTATGCTCTTTACTTTAACCACGTTAACTATACTATTGGTTAAATGTGTGTAATTGAGTCAATTACAATAATTGTTATTATTAGTGAAACATCTAATTCACCCCTTAGGTGTTATTGTTGCCTTAATTCTAGAACATCAGTAACCACTCTTAAGATCAATCTTCAAAAATACATTGGAACTCGCCAATTAATTTGACATGTCATTTAGCCATGGTATCGAAAACATGTACTTTACTCTGATCCGGTTAATGACTCGACTATCCATATATATATATGTTATGAACCATCATTTTTATAAACTAAAAGAGATGGAACTGTACTTGGGCTAATACTTTCTTGAATGTACCTCTTATCTAGCAACTTCACCACCTGTCTTTGCAACTCTTCAACTTCCTTAGTGATGAGTTTATAAGTGGTCTATTTGGGGGATTAAAACCCAGAACCAAGTTAATTTGGTGCTGGAAATATCACATGAAAGGCAAACCATGGGGTAATTCTTCTAGCATCAAATCTGCAAATTATTTATACACATCCTGTACTTTTTACATATCATCATTAACATCATCTTATTCCCTAAATGATCTATTATTAGGAATTAGGGTATACACTACTTATTCACCTCTTATTTTCATTATAAACTATGATAAATACAATGAATTGTTTCTCTTAATGTTTAGGGCATACATATTTTTTTCCATCATGCACCATGCTTATATCAAACTATCATGACCTCCCCAACTAAACATGACACACATCAACATCATATCACACCAAGCAATATCAAAATATTATGTAGCTTGAAAAAGGAAATAAGACTACTCTTGTCAACAATTATCTCAGTGTATTTATTCAACCACATCAATTTATAAGGTTCGGGGTGGTTTTTAGTTGTCAGTTGGAGTTTTTTCACTACCTTTGTAGACACTACATTATCTTAGTTACACTATTTATAATTAAGCTGCAAACATTTTTTTTTAATAGTGCACGAAGAATGAAAAATATTAATGCAACTACAATCTTTTTCTGAATCACCTTTGGGCGTTAACAATTTTTTTTCTAATAACAAGGGTAGTACCATCATCTCCATGCAATATATCTTCATCATTGTCTGCGTCATCATCATATATATGATTAGTTTCATTCATTGGCTCTTTTATTAATAGATTCTTTCTCAAATAACTCTTGGGTTGGTTGCATTTGCTAGCCAGATGTCCTGGTTCACATTTAAAACAACAAATATTAAAGCCAAAATTCTAACCTATCATTTGTTGATTTTGTTTGGCCAATTTAGGTTGTGTGGTGGTTATCTTATGATTTTTATTACACTATTATTTATTGTTCTAATTTATTTGGAAAGTTCTGCTAATAGCTTAATAACCTATTATGTTTCCACTGTTAAGGCCCTCTTATAAGCCTCCAGAATTGTCCACATGCCTTGAAGTCTCATCACATCCTGGATAGAATGTCATAATCCACTCATATATCTCACCATCAATTTTTTGTTTGTTTATGCTATATCATTCCTAGCCACTAATTGATAAAAGTTATTAGTGTAATCGTTGACAGACTTTCCCCCTTATTCCAATGTGTGAAGTCTTTGGTATAGGGTTTGGGTGTAGCTGAAAAGAAAGAAATGTTTTCTCATCATCTTTTACTTCTTCTTATCTTTATCACTGATTTTTAACTTTTCTTTGTCTCTCCCTTATCTTTTTTCAATTGTTCTCACCAGGCATATACTTGACCGATTAACTTAACTCGCGTCTTTTTAGGAATTTATTTATACTAAAAAATCCTCCCAGCCCCATTCAACTAGTTTATGAACTCCTCTACCTGTAAAGTTCTTGTAAATTCAAGGATTTTGATACAAAACCTGAAATCCCTAGATTTAATCTCTTCTCAATTAAAAAGTTATCTCCTTTAATCATGCTTTTGGTTTTCAATACTAGCAGGGACTCATGGTCACTCTCCTGGTTCGAGCCTTGTAGGGTCCTTTTTTTTTAATCGAGGGGTCAACTCTGTGATCTGCCTTTGCATATCTTCCATGATAAGTTCCTTGACGTTTTTCTCTTGATAGGAAGCATCCTCATCCCCTCCTTGACCACACCTTACTCCATGACCTTCCTATCATGGTTGTTAGCAGCACACGGTAAACAAACAATTATCCATGAGATTGCAGCACACATCAAGCAATAAACCTAGGATCATATGACTTTGATACCAACTAATACAAGCGGAAGCTATAAGGACATCAATAACATAAAAAACACATAAAATTTAATAAACAAAAAGAGTTACAGATGTAAACCTATAAATTCATAATTTGTTTCTTTAAAAAATAAAGCTAATAAAGTCTTCCCCCTTAGAGATTTACAGGACCTTTAAATAGGCCAGAAAACCCTATCTTCACTAGAAAACAAATATAAATCCACAAGCATAAAGGAAATTAAACTAAAATCTAAATTAAAACAATAAATTTGAAAAAAAAACCTAGAAAAAATAACAAAATTGACCCAAACAATAACTTCTTAGCCTAATTTCGAGATACCCAATGGTTTGATAAATGATGTAGGGGCTTTCTAAAAAAATATTGCTTATAAAATCACTTAGAAAATTTTAAATCTGATACAATAATCGAATCTCCTGTTATTACCATTCTGCAAGTGATTGGTCTTTCTTTTATTTTTAGCTTCCCAATTACTTGCCATATTTCCCGGATTGTATCTTTGGATTGTCCATTAACAAGTTTCCTTCTCATTATTATTGACTACCACCACTGTATATGACTTTTACTACATTGGGCATCAATTGTTATGCCCTATTCGCAACAATTTTCATGTTAATTTTATAGTTACTACTAGATTATTGATTGTACTATTGTTATTGCTTGGATTAAAAAAGTTTTTGAAATTTCAAAAAAATATTTAAATTGCCAGAATTTTTGGTATTTTATTAAATTTAATATTACAATTCAAACTTGAAAAATCTTTACATGACTTTTTTTTAACTCGAGTTTTAAATTAAATCATGAGATAATTATTCTGACGTGACTTTATTAAATGGGTAGGCCATAAGAGAAAAAATCAAAGGAAAAAGAAGAAGAAAGAAACAAATTAAGTTCATCATAGTTAACTTGTTAAACCCATAACCCGGGTCATAGACTCCACTAAATTGAATTTTTTTTATTATATAATAAAAAATATAAAAATTAATTCACAATAAACTCAATATTAAATGATAAAATCCAATAAAAACTCAAAATTAAAGAATATAACATTGCCAATGTTAACCAGGCATTCTATGAAACAATTGTGTTAATAAATAATTAAAATAATATATTAACTTGATTCACTGTTTTAGAAAGAATTAAACCGACCCCATGTTTTTTAGTTGATTGATAATTCTACAATAAAAAAATATAAAAAACAATTCACAATAAATTTAATATTAGATAATAAAATTCAACATTAAATATAAAATTGAAAAAAATTTAAAAAAACTAAATGAATAAAAAAAAATCCATTGCCCGTTAACAAAATCCTCAGCATGTGGGCCAGGTTTTTTTTAAAAAGAAATAAATGACTTGTTATTTATTTTATTTTATTTTTTTAAAGAAAAATATATAAATCGACCGGGGGGGGTTATATGTTGTATATGGAATGAAAGTTATTTTTCAAATCAAACCCGCAACATAGTAACCATGTATCGCCACAACTAACAAATATGAATAGTGAAACCGATATCAACTTTTTTAATTCTATTGATAATTATCATGTCAGTGATGTTAAAATTTCAACTAAATCTCTGTTAATTGAAAGACATCTCCCCCAACTCCACCATTTTTGTTCTGAAAATGGAGGACTGGGCTTGACAAGCCCAAATCATGTTCTTAAACATCGTACCCGTGTCCATGTTCCAAGTCTTAGAAAAGGGTCGGTCGCATGATAAGAAATCAGCAGCCCAACACTGACTCTGTTCCAAAGAAAAAGACAGAAACACGTATTTGGACGGAACCATCAGCAAAAACAGCACAAGCACAACAGCACGCCACGCAGTGTCGAAATCTACTGTCTCTGACCGAAACATGAATTTCGCAGAACAGGAAGTGGATTTATTTGGGGAAGAGGAGGATGACAATAATGGGGCTCGCCGATCGTCCCCTTCCTCCTCACAATCATCATCATCATCGTCTTCCGGCTCGTCGTCGTCATCTTCGTCTGCCGCAGCTTCATCTTCTTCAGATGGCAGTGATGGCGAAGAGAGCGATGGAGGACGCGAAGGTGGGGGCAGTAAGAGCGGCAGCAGTGGAGGGGAAGAGGAGGGTGGTAGAGAAGTGGAAACTAATAATCAGTATTATAGTAATTATAATGATAGTAACCATGAGAGGGGCTCTGATGTGAATGAAGAAGAAGACGAAGAAGAAGAAGAAGAGAGAGATCTTTTTGGGTCTGATAATGAAGATTATGTTAAAACCACTGTTATCAGTCCTCACCCAATTCCTGGTATAACTTTTTATTTGGGTGATTCTGTTTTGTCTTGGATTGAATTGGCTGTTATTATGGGATATTAGTGGGTTTTAGGTATTTCCCATTTTGATATGCAAGATAATTACCACTGCAGTCGCTCCAACTGTTTACAATTAATTAAAAAAAAAATACTGAACATTAATTTTTTTTTACTGGGTTATAGTGTTGTTGGAGCTTGATTTTTGAGAAATAAAATGTAAATTTTTGATGTCATGGATGATTTTGACAACATTAGAGGAAAATGCAGTCTGGTTCTCTTACTTTCAAGTAATAAGATGCATGATTGCCTGTTTACCATTTGAAGCTTTTGATTGTTGGGTAGGCTAACCTAGTTCTGCTTCACAATGAACAACTTATAAATGTATTTATTCATTTCGGTTCCTTTCTTGTCTTGCAATCTGCTTTTCCATATATTCATGATTTTTTTTCTCAAAATTGGTTTGGCAGTGTTGCCTGCCATGCGCCATCCACACAATCCGGGTAGGGGGAACTTTGGACGTGGTCGTTGGCACAATAATAGAGGAGCAGGCCTCCTTCCCCGGCCAGGATTTCCACCCAGACAGGGCTATGGCTATGGTTCTAAATTTGCAAATGGTCATCGTGATGAAAGATTTGTTTCTGAACTGAAGTTTTCCAAGAGTGATGAAACATTATCGAGAAAATGTGTTGCCTTTCAGGAGGTAGACAACTTATCTATACTTTGTAGTAATGTTTTTTCCTCAGTAATCAATCAAGTACTTTGCTGTTTGATCTGCTAACAGTATCAACCAGTATATCAGAACTTCTAGATTTTAATATCTCACCATGTGATGGTTGACCTAGATTACCAAATCTAAGTGTTCTACATACTGGGTATTCTTTTCTCTCTATAGCATCCCCAGTGAATAAGATGGGAGGCAAGTGACAAAAAAAAAAAGAGAGTAAATTTGGGTGGTTTGAACTTTATGTCCTTGTACAATTTGGCAGTTTTATTTGGACTTTTAGACCCTGCAGGTGTACTATCTGTTACAATGCAAGATCACCTTGCAGATGTACTTTATACTGGTGTTAATCTATTTTGGTTGCTTGGTGAATATTTCTTAAACCATTTATTTGTCATGCTGATGTTTTCCTTTTGCTCTATCCATAGCCATGCGAACTTGCTTGCTATAGTCGGATTGAGGGTGGAGAAGTCTACTTTGATGATCGCAGCTTGGTAAGCTTTCCACACCTCTTTACCCTTGAATTTATTATTCTTTCTGAGGTTTCAATTATGAATGATATACTCTGTTCCTATGTTTAGCGCATTCATATTAGTCTTTATTCCACATTATTAGAGGCTTTTCAAGCGTCTTATTTCGGAAGATGTTGGAGCTGATCTGAACGAAGGCTTTGATACTTTCATTGAGAAAAGGGGTATGGCTTCAATCTGGAAACTGTTCTTTGGTTCCATAGCAGAGATGCAATGGACATCAAATATTCAATGTCTCTTGCATTTATGCATGTATTTGTCTGGGATATATTATGCCGAGGGCTAATATATTCAGATGCCTTTTTTTCTCTCCTCTGTTCTAGACTTGGGCTCCCAGGGATTTGGTGACCTTCTTGCATGCATAAGAGACAAAAACATTCCCCTTCAAAATATGCATTTTGTGGTAAGAAATGTATTTTGCCTCTTTAGTTTCTATATTTTATTTATTCCTGTGTTATGTTAGTGAATTTTGTCAACTAAAACTTTTATTCTCCTCGTCTTCTCTCAGACTTTCCGTAACAACCTTAACAAGGTAATTTCTAATCTTTTTTTACTATATGGTATCTACACAATATCACCTGCCAACACTAGTGGTGAATCTAAGTTAGCTGGTATGGTTGAGCTACACAATTCTCTTGTTAATCTTTTCTGGGTCTCTGTTTGGCTTCTCAAAGAATACAAGGAAAATCAGCTTTCATTCAGTGTGCAGCTTAATGAACTATCACTCAAGCAGAAAAAGAAATTATAATAGAGTCAGTATGCACCTTAACACTTGGAAAAGGAAAGAACATGAAAGTTAAAAGTTCAATGGGTTTTTAATGGTTTTAAAAAACCATTAAAACTTTTGATAGTCTTTCAGTTTTTTTTTTCCTTCATGCACAGATACTCGCAACTGCTTATATGCGACATGAACATTGGGAAATGGGGGTGCACAAAAGGAATGGAGTTGTCTATCTTGATGTGCATAAACTACCAGAAAGACCGCAAAGTGAGTTGGAGCGTAGAAGGTATTGGACTTGCCTATATTTTGTAATGATGCTGACCTGTCTGTAGGTTCTTAAGGTCAGAAAGCTGCATACATAATGATGTGTTTAGGATTGAAGGATAACTCCTTTCTTTGCACATACACATCTGGATGCTATCTCATTGTAAAAGTCTTGTTAAGTGTTCTTGTTGATTATTTGATTAGAGGTTCATTATGCATATTTATTTTGAACTGTTAAATGATGTTGGCCATCTAATTAGAGTCAATGCAGATGAGTTGCTTCTTAACATGTGTAAGTTCTTTATTAACTTAGATGTTATTGGGGATATTGCTTTGAGAGCCTTGCCACTGAAGATCCAAGGAGAGCTAATGGAGAAGCGATACATCATGTTGATTCCAACGTTGAATATTGTTCTGTGATTAAAACTAAATTAGGGGCTCATCGTATTCTGATGGGTGCTGAAATGGATTGCTGTGATTCAACTGATAGTGGGAGGAGGTTTTATGTGGAGTTGAAGACTAACCGCGAGGTTGGCATGCATGTTTAATATTTTTCATTTCATCTTTTGTTTACTGTTCATCAGTTTAACCTTATTTATACTTGGATAATCTGTTATCTTGTCTCTTTATTATGCAGATAGATAATTATCATCAAGAGGAAAGATTCGAGAAAGAGAAACTGCTGAAGTGTTGGGTATATTTAGGCTCCATCACATATTTCCCTTTTTCCTTATGTTTACTGGCTCTATGTTATTTCTATACTTATGGATGGACACGTGTACTTTTGTGTGTTTTTCTTGGGATGCCAAATAGTGTCATTCATCTGTAAATGGTTTTCTTGGAATGCCAAATTGTGTCATTCATTTCTATATTTTTTTGTCATTGTAGTACATCCAGACATGATATTCTGAAATCAAAGGTATATTCCCTTTGCTTTTGATTCTTTGAAACAAAAGGAACTGATTTTCTATTCCTCTTGAGTTTTTGAGCTGAAATTTTATTGAAACCAACCCTATGCAGACACTGGGCATACAAAGCCTAAACAAGGCATTTGAATGAAGCTCTTTTAAAAGCTTGAAACTCTCAATCCCAGAGATGCTTTCATGTTGTGGCTCTGGTTATGGGTAGCAGTTATTAATTCCTGGATAAATATTATAGCTTACCACATCTTAGAGATCCAAAGGAGGCAAAAATGCAAAAGAAGTAGAATGATAACTACTACATAATGCAAATTTAATTTGTTGATGATCATGAATGGGTGTCATCATTAGATATTTATGCTGTGGTTTTTCCCAAAACCTGTTTTTTATGTAATTGAGGAGTCTGTTTCTTAGCTGCTTGGCAAACCTAGATGGTGACCCATTTCTGTGAAAATACTGGTTCATACGAATGAGATTTTCATTTAATTCTGGCAATGTATGTGTTGAACAAATACCACCTTTTATATTTTTTCTAACATTCCTGTAAGTTCACAATTTTCATTGCCCATGTCTAAGTTGTCTTTTTGATAATTTGGTCAAAACATTTTGTTTGTTGACGCAAGATTTATGCTTGCCTTTTGTGGAGTTTCATTATGTGATTATATTATGAAATGGAGTATATAGGCATTTACTTTTGGCCTGTATTGCACGTGAAGGAAATGACTTGGATTGATTTTCTTTTGCAGATTCAAGCTTTTTTAGCTGGTGTTCCTTATATTGTTATTGGATATAGGTAATTTCTAGTTCTGTTGCATAAAATCTTGAGGTTTCTTATGGGACATTTTATTTTACATCACATGCATTTTGTGTCTGAGAAAGTTATTAATTTTTTGTGCAAACCTCAAAAATACCATCCAATTTTTTGTATCAAACAATTTTTATTTTTTATCAATTTTACTATCAAACTTTCAAAAATTCTCAATTAAGACTTCCATCTATTTTTATGGCTTTCTGTCCATGTTTCCGTCCAAATTGTACATTTTTTTTTTTCAAACGATGCCATTTTATATGGAACTTAATGTTTTCTGTTAAGTATTCTAACAAAAGCCCTTAATTGAGAAATCAAAATAGTTTAGTGGTAAAATTGATACCAAAAATAGTATGGGTGAAAAATTGATAATACCCCAATACTTTGGTGGTATATTTGATGTTTGGCCTTTTTTTCTTCTTTTGCTTTTCTGGCCTATCCAGCAAATACTCTCTTTTAATATAGATTGTAGAAAAATCCACTTTCCGTGGAAGCACATCAGTTTTGGGGACATTTCAGAAGGAATTATTGCCATTTAATGTCTTGTGCAAACCCACTCAAACATGCTTTGTGCAGAGTGATATTGCTTAATGAGTCGTGGTGGGTCTTCTATTATTTTGAGAAAAATCTGTGAAGTCATTTTGTCTCTTTTGCAGGGATGATGCAGGCCGACTTGTCCGCACGGAGAGATTAACAACCAAGGATATAACACAGAGAGTAAAAATGAAAAACTACTGGCAGGTTAATGCTGTTGTCCTTTAAATTGCTTCATGATTCTAATAGCTACTTTTATTCGACTTCTTCTTGTAGCTCGTCAAACTGGATGGTTCTTTTCTCACTAAAGAAAATTTTCATTTAAAGCATTGCAATTTGTGTTAGTTAGCAAGCCGTTCCGCCACCCCATCTTTTGGTTCCCTCGTCTTATATCTGAAGAAAGGGTTTGTGGTCAGTAGTTCTTTTTAACCTTTCACAGGAAGGCAGTGAGCTTCACAAGAACACACACCACCAACTGTGCTATTTTGAGATCCAATTTCCCATGGGTCTTGTCAAGAGTTGTGCTTGTGCAGCCCCCAGTGTAGAATGGGGATGTTGCAAGCTTGAATGTATTTTGGGTGGGGTGGGGGCTTCCCTGAGGATCATACAAAGGGACCAAAGTAAAGAAAATTTGCAAGGATTGTTAAAAGATGAAAGATGCTGATGTCTGCAATCAAAAACATTGTTTAGATATTACTGTGAAATTCATGTTCAGTATCACTTTCCTAATATCCTGACTTTCACAAAATTGCTTGGCAGGGAGGTGTGTGCCTAGCATTCGCTGATGAGGTATTATGCTGGCTTTATGGAACAGTCAAAGAAAGTGAGTTTGTACCTTTCTGTTTCTCTTTACTGAAAAAGGCATCGGTTACATGCCGGGGTTAGCTTCCACCCCCACCCCCTATTTCTGATAATTAATATGCTTATTTTTGGTTTTGCGGCTTCAGACGAAGATTACATATTGCAGTTTGCTCCGCCTTTCACACGTTTAGAGCTTCTGCAAGCCCAATCTTGCCCTGAAGCGATCACCAGCCATGTTGAGCAAATGTAGAACAGCTGGATACTCCCTGATCAAATTATTTAAACACGGATTTAAATGGGTTTATGATATTGACTTGGGTTTTTTTCCCCTCCCCATTGTTGTTGTAATCTACAATGCATAGTCTCAGCTGAAATCTTGTGCCCATCCTAAAGTGAATTGGCTCTTTTTTCAGTGAAGTGGGCTTCTCCATAAAAAAGTTAGACCTTTGTAAATTCAATGCATTGATGAAGAGAGAAGATTAACCTGTGGATCCTCTCTTAATCTCCCCCCTCGTTAGTTGTGCCATGAGATCTTATATATACCTTGGATAACCATGAAAGAGTTGATTGTCTTGTCCGCGACTGATTTATTTGAAAACTTCCAAATTTAAAGCATGTGGTAGGGGAAGTTAAAAGGAGAAAAGACAGGGACAGCTTCAGCCATGAGGGTTTTGTCGAAGAGAAAAATTACAGGTAGCTGCTAAAAGGGATACTGGAGAAGTCTATAGATTGTTCTAAGACCTTTTACAAGTAATATGAAACCACGTAGAACATAAGTAGATTGAAAAAATGGGGGTTGGAATCAAATTTATGATTTGGGGGGAGTGGCCAGCCCCAAATTCAGTGAACGTTCTATGCTTTATCCAAAAATATATGGAGAAATGCAACTCTCTAACACGAAAGCAGTTGATTATGCTTTGTTTTTTTTTATAAAAAAAAAAAAGGGGAGAGGAAAACAAAGAAAGAAAAAAATTCAATAAATAAATTTAGAAACTTTAATTATAAGATGAGATTTTTGGAATAATTTTTATTTTTACCTTTTAAATTTAATTTATATTAACAAGTTGAGAGCTCTATTATCATTTAGCTTATTGGATTCAAACCTTAAAACTAGTATTTAAGAAAAAATTATTAAGATTTTTTAAAAAGAAAAGTCATACCATAGAATCATGCGAAGAAAAAAAGTTAAGGGGCTAAGATTGCTTTTTAACCACTATACTAGCTTTCATAATTTTTATCAATGGAAAGATTAATGCATCTTAGTTATGTTTATTTTTATTTTTGTGATTTGAAAGTGTTTTTGTAAGATTTTGAATTTTTTTATATATTTTTGAATTATTTTAATATATTAATATCAAAAATAAATTTAAAAATATAATTTTTAAAATAAAAAATATTTTTAAAAATAACAGCAACTACATTAGCAATAAATACACCTTGACTGTGAATAAAAAAAAAATACACCTTGACTGTTCATATCACATCAGGTGAAATGTCGGTGGTCTTCTGTCCGACAACAAAACACCGACTACAACAAGCAGGCGAACTAGACAGACGCTGCTTATAAAAGAGAAAACGAGAGAGACAAGATCAAAAAAGAAATTCACCACCAACTTATCAGAAAGGAAAAAATGCAGCAGCGAGAGGGAGAGGGAGAGGGAGAGGGAGAGGGAGAGCGAGGAAAAGAAGTGAGGAAAGAAGCAATGGAGAGCATGACAGAGAGGCTCTCTTCATTGGAGAACCTCTATTTCCCTCGCGCTTTACAATCTCACGCCACTAATCCCTCTCAACGCAAGTCTATCCTCCTCGACCTCCTCTCTCGAGACGCCGCCGTTTTCTTAGGTCCCTTTTCTAATCATTTTAATCTTTCTCTTCTTTAACTGTTGTCTCTCTTAAAAATAAAACCCTAACCAAAAAATAAATTAATTTTTGAATGAAAGGAATGAATTTTAAGCCTTATGTGATAAAATTAGCTGATTCGAGCCAATCAACTGAACATTAGTTTCCTAGATTTCTCTGTTAAATAAAATTATTTATTTGTTTGTTTGTGTATTTATGTGGAATGCAGAGAGATATGGAGCGCAATTGAACTCTGAGGAGCTACGGGAATTTGATATCCTAAATTATGACTATGAGATAAACTGGCACCTTAAAAATATTAGAACCAAGATGAGTCCTACTTCGGAGGAATTGAAGTCCAGGTCTGTGACCGTGAAGAACCGCAGGTTGGCTTACTTGGATAAACTCGTACTTGATGGGAAATATTTCTCAGAGGATGCCATGAGGGAGAGAGAACCGTATTTGCATCATGAGTTTGTTGGCAAGTTTCAGGATCCAAGCGCTAGGGGAATGGCTAGGCCTGGAGAGAGGTGGTCGGAGACTTTGATGAGGAGGTGTGAGGAAGCCATTTTGGTTTCCAAGATTAGGGAGGAGCAGCAGAGGTTGGGCGTGGATGAGATGGAATGGGTGGGTAATGAGAGGAACCAACAGCAACAAGAAGAGGAGGAGGAAGAGGAGGAGGAGGAGGAGGAGGAAGAACACGATGTTGAAGAGGGGAATGAAGAAGCAAAGAAAGTTAACGGCGGTGTGAGTTCCACTGAGGTACGTATTTGAGCTTGTTCTTTGATGTCTAATTTTAATTACCTTTTTTTTCTTTTTAGGGTGCATTATTATGATTCTTCCCGATGCACATTATTAATCTTTTGTGCATTGTCAACATTTCAAAAATTGATTGTTATTGCTTCTTGCTGTTTGTATGTCATGGTTATTTCTTCTGTTCCGTCTGATTTATAATTGTTTTGATTATTCAAATGCTAGTGAAGGACTGAGAAGCGTGAGTACACTGTTCTTGTATTTGGCATTTTTCGCACTCAACTATGATAATTGGATTGTTCTAGTTTCTTTTTCTGAATTTAGGATCTTTATGACAAGGGCACTAAGCTATGGGTTTTCTTGAGCTGTAATTTGCTTTCATTTCTTTGACAGGAGCTCTCTGTAATTCTGCTTTTCAGCCTTATTTCCATTTTCGATTTTGCTAATGCAATGCCTGACTTTTCATTTTTTCCATTTTGTTGGCGAAACTTTCAATGTGGCCACCCAAGTTGTTGTATTACACCTGTCTTTATTAGAGAGACAGTAGTCTCCCAGTCTGCGCATTGAATATCAAACGAGTTAACATTGGCATATATATATATATATATATATATATATATATATATATATATATAATCACCATGACCAAAGAATGAATATAAGAACTTGGTCAGCCATTCATGAACCATGATAATGAGATGATATGCTGCTGGTATGAAATAGAAGGCTAAGATAGCATTTTACCTGCATTATATCGCAGGCCTAGTAATGCTATCATGAGACCTAATAGGGGCAGATATAAGGAGACGGTTCTTATTTTGGGATTGTAGTGCATGGCAGCACACTGCAAAGCACCCTCTCAATCCCAACTAATGCTTATCTCATTGATGTTACACATGCTGATTCTTCATAATGTGATTTATATGGTCTATGCTCATTTCTTAATTTTCCTCCTGGGTAGTCATATAATGTGTAGACATTTGATGAAAGGTGCCATGTGAATTTGAGTCCTAACATATTTCGCAGATGTAACACTATTATATAACTTCAAAATTTAAATTCACTGTTAAGAGTACTTAGACAGCCGATAGAATGCATGTCAATAATTTTTGTTTTCCATCATCTTCAGATGTCCGAGGACAGCAAGCTTGCTCAATCTAGTAAAGCAGAGCATGATGAGGCAGCAACTTTATCGGCAGAAGAGATGGGAGATATGATGGGCCAGTTTACCTATATCATGCACCAGAAGTTCCTTGCCGGGGAAGATCACCAGCATTTAGATTACTCAAAAATAGATGATGACGTGACCTTGGATGATCACTGGCTGAGGGAAGCGAACCATGATGCTGAGGATAAGTATTTTGCTGAAGATGAAGAGGATGGCTACGATGATTTTGTGGAACCGCACTAACTCCGTCGCTGCTGCTTTTTTTTTTTGTATATATAGTTAATAGCCTTTGCTTGCTGAATTTACTTTTGTACATATATACTCAATATTTCCTTCTGGGGTCTGATGCCCATTTTGTCTGAGATGCTGTTTTCTACAAATATTTTAGGAGAGGCAGTAGCGAGAAAGTGAACAATTGAAGTATACATTTCAATGGAGCGGACTCAGTCGCTAATGAATAGTTCTATCACAGGGTTAAAGCTCTATATTTTGAAAACTGCATGCCAAAGGCTTGTTGTTCCAGATTATGTTGTAATCAAACATCAAGTGATCGAAGTACGTATAAAATTGCATCAGAAACCAATATATGCATTTCCAATGTGATGGCTTTGAATCATCAGTGTATTCAGAATTGGAGATGAAAATTTACACGGAAACTCTTGTTCATAACTGAATTATGACCATCATGATTAAATTAAAAACAAAGTTTACAAGCTAATTAAGGAAATAGCTTGGATACAGTAAGACATCACCTCTACGAAAAACCAAAAGCATGGTGCGTTGAACAAATAAACCTATATGGTGGTCTAGCAATGCAAATATGCTATGTTGTGCTTTGCCAAAGGCCTTCTCACCATTGACATTGGCTCCATGCTGATGTTATTCTAATTGAAAAACCAAAATCAAACACGAAAGAGAAGGAGAAAAGGTGAAAATACAACTGAATTTGATCATCCATTCTCCAAGAATCACCAGCAAGACTCTCAATATACCACCGATGAGCACTGCTAAAGAACCCCAAAACATGTGATGCTTTAATTAAAGCTCTCGTCTTTGGTGTTGAAACGTATAATTGGTCCTTGTGCTTGCAGCACTATCAAGGAATCCTGATCATAACTTCCCTCCTAATAACACAAACTAGTCCGAGATTGGGAACAGGCATAGAGTTGAGAGATCCATCAAATAATGTTCTAACAGCTACATGAAGGTCAACCTGGCACTTGACAAGCCATCCAGAGTAGTCTCTCCGCATCCCATACACATCCGCTTGATGATTTGTACCAGTTCTTAATCTGGGAACAAGATGCAAGTGGCCTCCAGACTCCCCGAAATATTCAACCCATCTGTACGGATCATATGAGCCAGCAAGGAATGATGGCATTGGCAGCGTTTCAAGTTGCTAGCTCTTGGTCAACATTGGAATACATTTTATACTCTATATGAACTTAGTGCAAGGGCATTTACTCTTCGCCACCCATATTTTTTTTTATTTGTTTATTTGAGAAGTTCTTAGCTCTAGCCTCTATGGACGTGGTTGGATGGTGATTTCTAAACTAGATGATAAAAATATGAGCACTCAAAGCGGAGCAGGATTTTAAAAACTGAAGCTATCCTAGATGTTCCCCTGGACATTAATAAGCCTACAATGCTCATAGCTTGCTAGGTGGAAAATGTCCATATAATTCTTTCCATACAAATATACACAAAAACATAATCAATGCCATAAGCAGCAATATGCAAAAGGCCTTCAATCCTGCACCCACAGTGCACATCCCATAATAATGACCTCTTGATCGAAATCTTAGCTCGCTTACCTGTAAAATCTCTCCTCGGGTTTAAATCCGCATCCAGCCTTTGGCTTTCTCTCACCTCTGGTCCAGACTTGAGTAGCCGTCTTTGCCATGACAACCACTATGTGTCTGGCCTTTTCTTGCCCGTTCATTACCCTTTCAATCTATGGCAAATCCAGCCACTCGCTAAAGAAAATCAATCCACCCAATTAAAGAAACCCCAACCAACCCGTCTTGCTTTCCCGTGTATCTCCTTTTCTTCTCAGTTTATTCCCAAATCAATTTAGCAAAACCCAAACGCTAGGTTTTAAAAACAATCCAGATGAGTCACCAGCCCATCTTCAACATCATCACCATCTTCTAAGTTGCGTGCTAAAAAACAACAGAAGTTGCTCTGTAAATAATTGCTGCAAGATTTCGAGCAAGAGTATCTTTGTAGATATACTTTTCCAGAACATCATCTGTGGCAGAAACCATGATTTTGGCAATGGTACCAGTACCACCACCTGTTATATGACTGGGCGAGTACCATTGATAAACCTGGAGACAGGAAAACGAAGAGCGTGACCATGTAAAAACTCTACTGATTTAAATTTTGAGGAAAACAAAGTTTTTTTTTTTTTTTTGTTAAAGTTGTTTTTTTTTATGATTTTTTTATTTTAATAGAAAAAATATTTGTTATTAATAACATGGTTATTTAAATAAAAACTTAAAGCGATTAAAATAAAATTTATTAAAACTCAAATGATTTAAATTAAATAATAAAAATAATACATTTTTTTAGACAAAACTTCACTTTTATCATTTTGTGATTTCCAAGGGAGCGCTTTTTTTATTAAATGCATGGATTATCAAATAAAAACTCATCATAATTTATAAAGAGTAAAAAAAATTAATGTTTTAATTATTTTTATACAACTATATACAAAAATAAAAAATAATTATATGGAGAAAATATATAAATAATAATAGTAATAATAATAAAATATCCTATTTTCATTAAATATTTGTGTGCAAAATTTTCATAAAACTTGTGCGCAAGAGTTAGTATATAATTATGAAAAAAATATTATAAAAAAAGGTTAGAATATTATTTGAAAAACATGAATTAATTGAATAATTTTTTAAATATAATTATAATTAATTATCTAAATATAATTTTATTATAAGATGTAAGAAAAGTATTTAAAAAAAATGAGGGCGTAGAGAATAAATCAAAGGCACTACTAGACTTTAAAAAATGATAAGTTGATGCTTAGGCTTGCAATACAAGCTTGTTTGGGTCCAAGTTTTTAAAAATTAAAGTTCAAGATCTTGAATCATGAAAAACCAAATCTCAACTATTTTTCACCTAAAACCATGAAAAAATATCATATGAATCTTTAAAACTCTATTTTTAACAACAAAACATATTTTAATCAATCTAAAAATTTAAAATCAAATTATTTTTTATAAAAAATAAGATCCTGTCTATTTTTCATGATATCATTAAATATGTAAATCACTTCCATTGAATTTCTCTTTTAAAATCGAATCTATAAACTAAAATTAAAGTTATTTGTGGTTAGAATCGAGCCACTAGAAACTATCCTGAGAAGTTTCTCTCTTCTTAACTTTTTTAATAGTTTTTTTTCTTGTCTTAGACAGCGTTTGGGAACGCGGCTGCGGCTGCGTTCCCAAAAAATTTGAATTTTTTTTTTTTTACTAAAATTGAGTGCGGTTTGTACTTTTTGGATCGTTTTGATGTGCTGATGTTAAAAATAATTTTTAAAAAATGAAAAAACATCATTGGCGCATTTCAGCACGAAAAGCTATTTGAAAAGCATCCGCAACTACACTGCCAAACACGCTCTTAATATCTAGGAACTAAAATGTGAAAAATTAAAAGTTATGACTAAAACATAATAACATATAAGAACAAGTACTATATTTCTTTTTTTATATCAATTTTGGTCCTTCATTTCTTATTTGTTTTTAGACAAAAAAATTAAAACTCAATTTCATAAAATTGATCATTAATTTAATTTTAAAAAATGTAACGACAAACCAAATAAGCAAGAAAAAATAGATTGAAATAGATTTTAGTGCGTAAAATCATGAAAACATTACTTTAAAGGATGGGGAAAAAAAAATCAATCGACCAAATTGTAAACTATAAAAATAAAAACGCACAGTGAATAAATGGCAAAATTTGAATGTGTGAACAATGAAAAATCATGTTATTTTATCATAAAATAGATCATTACTATAATGTTAAGATACTTAATGATACATCAGGTAAGTGAGGAAAAACAAATTTCAATATATAAAATAAAACCTATGAAAACATAATTTTAAAGAATAAAATTAAAAAAAAATCAGACCGAATTATAAAACCATGCTAAGATCAAGGTTCCAAAAGTAAAGAATGCGAAAACAAATAATAAAATGTGAGTTTGAGCTTTGTGATTTGACATATGAATATAGTGCATAAACCTCTGTATATATATTTTAAGATTCTTTTTTATATTTTTTTTTATATTTATGTTGTGGTTTTAAATAAATTTTTGTGATGAAATGTAGAAAAGAAATACTAATTTATTTCAGACAAAAGGATTGAATCAGAAACATATTTTATTGATAATTGTTGCTTTGTCTTCTTGTATACCTAACCACTCCCATGTTGTAGCCAATGGATGGTATCCTACAAAGCAACAAGATATTAATAAAAATTCTTGTAATCTTGTTAATAAGGTTTTTCCGGGGCACTGTTGGTTTTTTTTATTTTTTTATCTGTTGTTCTTTTAATTTATGCCATAAAGCGGCGAGATTGGTCACCTACTCCGTCGCTTTTGGTTCCACTCCAAGGTGCAAGCCCAAATTACATCTTGTGGGCTAGACGGATGCGGCCGAAGTTTACTGCTAATTAGTATTGAGTGAAAAAACTGCAAAATTAATTAATTAACTGGAAAAAATTGAATTAATCAATTAAAAAATCTAAATAAAATCATTTGTTTTTTATTTTGGTTTCAAAAATCTAAAATTGATTGAACTGAACCGAACTAAATTAGTTCAACCAGCATTTAACCCTACTATAAAATGCTAATAGGTATAAAAAAAGATCCTAAAATTAAACTCTTATACAGTCCTCACAAACACGCCCTCTTCCTCTCAAAACACAATCACTCCTCTCTTTTCTCACCCTATCTCTCGTTCTTTCTCTTTTTATCTTGATTTTCTATTTCCACAACAAAATCCCTCATGCGAACAGTCTCTCTCCATCATCACCTACTACATAAACAATAGCTTCGATTTATCTAGAGGTAAATCAAACTTATCTCTCTTTGTTATTGATTTTTATTTATTGCTTTAGATTTGTTTTTATGCCATAATTTTTCTTAAGTTTCTTACTTTTAATCCATGATTTTACTTTTATAACATTTATTGAAAAAAAGATTTATATAACATTTATAATTACTAATCTTTTCCAATAACAACAACAGCTCTGATGATGTTCTAAAATCCAATATACCTAGGAATAGTGATTTTTTTAGTGTTTGGATAGATAGTAATCACATGTCACATTAATATTCTGTTCTCCAGAGTTTAAGAAGTTGATAATTAGTAATAGAAGACTTAACACCTGCAAAACCGTTATTTTATGGGATTTAGGGACCCTCAATAATAAAATCGGTGACTTTTAATAAGAGATTGCAATAAATAAGAGAATAAACTTTTAATTATTAAAAACTTAGTCTTTTTTATTAAGAATGTACGATAGATTCTATGTAAAACAAGACTATGAATAGAGAATTAAAAAAATCTCTTTTTTTACCTGGGTAATTCAGATGGTATATATACTCTTTAAACTTTGTCATGTTACTTGAATTGATGAGTTAGAGCGTCATTTCCTTCTAATAACATTAAAGAGAGATAAATATTCATTATACAACATTAATGAGGGATATATATCTCTTACACAACATTAATGTTAATGAAAACATGATAGACCTTCCAAAGACTTTTATGCATTTAAGGATATAAAGAGATGATCATTCTTGACTTTTAACATTTCATATTAAAAGACATAAAAATAAATAAACAAATCTACATGACTTAAAAGATTATCAACTCTATATGTATTAAGTTTGGAAAGATTCTAAACCCAAGGGTGATGGCTCTGACACCTTATTAGACCTATATGCACTTGGGTTCAATGCGTAAGGGTCTAGCATCTTGTCATACTCATAGGCACTTGGGTTTAACGTGTAGCTGAACCCAAGAAAATTGGTTTTAGCGTTTCACTAACCTCATATGCACAAAAAAAAAATCACTCATATTTTTACGTACCAAATCATGGGGAAATAATTATAAATGCATATGAAAGTATAGGGTGTTACAATTGGTATCAAAGCCCGGCTCACTAGTTGTCTGATGATGCCGACGAGGTCGTCGGGCTCCTTAAAATGGGTGGATTGTAATATTCCACATCGACGGGTGAGGACTTGGAGGAAGGCCTTATATGAGCATGCTCACCTTGATTAGTAAGACGTGTTTTGGGGCCATGTGTGGCTGCCAAGAACAAATCCGTGAGGCCCATAGGCCAAAGTAGAGAATATCTTGCTAGTGAGGTGGGGTGGTACAACTTGGATCCAACACGTAGCTAAACCTAAAGGTATTGGGTCAAACATCTTACCAGACCTACATGTATTTGGGTTCAGCACGTAGTTGTACCTAAGACAATTGAGTCTGATATCTTACTAGACTTATATGCACTTGGGTTCATTACTTAGCTAAACCTAAGGATATTGGATCTGAAAGCAAATCTAAACCAATGTCACTTAGGCTTAACATCCTGCACCTAAATACAAGTTATTATCTTGCATTTGACCTTTTTAATTAAGAACTTTTAAGTAAATATAAAAAAAAAATATTCATCTATCAAGCATAATACATACACATATTTTAAATTATGAAAATCTAAAAATGGATTAGTGGTGTATGTTGCTCCCAAAAACTAAGGTATTGTTTAAGATTGTGGTAATAATTATTTTTTAAAGTGTTTTTTATTTGAAAATACATTAAAATAATTTTTTATTTTTAAATTTATTTTTAATATCAGCACATCAAAACTATCTAAAAATATAAAAAAATAATTTAAAACAAAAAAATAAAGTTTTTATGATTGTGGTAACGATTGTTTTTTTTAAAAAAATTTACTTGAAAATTCATCAAAATAATTTTTTTTATTTTTTTAAATTTATTTTTAATATCAACACAAGAATATCTAAAAATATAAAAAATTAATTTTTTTAAAAAAAACACCTAACCAATCAAACTCTAAAAATATGCTTTAAAATCGAAACCTTTGCTGGATATTTTGGAACTCGAGGGTCATGTCAGTAATTTCACGAAAGCATTGTTAATATCTTTCCCACTAGTGAACTGAAATTCAATCGATCGCTTATCCATCGTCCGTCCAAGGAAATCAATCAAAAGAAAAAAGAATCGTGATGTACAGAGAGCGAGGGATTGGTGTGTCCAAGACGGACGTCGATCATCGAAAGCAGCGGATTAGCGATGTCCTCGATAAGCATCTCGACCGATCCTCTCCGTCCAGTTCCAGACCCACCAACGGCAAGGATTTGTTTCTTTTCATGAACAAGCAGCAACCGCCTGATCACAACAACATTGACCATCTCCTCTCTAAAGACAACAACGCCTCCGTTGGTAATTCATCCACTTGTTTATTCCGCGTATTTGTATTTTTTCTTAGAATTAATTTTGTGTTATTCTAACTAATTGTGAGTATTTTCGTGTGATTTAAGACATTAGTTAAGTGTTCTTAGAATCAACAGTATAACCGGACGTTGATATTGAGGTTGGAATGTATAGGCTTTCTTTTTTCTGTATATCTGAATGTCAGTGTAACTGTTTTTTTTAATTAGTTTTAATGTGTGAAATAGCTGTTTTTTGAACGCAGTGGAATCTGACACGGACAGCGAAGAGTCTGATGTTAGTGGTTCCGATGGAGATGAGACGTCGTGGATCTCATGGTTTTGCAGTCTAAGGGGGAATGAATTCTTTTGTGAAGTTGATGATGATTACATACAAGATGATTTTAACCTCTGTGGGTTAAGCAGTCAAGTTCCATACTACGATTATGCCCTTGATTTGATTTTGGATATTGAATCCTCTCATGGTGTGATTTCTTTCCTTTTACTGAATTGTATTGTTCATCTTGCTATGTTTATGAATCCTTTATTGCTACTTGTGTGCTGTTTTGAGACACCCTTAACAGACGATAAAGTTTACACTAGCCGTGTTATAACCTGACAATTAAGTATTGGTAGATAAAGGGACTTCTTGTAGTCTCAATCACTTGATTATTCCTAGCAATTAATTCGGATGGATAGGTGATATGTTCACAGAGGAACAGAATGAATTGGTTGAATCTGCAGCAGAGATGCTTTATGGATTGATTCATGCTCGATATATATTGACCAGCAAAGGGATGGCAGCTATGGTGAGGTTTTGCTAGTTGACATGGACATTTCCATGCTTTTCTTGATTTTAATGTTTGGGCAATGGCTAACAATAATGCTGCTGCAATTTTAACAGCTGGAGAAGTACAAAAACTATGACTTTGGAAGATGCCCCAGAGTTTGCTGCTGTGGACAACCTTGCCTTCCAGTTGGTCAATCAGACATTCCTCGGTCAAGCACTGTTAAAATATGCTGCCCCAGATGTGATGATATATACTACCCACGTTCCAAGTATCAAGGCAGTATCCTTAATTGCACTCAATATTCTTTTACTGCATATGCCCTAATGGGGAACTAGCATGTGCTCCTTGTTTATATGGCTGTTCTTGGGCAACATTAGTGGTTCTTTTGGCCTAGAGATTGAACTTTCCAATTTGATATGAGCTATGGTGTGTATTTATAGGTCTAAGGGGTTCGTTTTAAGATCGTTTCATTCATTGATTCATGCTCGTTTTTACTTGTCCATATATCTTTTCCCAGCCATCAAGTAGAGGTCCCTGCAGTTAAGACATTGGGATTTCCACTTGGATGTTGCAGTTTCAAACCTTGGGAGGGGCGGGGGTGTGTGTTGGGGATTTGGGGTTGGGGGTTGTGTGTGGGGGGGGGGGGGGGGGGGCTACCCACTCTCTAGACCTACTCCTATTCAGCCTCCCTGTTGAAACACACACACACAAAATCCACTAAAGGCTATAGATTGTGATTTTGAGGTCATTATGTTTGGTGGATTGCCGGGATGTCTGTTGTGTTCTATAATTTTTGTGTGCTGATATTATTGCGTGTTTCAGGCTCCTTGTTAATACCCCACTCTGTAAACTCTTGTCTTTTGATCAGCATTTTTTCGCAAGTTTCCTTTACTCTGTTTAGACATTGATGGAGCTTATTTTGGAACGACATTTCCTCACCTGTTTTTAATGACTCACGGGCATCTCAAGCCGCAAAAGGTAGTGCAGACCTATGTTCCTAGAGTATTTGGGTTCAAGCTACACAAACCATAATAATGGAAGTTGAAGCTTATGTGGGCCAAGAAGGCATACTTTATTTGGACATAATTTCGCAGTTCACATAGGCTGCTGGAGTTCTCCAAGTATAACAAGATAAGCTCCCCCTCCCAAAAACGGAGGGTAAAGGAAAAAAACCCTTCTTATACGTCTGATGATGTATCATTAAGCAAATCTGCTAGTATCGATTTAGTAGTAAACTAGTAATCTTCAGTTTTAGCTGCCGATTCAATTAGGCTCGCTCGCTCCTTCCTCCCCTAGTTTCCAGCGTTGCAAATTTGCAACTTCCTTTATCGTTAAGGTAATCACATAAATAGCCTTGCAATATATTCTGTATACTTAATCGATCAAGCATCAGAGAGAATTATTGGTGGGTGTTCAAAGTTTGTTTTTAAACTTGAAAGCTTTGGGATGTATATTTCAGTTCCTTTTCCACTGGTGTTTGATGTGAAATTCTTATGCTGGACTTTAAGAGGATTGTGAGCTACAATTTGTTATTGCATCTAATCTTCTGGTGATGATTTTTCAAGCTTTGGACAATTATAGGGGTTGTCTCTCTCCCGGTTGAGCAGATGGAAATTTGGAGTGGTGCCCTCTGCATTAGTTTGTGTGATACAGAGATGGGAGGGCAACCTCTGGGTCAAATTTACGGGGAAAAAAATAACGCAATGAGAGAGAGAGAGAAAATAGAAGATGATGTTAGGCCTGTAGCTGCGTCTTGTGTTGCGGTGAATACCGATGCCTCATCAAAAGATATCAGCTATGGACAGTCGTATGGACTATGGAGCATTAGTTTCTGCTATCAGCATTTATTTAGAACACAGGAAAGAAAATGTTCAAAGAGAAGGAATATTAGGAAAGTATATTCTCTGTCCCTGTATTTCCCTTTTTTGAAGGGGTAGACATATTGTTGTTCAACTATCTATTTTTTATTATTATTATTATTTACTGGATTAATTTCACGGGTTCTGAAGTTAACGACTATATAAACCT
Source organism: Populus x sibirica (assembly GCA_019202695.1). Taxonomy (NCBI): domain Eukaryota; kingdom Viridiplantae; phylum Streptophyta; class Magnoliopsida; order Malpighiales; family Salicaceae; genus Populus; species Populus x sibirica. The sequence goes on along the minus strand of JAGMVL010002276.1, from coordinate 81,343 downwards.
CCAGAAGCCATAAGAGAATTCGAACTTGTAATTATTATAGAGAAAATTTAAAAGCTGACCAGTTGAACTACCTTTCATGATAACTATCTTGTATTTTATAATCGAGCAACACAGCAAACTCTGGTTTGTTTATGTAATGCCCGATCAAGCAATGCAATGCCATGAGCCAACTCTTGTGTAGATTTGGGCAAGACAATGCATGGAAGTGTATCACTTCTGGGTTGGAGACCATCTCTGTCCCTCTCCCTCACAAATCACAGGTTCGCACCCTTTCTTCAACTTGATTGGCTAGTGGCTACAGGGAATTCATTTTGTTTTCGATGTGTGTGCTCTAAGCTCCATTTACCTCCAATTCTTCAGTTCCTCTGGGCTTCACCAGCCAGAAATTCTTTGGAGTGGTTCATTTTACTGTACCACTGGGCCGATGTGCATAATGGAAAATAACCATTTTTAACCTTCGTTTTGTACTTTTCGTTGTTCGGATAGTTGAAGTTACACCTAAAACCTCTCATCCGTGTAGATAAGTTTGTTCTTAGGTTTAAGCTGGAGGTTGAATCAAATTTTTTTTAATGGAAATAATAAAATCAAAGAAAAAAAAGCTTAATCATGTAGATCCAAATGACACCTGGATGCTTAGTAATAATTTGGATTTGAATTAAAAGAATATTCAAGATGACCACCAACGAAGCCGTGATACATTGTTTTAAGATATATGATAAGAAATAAAATTGAAAATGAGCGGTTTTAATTGAGTTTTCATTATCAATTTATTATTGTCATATCATAAACATAATAATTCAACAATATAAATTGTTAAAATTCAATTATAAAATTATAATATTATTTAAAAACCATGTTAAAATTAAAAGGTGAATGAGAACTTTTTTAGTTAAAAAAATAAAGAAAAAGGCTTTTTTAAAAAGAAGAAGAAGAAGGGTCCAGTCCATGGCCTAGACCTGGATGCCTAGCCTTGCTTTTTTTATTTTTGTTTTATTAATGGGGTTATTTGCTTACCTAGTTTTCAGCAGCATTAGTGGCCAGAAAGAACAAAAAATCGAGTTTGTGATTTTGCACCAAAACAATTCTTTTTTTCAACCAAATTCTCACCAGAAACGAACTACAAACCTTAATAAATCTTGATGTGCCCTTGAATTTGGCCCAGAAAGTATGCAATCGCACAAAAAAAAAGATTTGATAACTGAATTGAAAAAATTTATAAACAATAGATACAATAAAATATAAAATAGTACACAATCTCAATATAGAATGTGTTTAGAATTGTGATAACCATGATGGTTCAGATTTTAAAGTGTTTTTTGTTAAAAAATACATTAAAATAAAATTTTTTTATTTTTAAAAAATCAAATTTAATTTAACACATGAACACGATCTGGAAACATTAAAAAAAATTATTTTAAATAAAAAAATAAATCAAAATTTAAGGAAAGGAGCCTTAACAGTACTCACCCATGCATTTTAGTTTTTTACTTGATAATAGTATAATGTTGAAAATATTTATCTAATGTCCATTTCAGTGACAAGGCACCCATCCGTCGTCGGATTCTAGCTTGGCCCCTTAGATCCATGTTTCAAAGTTAAAAAAAAAACAGAGATAACTATGATAGAAATGCTTCTGTTTGTAGAGATGGAAACAAGATTAGGTTATTGTCTTTGTTTTAAGAACAACTTTTAGCCATTTTTTCATCCCTATGAACATAAAGAATTTGAAGGATAAAGAAAAAGACATAATTGAGTTAATTTTTTTTCACGAATATTCTTTTGAATATTTCTTTATTGTGTGTGTGTGTGTGCATAAAAGTTTTTTTTTCATTTCATCAAAACAACATGGAAAAAAAATTGTACGAGTTAAATAATAAATCATTTTATACAATTTAATAATTTATAAAAATTAAGAAATAAATTAATTAGAGTAAATATTTTTTATGAATTGGATAAGATTAATTAACCAAATAGTGTTTTTTTAATTAAAAGGTAAGAAATTTCTATAAATGAGTGATTTTTTTAATGTTATGAAAGAAAATGAATATCAATGTAAAAAATTAATATAATAATTAAAGTATGCATAATGCAAAGAAATAAAAATTCACCATGTTTTCAAGGAAATTGGATTTAATGATGAAGATGAGAGGATTGAATGATAACAAACAATGTGTATTTGCGATGAAATTATTATGATGCACTTCTAACTATGTTAGATATTAACTTTGTGTTTTTGTAAATGCTTTATTAGACATGTGATTGGTTTAATTATTTATTTTATTATTAAATATATCTGAAGAAATAATTTATTGATTGAGTAAACTATAATTTAATTATTTTAGCTTATAAATGAATTATATATATTTTATAATTACAAATATTTTTTTAAATGATTTTGATGAGTAAATAAATTATTATTTTAATTCAATTAAAAGATTAACAGCCATTATAAACTAAAGTAGAAACCATAATCTATTCACTGTTCCAAACATTTCAAATTTAAACGATGAAAACGTGTATTATTAGAGTGTTTGGATTGGAGATGGTTTTGGATTTTTTTTTTGTAGAGTCCACACAAAACATGTATTTTTAGTTTTTGAAAATGTAATTTATGCTTTAAAAAAATTATACTTTTAAAAAAAAATTATCACATCTCCAAGACAGACACGCATATATTCCAATATAAAACACAACTCCATCTTGATCTCTTGTGTCGCGCGTGTCGACGTAGCGGCGATCGTCCACCCTCAAATGTATAGATATATATATCTCGATAAATATGGGGAGACAAGGAATTCTTTGTCTCTTAGCGGTGAAAAATGGAATGGGAGTCGCCACCTAGTATTTTGGTCACTAGGAACCCCGACGGGTCTCGAGAGATTGGGTACGGAGACCGGTTGCGTAAAGGGAAGGTATTAGCACCCCAAATACGCCCTACCTAAGGTAAGCTTGCATTGTTTTATTGTCTGATAAAAATCTAAGGTCTTATCATGTTGGTCTGTCTAGGGTTCAAGAAAAGCCCTCCTCAGTAAGGAGGTTCTTATCTTATGGGGTAAAAATCTAACCGGCCTAATGTCTATAAAAGAACTACCTTTTTAATATCAGGATTATGTTTTACGTATAAATTCGTAATCCCAAACATTAAAACAAAACAAAATAATTTTTTTTTTTTTTGAAATATTGGCCAAAGTTCTCATGACTTTAATAAACTGGTTATTAAAGCCAAAATGCATGCTAAAATAATATATATTTTTTAAAGTTTTCTTTGTTTTATAAAAATACAATATGATTTTTTAGCTTTGACAGACTTGGCCGTATGCGTGAAAACAAAAGTTTTTTTTTTTTTTTGAAAACCGGGTATTTTTAATACTGAATTTGTATTTTTAAGATATAAAAATACAGACCAATATTAGTCGAAATGACGTAAAAAATCCATGCGAAAATCACAACTTTCAAAAAAATATATATAGATAATAAAATAAAATAAAAAACACACAAAACAGAAAGGAGAAAAGAAAAACAAATAAAAAATGAAAAATGAAATGGACTGGACTCAGCCCAGTCGCGCGGGCTGGGCTGATGTTCCAACCTGCAGAAAACAGGGCTGGACTCGGCCAATCACACGGGCTGGGCTGATGTTCCAGCCCAAATCAAAAAGGGGTTGGACTCAGCCCAGCCGTGTGGGCTGGGCTGATGTTCCAGCCCACCGAAGAAACAAAAAAACCATGACTGGTTACTGTGCATGAGCACGGAACCAGGGATTAATTAGCTTCTTCTTGCATGCGAACGTGCACGGTGCACGTTACGCAAGCAAGAAGATGACTAATGACCGGCGGCTATGGAGGGGAAGGGAATTTACCCGAGGCGATGATCTCGGATGGCTGAGCTGACGGTGGTGCTGGCGACTGTTCTTGGTGGCGCTGCGGTGGCGGTTACTGGAGAAGCCCGCTGACCGCGGCAGTTCTTCTTCTCCACGGCGTAGGGACACCGGGCGGTGTCTTCTTCCCCTGCCGGTTTTCTCCTTCTGTCTTGTGTTCTTCCTTCTTCGCGTCTGTCTCTCCGCACGGCTTCTCTTTCTTCTTTCTTTTTCCTTTCTTCCTCCTCCTCTGTTCTCCCCTGTTTTTTTCGTTTCTGCCTCTCTCTCTCTCCCTCGGTCGCCCTCCCTTTTTCCGTCGTTTCTCCTCCCTTTCCTCTTGCGTTCGGGTGGTATTTATAAGGGCGGGGGAGCGGGTCGACCTGCCCCGTCCCATCGCCGCGTGCATGTGGCGCACGTTGCCACCTGCGCCACGGCGCCGACCGTGGTGGCCAATGGAGGCGTTGCTTGCGAGCACGGCCGCTCGGGCATCTCATCATGAGGTGGGTGGCGTCCGACTTCGGCTCTAAAGCACGTGGGAGGAAGAGACAAGGGAAGAAAACAAAACTTTTCTTCCCCTGCTACACATACGGGGAAGAAGAAGAAGAAACGAGTGCCGCCTCAAAACGGCACCGTTTCGTTCTTCTTCTCTTTTTTTTTTTTTTTTTGGAAAACCGCATGAAACGGCGTCGTTTTGCCTAAAACGCGCCGTTTCATTTAAATGAAAACGCGCCAAAGCGCCGACTACAAGTTAATCCTTCGATTTGCGCGCGTTTTTCAATTTCGTCCTTGGTCTCGGATTTCTTCAATTAAGTCCCTAATTGGCCATCAAACTTCAATATTTATGCAATTAAGCCCCTGATTTGACCAAATTAACTCTCAAAAATTATAATTTGACCCCAGAACTTTAATTTCTTCCAATTAAAGCCCAAATTAACTCCAAAATCAATTTTTCTTACAATCAAACCCTCCATAAATTCAATTAAACCTTCAATATAATTTAATTGAGTCCACCAACATCTAAATTTGGATTTTTCTTCCTCAAATTGAATTTTCTTTGTCAACAGGGCTATCATCAGTCAATGAAATACTGTCAAATTTTAATTTTTGTATTTTTAAACCTCCCCAACCAAATTTTGACTATTTTCTGAGCGTTCTGGCATCCTCTTTTCACTGTTATATTTTTTGATAATATTTTTTTATTTTTTTGTATTTTATATATATATATATATATATATATATATATATATATATTTTAAGAGAGGAAAAAAATGTGAATTGGGGAATAACCCAAAAATGGGTTATGACATCTTGTTCCCTTTTTTTTTTTTTGTCTCAACTGTTTTTATCTCCTTTTTTACCCCAATCAAACAGTAATTAAAAGGCAAGAAAAAAGTTAATTATAACGTAATTCTTATCAATCAATAAGAAGCATTTAATTTCTATTTCTTAAAATTTGTATATGTTTTAATTATTCTCTCCATCAAGCCCATATTCTTTTCCTATTTATTTTGTTTTCGAAAAAAAGGGGGAAGAAGAAAGCAAGTAGAAAATTTGATTAGGAGTGAACTTATTTTTGAAAAAAAAAAAAACACTACAGGATGATCAAAGCTAGTCAATGAAACTACCTGTTATATATAATACTAGCTTTGATACCCGCGCGATGTCGCGGGTCATTTGTTTTACATAAAAAATATTTAAAAAATAAAAATTTTAAAATCTTGGGTTTTTCTGCAAAGTTATACCCAAAAATCTTGGGTTTGGCTGCAACGCTTGACCTAAGAGTAATATTTATAATATTAATAATAAAATTAAACTTGCATGACCCAAGTTTAAGTGAGTTTGACTGTAACACCGGACCCAAGAATACTGGATGTGGGTCTTGCTATAAAGTCGTGTCATAAAAGTGTGATAATTAAATAAATTAATTAAAAAAAACAAAGAAAAAAAATCAACAGGAAGGAAAAAACTAATGAAGAAAAAGAAGAAAAAAACATTGAATTAATTGGGTCAACATTTTAAACCAGGTTATCCTGTAAAACCTGGGATTTGCATCATGAAAGTTTGATAACTAAATAGAAAAAGAAATGATGGGTTTACCTAGAATTAACCGGGTTAACCCGTCAAGCCTAGGATACGTGTTATGAAAGTATGAAAGTCTGATAATTAAATAGAAAGAAAATTAACTTTAACAAACTAAACTAAATGAAAAAAATAACTCGTCAAATCAAAGGTTAACCCATCAAACCCGAGATTCGTATCATGAAAATCGATAACTAAATAAAAAAATTTAACATTAACAAACTAAATCAAACAAAAAAAATTCATTAAAAAAAAATAAAAAGAAAAAAGAAAATAAAAAAACAGTTATATAATATAATACAATATAATAATAATAATGAAAAAACGTGGGGAAAATTTAAAAAAATGAAAAAAAAAGTGGGGAAAGCTAAAGCTAAAGCTAAATTCTCAACCAACTCAATATTGAAAAAATAAATTTAACAAAGATAATTTAAAAAAAAACATGTGGGGGAAACATTGTAGCCAAACAAAAACCATGTAAGGGAAACACTGTAGTAATCCATATTATTTTTTTTTTTAAAAAAAAGCTACAAAGCTAATTTCTCAACCAACTTCAATATATAAAAAAACCCGACAAAGGCTATCTAAAAAACAAAAAAAAAAGTCAATTTTGGGTAAAAGAAATGAAAAAAATGTACAAAAAAGGAAACAAGAGCGAAAAAAAAACACGTGGGGAAAGTTACAGTGTTTTAAAGAAAAAGACAAAAAAACTAAATTTTCAACCAGCTCAATAGTAAAAAAATAAAATCAACAAAAATAATTCTGAAAAAAACAAAACAAAAAAAAAAGAAAATATCTAAAAAATGACAATTTTGGAAAAGAAAAATAAAAAAAATAAAAAAAACATATGGGGGAAGCTAAAGCTAGATTATCATCCAAATTCAATATTGAAAAAATAAATTCGATAAAGATAGTTTTTTAAAAAAATATATGGGGAAACACTGCAAAGAAAACAAAAACTATGTAGGGGAAGCACTGCATCAATCCATATTGTTTTTTTTTTAAAAAAAAACTACAAAGCTAAATTCTCAACCAACTTAATATATAAAAAAAATAAAATATACAAAGACCATTTTGAAAAAAAAAAGAATAAAGAAATCATATAAAAAAAAGAAACCAATGTATGACAATATTATAGTAATCCACAATGTTTTAAAGAAAAAACTACATAGTTAAATTTTCAACCAGCTTAATATTTTAAAAATTAGCAAAGATAATTTTGGAACAAAAATTTTTTTTAAAAAAAGAAGAAATCAATTTTGGGTAAAAAAAAAGCAAAAAAAAACATGTAAAAAAAAAACAAAAGAAAAATAAAAAAAAACCTGCTACTACAGTGAATATCCCACGCGTTTTAGAGTTCTTTAATTATTCTAGGAATTGGTAAATTAGTTTTATAAATTAGGAGACTAATAAGCTACAGAAAAGGAAAAGCATAGCTTGAAGGTAGGTGGAGCCATCCCTCCTCGCTCCATGCAATCTCAAGAACCAACTATAGGTTATAAAGCTGCCTTCATATCTGGGTGTGCTTAGAAAAACCATAGGTTAAGATAATATTCTTTTAAATTTCAACATTTATACAAGCATAAATGCTGAAGTCTGAATAATCATTGCATAGAATTTTGGGCATATGACTAATACACTGAACGTTTTTTCCTGGGCAACCTTTTCTTGTTTTATTGGATGAAGAACAAGGCTGCTTTTGCTGACTGCATGGCCCTCCTTGTCGATAGGGTGGGCCGTCAAATTCATTAGAGGTAGGGCAAAAAGTGCAAAGCTGTGGAACCACCAGGGCAATTTTGATGAAGATTAAAAGTTCAAACTTAGCGGATGATACCGGGTCATCGTTAGGTTTGCTTTCTTCTCACGATTATTAAAGTTGTTTTTTAATTTACATTATTTTTTAAAATTTATTTTTAATATCAACAACTCATTTAAAATCATAAAAAATTAATTTAAAAATATTAAAAATATTTTTTAAACACAAAAACAAATAAATTATCATCATCATCTCCCGTCAACATCCTATCATGTCATCATCATGGAACATGATAAGTATATATCTTGAAAAAAGGCTTGTTATACAAACACTTGGATCTCGATCTTCAATCTAAGATCTTAAAAAATCAGTAATCAAGTTTACTAGCATCCATTTTGGAATTCAAAACATACATGAACTGTGGCTCGTGACTTGTTGGCCCTTGCTTGATGTAGACATTGCATGATTTCTAATTAATTGTATAAAATTTGACCAAACCATGTCATTGTCTACGCAACATCTACATAATCCTTCTTGGCAAGACAATCCCAGCCTTCCAATCTCATCAGCGTCGCCCACATGATCTTTCCTCCTTGAGATTAATTAATTTTTAAATATAATTAAGCACAATACCCGATTAACATCATCCATAATCCCTCGCTTAAGATTAATTTTTATGGATTAATTAAAACCAAGTCTCTGCCCATCAAATCTTTGAAAAACGATTCACTTGAATCATAATGAAGGGAGCAGATTCAACTGCTAACAAACAAGGCTAGGCCTTCGAGAGTAGCTAGCTAGGTAGCCATTAGAGAAGAGTTTACCTTAACAATCCATTTGAAAGTGAGACCAAGTAAAAGGTTGTTTTCATTCCAAGCATCAATGTACATATCCCATTTGCTTCCTTTTCTCATGCTCGTATTTCTTCTCCCTTATCTCTCTCGCTCGCTGTCGAAAATACACAAAAGAAAAAGGCAAGCGTTTGGTCCCATACACGACCAGATATGGAACAGAGCGATAAGACAAGCAGTTTGATACATGTTGTTGTGTCCTGTCAAGGGATTTGGAGGCATCGGAGGAGAGTGATGATTTCTGCTGCGCTGGGCCATCAAGAGAAGAAGCAAACTTGGATAAGAACAGCCAATTGTTTAGGGTTTCTGCTAAAACAGTGAAATAAAAAATTATTTGAATGGTATCCACTGGTCTAGTATAGACAGACAGGTACTAACTACCTCGCAACAGTGAGTCAGCTGATTCATGAGCTGAGCACACTTGTTTAATCCAATCCACATCTCAGTTTTCGGATAGATATAACTTAATGGACGGCGCAAGAAACTCGATACAGCATGGGTTCTGCTTGTGTTTGAGTCTTCCTATGAAATCCACCTTTTCTTCTTCTTCTTCCTTCTCCTTTTGTTTTTTCTTTTGTGCTTGTCTCCTTTCTACTTTGGCATTGGTACAAATTCTGCATTAGCACTTAAATTAAAGTCTAGAGTGAAAAAAAAAAAGAATGATAAAACTGTTTCAATTATTGTGATGTTACATTCAGTATCAAACTTTATTTATTTTATACTTTAATCCTTGACTTTTGTAATCATATAAAAAATCAATCTTGATATTATTAAATTATTCTCGACGAAAAGTATCATTGAGATAATTTTAAATTTTTATCTTGTCACTAAATAAATTTAAAAAGTTTGATAGGTGATGCATTTATAAACAAAAGATTTATCATGAATTCTTTTCAGTGTTGATAATCGCAACCATAGTTTAGAAACCTGATGGCAAAACCTGAAGTGACCCGGCTGATCCGGTGACCCGGTAAAATCAGGTCAAAAACTAGATTGCAATTCGTTAACTTTTATTTTTTTTACTAAAACGACGTCGTTTTTATTTTTTATTTTAAAAGAAATTAACTCAGACGACTCGATCAAAACCTAAAACCCGGATCTTGAATCGAACGGTTTCAAAACTATACTACAGCTCACAAAAAAAATAAAAATTGGATACCTTTTAGAAATGAACAATGTGTGTATTTTTGTTTTAAGAAGGATTTGAAGGCACAATTTGCATTTATCCACTCAATCCAATCCTAACATTTAAAGAAACGGTGTCGCATGAAGAAAACACAAAGGAAGTACTGTTTTTGGATATTTATTAAAAATAAGCTAATTAAAATGATATTAATTGTTTAAAGGTACAGATATTTGGCAATTTCAGCACAACTGTATGTGTATACGTTATCTATACATCCACTCTATATCATATCGTGGATACATATACTACACGTGTACTTAATAATTGCGAGTAGATAAATCCCTTTTATCCTTAAAAAAAACAAAAAACATTTTATCTTTATCTCTTTCAGTTTCTAATTTATGGAATTCCATAACGCCGTTCGAAAGGGTCCGTCTGTTGCACGACCAGCAATTAATACCATCTCATCCTTTCTTAAGCTGTTGTCCGAACAATATCTAATACACCGTTTGGAATTAAAGTTAAATCCCTTTTTTTTAATAAATATAATTTTTTTCTTGTTTTAAAATATTTTTTAATATTTTTAAATTATTTTGATATACTAATATCAGAAATAAATTTTAAAAAATAAAAATATATATTATTTTGATATATTTTCAAATAAAAACACTTTGAAAAACAATACTATAATTTTCATTTTTTTCTCAAAAAAATTATTTAAATTTATAAATTATTTTCACATTGAGTTTTATATTCTCACAAAATACACTTAATAATTTCTTTTATTGTTGATATTTGAGGTTTATGCATAACTAAAATTAATTATAATTTGGTAAAGAGTTGTATTTAAAACTTTCATTATTCATGCACTAGAGTTTTTTTTTGTTTAATTTGAGGATAAAATGGATATTTAAACAACTTGAGTGTTAAAAGACTTAACCCTTTGTATTCAAATAAATTTAATATATTCTCATGAATGGACTTTTAAATTCTAAATTTAAAAAATAAAAATAAAAAACCTTTTTAACCATTAAACCAATCATACTATATTTACATTATTTTACAAGATAGGAGTAAAATCACTTTAATGAAAAGGAAATAAAAAGATTACAAGTCATATCTTTGTACATTATATTATTTTTCTTAGTTAAAGAAATGTAGACCGTAATTATGAGACAAGACTGGTATGATAGAGTGGTATTTATGTAAATCAAAGAAAAGATGAGGGTCTTGTATTGAAGAGCAACGTCAACACGAAATAGATAATTTTTTTTCCTACCATCTTCCTACATTATTATTCAGTCGTGTACCAGAACCAGTAATGGCAATACAGACTTGAATTTGAAGTTTTTGAACAATTAGAAGCAACCGGCGTTACAAACAAAATTTGACCTCTCAAATGGCAACACTCTCTCATTCAGACCTATAAATGCATCAAGAGACACTCGTTACGAAACAAAGCAGAAGAAGCAGAGGAGACGAAGGAAGAAGACATATTATCTCTTCTGGTTTCACACCTCTCTTTGATCCTTCAATCCATCAAAAACAACGACAAATCCAAAGGAAAACGCAATCTCAATCAAACCCACAAAACCAACCTCTTCTTCAAATCCAAATCCAAATCCCACCACCAACATCACCAAACCCACCAGTATTGACCCACCAACCTTACTTTCAATCTTACCATGAACAAGCACAAACCCTGTTCAGTAATCCTTCAGCAACACAACAACCCCTTATTTCAACACCCCACAAGAGGCTAACAATTATGGCTCAATCACCACCTTCTTCTACCTCTCACTCCCCTACACTCTCCTCTCTCCATGGCAACCCTAGCCAGTCAAATTCTCATAAAAAAACAATCTGGAACACTATTACCATCCCACTGACTACTAAATTATCTATCAAGACTCTAGCTCACAAAGTCCTTTTCCATTTCAGCCATGCTCGTCTGCTTTGTGTACATTTGACGGTTTTGATTCTTATTGTTTTGCCTTCTTTTTACTTCTTTCTATCAAATCATCGTCGCTTGTTTATCATAAATTTGCTTTTCATTCTTGCTTTCTCAATTACCCTTTTAGCATGTCTCAATCTTGTGCTTCCTCGCTTGCCTTCTCTTCGTTTACTTGTAGCTCGTTCATTGCCAAATAAATTCAAGCCAACACCTTTACCTACAAAGGCTACGAAACCTGTGGTTTGGTCAATTGGGTCTAAGCCAAAAATACAAAACAAGCCATATTCAGGGTCATGGGTTCAGGGTTATAGTAATGGTGATGTTTATGAGGGTGAATTTCATAAAGGGAAGTGTTCAGGGAGTGGGGTTTACTACTATTATATGAGTGGGAGATATGAGGGTGATTGGGTAGATGAGAAGTATGATGGCTATGGAGTTGAAACATGGGCTAAAGGGAGCAGATATAGAGGGCAGTATAGGCAGGGTTTAAGGCATGGAATTGGGGTTTATAGGTTTTATACAGGTGATGTTTATGCTGGTGAGTGGTGTAATGGGCAGTGTCATGGGTGTGGTATTCATACTTGCGAGGATGGTAGCAAGTATATTGGGGAGTTCAAGTGGGGTGTCAAGCATGGTCTTGGTCATTACCATTTCAGGTAAATTTTGATCTTTGAATCTTTGGATATCTTGATTTGATAGCTAACGTTGGATTTTATAGTTTTATTCCCTTTGGTATGTTGTCACTCGTCTATGATTGAATTTAGCTGATTTAAATTGCATACATGCTGGGTGTTTATGTGGAATTTAACTTGAGCAAGCACATATTATCGGACTGTTGTGTTTTTGCTCTAGGTTATTTTTTTGTTTGATCATTGAGTTGTTCAATTATGGAGTTTTTGGCCGCTTGTTTTATTTTGCTGTTATAGAATTTTGAATCTGGTCCTAAACTCTCCTTTTGCTCTTCTTTGGGGTTGCTGTATCTCTGCTTTTGGTTTTCTTAGATGCAGAATCCTTAGGCACTAACAATTAGCTTGCTACATGTATAGGTGGGACTTGGGGGCTAATTAAGAGGATGTATCTCAATTTAGATGATTCCATTCTCAAAATCCATGGATGGACTGAAGGATAATTGAGGTTGAAAGAACTTGTTTTGTTCAGAGCTGCAGAAGTAGGATGTTAAAGAGTTCAATTCAAACAATAAAGTTTTCAGAGGCTAAAAACTAGAATATGCGATTCAATTTAATTTCCATTTCACGGTCAAACAATTCCTTTTTCTTGAATCCTATACTTTCCACAAAAATGATTTTGAAATTCTAAAATGAAAAATAATTTAGTTATTAGTGTAATGCCTTGATGTGTAACTTTTTCCTATTGTTTACAATTGAACCTACAGCCACCATTGTTGTATTGCATGAGAGCAATCACTGGTTTACATTTAAGAAATATAATAACCTGGTTTCTCTGCTCTTTTATTACACAGAAATGGGGACACATATTCTGGGGAATATTTTGCAGATAAGATGCATGGTTTTGGAGTCTATCAGTTTGGAAATGGACATCGGTATGAAGGAGCATGGCATGAGGGAAGGAGGCAAGGGCTTGGCATGTACACTTTCAGAAATGGAGAAACACAATCTGGTCACTGGCAAAATGGGATTCTTGATGTATCCACTGTAGAGAATGGCAAACCTGAGTCTCCAAATGCTATTAGTCATCCTAAAGTTGTTAATGCTGTCCAGGTAAACACATGTTTTGCCTTTTGGTCAAGGATGCTTCGTTAAGATTCTCTAGATGAAACAAAAACCATATTAACAAAAAATATTCAGTTTAGAGAATGTAGCGTTTGTAACTTGAGTTGGCATGTAGAATAAAATACTGGATACAATAAGCTGTATTTAAGTCTTGACATCTATGCAAGTTATAATAGGATTGGCCATCAACAGTCAGCTGTTAATTTGGTCAATGTGATCCACGGGACCGATAAGATTGCAGGTCATATGATATGGTGTTTGTGTATTGTACAAAACATGTAAATTATGGAATTCTCCAAGACTTGAACCCTGTGTGCAAGTTCTGCTTTTGATGAACCTTAACTAGTTCCCTTTTATGGCTTTTTTTGGGTAGCAGATTGCTTTGGTTTTTCTTTAGAAAGTAACTTCCAAAGTTTGTTGCATGATTTTACTTGTTGGAAGTGTCTAAGGATAGTGCATTTGCACCAGCTGCAAGCACTCTGTGAGTCACGAGCCATAACCTGAGAAGAATACTTTAAGAAATTAGATACTCCTGGGGTATTGCTCCCACACTTGCATAAAAATGGGACATGCAATGATAACTGCTAACAGGTTCCACTTTTATTTGAGTTGAGGAGCATTGCATCAGGAGTACTTAATAATCTCTCGCATATTTAGAGTTCCTTGTGGCTTTTGATCTCATTCTACCTGACATTTTCGTCTTGGATGATGGGGCTCTTCTCTGAAGTCTGCCGAATACTGAACAATTTAGTTACATATTGATAGACTATATACTACCTGTATCTTTGAATGAATTACTATTCTCTTTCTTACTTTAACTGTGGTAAACACAGGAAGCAAAGCGAGCTGCTGAGAAAGCATGTGATGCGGCAAGGATAGAGGAGAGGGTGAACAAAACTATTGCATATGCTAACAAAGCAGCCAATGCTGCAAGAGTTGCAGCAGTTAAGGCCGTCCAAAGACAATTGCACCACCATAACAGTGATGATGTACCAACTCCTTTTGTTTAATCTTAAAGGGTTTTGGGGCTTCTTCAGGATCATGCATCTGCTATCGGTTGAATACCACAGCATAACGTTCTGATGAGAACTGAAAAGGAACAAGGAAATGCTGCAAAACAACATTTTTGCTGCTACTTTTGCAGTTGCGTCAAATTTTGAGTGGGAATATTTTCAATCATGTTTTAATGTATGATACAGGTGGTTGGTACCTGCTTGGAACCACATTTTAGTCACCGGAAGAGATGGCTGATTGAGGAGCAAGACGGGGACCCCCACTTCCTAATGGTCTCGATACTTTGTATCTACGTTGGTAGAGTCTTATGAATGTTGTTGTTGTTTATCATTTAATTTCCTGTTATGATAAAAAGTATTTGGTACCTACGTGGAACAACATTCAGCGAGTAGAGGCTATGACTGATTGAGGAGCAAGATGGATTCTACCTTTTCCTATTGGCCTCGATACTATGTACATAGGTTGAGTGGGTTGTTTAAGATTGAAGGTTGTGTAATAGGCTTACAAGTCAAGTATGGCAATACCATTGATCACAGGGTGTGCCTAAACCTTTTAACTTGTAAATGTAATTGGTTGTATCTGTACTTCCTGCACGGAATGATGCAGCAATATTATGAGTGGTTTATACGAGAAGTTGAAGCACCCACCTTCTCTGGAGAATTTGATCCATAATTTCTGTTATATTTTATTTTTTGCCAGTATATTTGCGTATCAAAAGTTAAGTACGGGGAACCGAGGTGCTTTGCTGGCTGAATTCTGCTTTTGAGGGTTGATATTTCATCCAGATTTTCCCCAGAAAATCATTAGAGATTTCTACTAGATCCCTGGGAAATGATTTCATTTTCCCACAAACTATTCGGTGTCTCATTTATCTCGAGAAGGATTTCATATATCCAATCACCTTTAAGAACACAGCTAAGAAGCAAACCATATGTATATCTTGCAACAAAGCGTCCTTGCGGTTTTGACCTGCACCGTTACAAGCTGCAGGTGAGTGGCAGCCGGCAGGCACTCTAAACAGAAAGGACCAAATAAAACTAGCAACTCAAACAATATTCTCTAGTTGCACTACCATCGTAAATAGCATTGAAATGCTTAAAAGAAACATCCCAACGCAAAATTGTAAAGGAGCTAAGCAGCCAAGTATGAGGGCAAAGGAAAAATGGATACGGACAGATTAATCAGAACGCAAAAATCTTAACAAAATCTTCACGGGATATATTCCAGTGCCTAACCAGCAAACAGTACCAGTCCATAATGGGAAAGGTGCAAATGGATAGAAAATCCTCAAAAACATTTTCCAAGCAGTCTGTATCTAAGACAACAATGCAGATACCCTAAAGACAATAGAGTGGATTCTTGACAGCAGCTCAGCTCTCAGTTTGCTCCCTCAGCCTGCGAATTGTGCTCCTCACTGTCACAGCACTGGCAGTGTTCAATGTGTAGGCACCACCTGCTTTGACTTTCCCACAGTCCTTGCATCCCCAAATTCCAACAGCCTTCCTCTTCACAGCATACTGCAGATGTGGATGAGATTATAAGACAACCATCACGTAACACACGACAGAAGGAACAATATTCACAGATTCACACACACAAACACAAAACCTGTCAGCCTGCGTATTAAACAGGATTGACATGGTTATAAACAGCTTACCTTCCCACAAAATTCACAGAAAAACTTGCTGTGCTGACTAACCTCCATCTTTTTTATCTGCTTACGCAGACTGGCACCATAACGGGTACCTGCATCAAGAAACAAGTTTAAACATTAGAAATTTTCAGTCTAAGAACCTAAACTTTGAATCAAACATAAGATACAATGCTAGGAATCAGATTCTTCCTATGTAGTATGGCATTATGAAAGCAATACCACGCGAGTGTACAAGTTAAAGCTTTTTGACTATAATTACAAGCTCAAACATGCAGTTTGTTGAATACAAGTATATTTGGACGAGTAATAGATTGTTTGAAGTCATGGATAGACACAGACCATATTTTCCAACAATCCCGGCCTTCTTAGTTCTCTTAGTCTGCAACCAAAATAAAAAGAAGCACAATTTGAAACATTAATCTCTGAAAACCAAAGTATCAAATGCAAAATGCATTAATCTTTACAAGTGATTCAAAATCGTAGAATCAGAAACTTCTAAGCACCAACCAAGATCCCAAAAATATATGGTAATTAAAAATCACTTGTAAGATCAGAAAAACTACAATCACAAGCACATAAAAAAAATCATAAAATTCAATCATACCAAAAATCTCTGAATGTTTAAACTTACTAAATCAAGAAAATTAATTACAGTCCTCAAATCCCAACCATAAAACAATCTTTACAAAGACAAAAGAAAAAACCTGTTTTATTTTAGAAACCGTTTCCATGGAAACAACGAAATGTATAAGAAAACAATACATGCAGATCGAGAGAGGCAGAGTACCATGGTGGTCGCCTTGAAGGATCTCTGGGTTGTGGACTGGAAAGAAGCAGCAGCAGCACCTGGAGGGTTTCTTTTCTTCCGATTTATAAACCTTCAAGTTACCGAATGGGCTGAGAATTAAAATCCCATTTGGGCTCACATCCGTTTGTGTGGTGGTTTTTTTATTTATTTTTATTTTTTTCTACCTTCAATTTTGGAAGGATGAGTCGGGACATAAATACTTGAATTTGAGGTAAATATGTTTTTTTTTTTAAGAAAAACTAAGTGTTTTTTTAATTTTTTTTATTTAATAAATATTATATTTATGATTTTAAAATTTTAAAAATAATTTTAATTTGTTGATGTTAAAAATAAATAAAAAATTATTTTAATATATTTTTAATTTAAAAAATACTTTTTAAAAAAAGCATTACTAAACACACATCTATATACTGTTTGGAAGTGTGGGGACTTCCATCTTTGAGTATTTTTTTAAAGTATATTTATTTTAAAAAATATTAAATTAATATTTTTAATGATTTTGATATGTTGATTTTAAAAATAAAAAAAATACTTTTAAAAATATATTGAATTATAATATAAAAAATATAATTAATTAATTTTAAAGTGCATAATTGTTTTTGTGGTAGAACAGTGTTTTTAAAAATTTTAAATTTTTTTATTTAAAATTAATAATTTTAATTTTTTTTATTATTTTAGTGTACTGATAATAAAAAAATATATTTTAAAAATAAACAAGAAATATATCGAAAGCTGTGTCTCCTTGCTTTCACCCAAAATTGCCATGTCCTTTAGTAGCCGATAGGCTTACCATCGGACATGCTGTTACACAACACTTGTAAAGTAATTTGCAAACCAAAATCAGGTATTCAAATAATAGACACTGAAAAGCAGGCCCTCTCTTCGATTTAACATGGACCAGCTAAATGTCGGCCCATTAACCCAATGCGAGGCCTACTTTTAACCTATTATTAGGCCCATCAGTCTGATGATGCTGATGCTTCTCAGTCATGGAAAAGAATGGGCATTTATTTGTGACTTGGGAGCATTTATTCATCAGGATGTGGCACGAAAGGTTCAGTTTTTATATCATCAGCAATTCAATATCATGATTGGGTGGCAGCTGCTGCTGCTGCTGCAGTGCAGCCCCATCGGTCCACTGGATAACTGGGGATGCTGTAAATAGTGTCAAACTGATAATCTGTGAGAGATTAGTTGTGATTATTTTTTAAATTATTTTTTTATTTAAAAATATATTAAAATAATATTATTTTATTTTTTAAAAATTATTTTTGACATTAATTCATCAAAATAATCTAAAAACACCGAAAAAAATATTAATTTAAAGTGAAAAAATAAAAAAATTCAAATTTTTTAAAAACACTTTTAAAATACAATAACAAACAGAGCTTAATATTAAATAAAGTTTTTGTGTTAATTGCTTGTTTTTTTTGTAAAATCAAGAACCATTTCGTTGCCATAATGTTTTTTTTTTACATCACAATAATATTATAAGAAGTAAATCATAACAAACCGTAGAAATAAATTTTAAGGAAATTTAATATTAAAATGATGAATTTTAAAAAATAAATTCGGTGATTTAAAAAAAGCGTTGTTGGAATCCATAATACAGTAAAAGTCTGGGTGGATAATGGATTGCACAATAAAATCAGCACAACTCTTAGATTTCTTTATAATTTTGATTTTAATTTTAATGGGAAACCTAAAATGGCCAATCACCAAAAAGCCAATAAAAACGTTCCGTTCGTCAGGTCCAAGTAACGAGTGGGTTAGGCCAGCCCATGCCATTTCATTCTCTCAAAGTCAACGTTAGAGGCAAACCCATTAGCATTTGCCATTGACAAGAAAACAAAGTAATAATAATAGTACAAAAAAAACCTTAAAACAACAACGAAATAAGTAACGGCACAAAGACAAAACATAAAAAAGAAATACAGAAACCGTCTGTGTTGAGGTTTTTGAGAGAAACTGTGAAACCTTCGATCTCGGTCTCCTTGATCGATTTCATTATCTACATTCTGACAAGGATTCCAAATTCCACGAATCTGAATTTTTATCCTTTTTTTCAATTCAATTCAAGATTCGTAGCGCACACAATTTAGCTACCAATTGCAATCGCAGGCATTTGTGTAAATAGATTCGAGATTCAATTCAATTTTTTAGTGCGGCATTGTATTGTTTCAGAGAGATTATTCTGCATTTGTAAATACTATTGGATTTGATTAGATTTCGAGCTCATTTTCGTCATTCGAGCTCATTTTCGTCATTCGAGCTTGATTCTTGAATCATTTTTTTCATGTCTATTGGGAATTATTGAATTATAGGCAGAGATGGATCCTTTATCGTCCATCAGTGAAGAGCTAGCAGAGATCAATGGGCAGGTCGCCGATATTTTTCGAGCTTTATCGTAAGATTTTCTCTTAACTTCTCTTTCTTTGTTTCGTTACAGTATCATCCATTTTAATGTAATTGGATTTGTGGAAGATTGTTTATTTGATTAAAGTTTTAGGTTTTATTTACATTGCCATTTCTTGATCATCTAGCTTTAGCTTTTGAAATTATCAAGTTAATGAATGCTGAAATATAAGATTTGCATGTTCGTCAATGAATTATTTGGCATTCGAAGCTGGAGATTTATTTGATTTGTTTATGAGTTAATTTTGTTGGTTTATTGATGTTGGTTTTATAGAAAATTGGCAAGCCACAGGCCGTTATTGGTGGGCTAGCATGAATTGGATAGTTAAATGCAATGCGTGTTTGTGTTGTTGTTGCAGAAAGGGATTCCAGAATTTGGAGAAGATTAAGGATGTCAATAGACAGAGTAGGCAGTTGGAAGAACTTACGGGGAAGATGCGGGAGTGTAAGAGGTATTCAGAAATTGAACCTCCTCTCTCTTTTCAAATGCATGTTATTAGTGTGCATTTAACAGTTCAGCATTGGCTGAATACACTTTCAAATTCAATATTGAATGAATACAGTATGTGGCTGGGAAAAAAACACTTACCTCAGTGCAAAACATTTACTTTATGGATGACCAATCGTGAAAAGTATATTTTATTTTCTTTGTTTATTATGTGACATTCACGCTCTGTTTCTTGGAAAAAGAAAACAATGTTTTACACAGGGCTGTTATTACATCAGTTGTACTATATGTTTTCCTGGATTCTGTGAGAATTAGATGGTAAATTTAAGGGGTCTGGGAGTCTCTGACCAACTATAGAATTTTATTTACTGGTATTCCTTTTCTCAGGGTTCCTATCCATATATCTTCAACCTTTTTCTATGCTGAAACTCGAATTCTTTTATAGTCAACTCCATTTCCGTTATCATAGTTTCACATTATAGGATGAATATTAAGCTCATAGATAAAGCAATGATTGTAAACCCTATGGACTGAGTTTCTAAGACTTTGATATGTTTGGGAATCTTAAAGTCTATAGAGCAAGTATCTACAATCTGGACATCTCATACAATGCAGTCAGGTTAATAGGAGATATACTGCTGACACTGTAATTTTACTTTTTTTATCTGTTCTCTTTCATTCATGTTCAATTAGAATTAGAATCATAATAATGTCCTCCTGTTTTCCAGGCTTATCAAAGAGTTTGACAGAGAAGTGAAGGATATGGAGAGTAGAAATGATCCAGACACCAACAAAATGTTGAATGAGAAAAAGCAATCAATGGTGGGTTTTTGATTTATCAAGAGCTTGATGCTCTATGTTATTGCTTAATTTTTTTTTGTGTCCCTTTGCATGTCTAATGTTTTCTGAGTTTCGTTGTCATTACTATGCAGGTCAAAGAGTTGAATTCATATGTTGCTCTTAAAAAGCAGTAAGTTGATTATCTTTTTAGAAGTTTCTATCTATGTTTGTGGCACCAAGAGTTAGTGCCATGAACAAAAAATGAACTTTTGTTCTTACTGTTAAGAGGATCTAATTGGATGAACTGATGTCTTCTTTTCTCCTTGAGGTCAAGTAGGCAATGACATGTCATTTCTTCAGTTATAGGATTATGATTTTTTTCCAAGTTTCATCACTAGCTCAATTTCACTTTCTGGAGTTCATATTTTCATTTTCAGTCATCAGAAAAATCTTTGTAATTTTTTTTTTAAAAAAAACTTAACTAGGAATTTACCTGTTCGGTTAACATTTCTATCATTCTTGACACCCCCTTAATCCGGAAAAGAAAAATGAAAAAGTTGAAATTTGTTGATGCTTGTGGTAATTTGGCATCATCATTTGCCATAATAAATAATGCCTTCTCTTTGTTGGTGTGAGTGCGTATTTGTGTTTTTTCCTTGCACATTTCTTTTACAATCTTCAAATCTGATTGTGAGTTCATTTCAACAAGTTCAGTTTTGGTCCACAAGAGTTCTCCATGGTATGCTGACGGCTTGTTTTTCTGGTAGCTTCACATTCTTGGTGAATTCACTTAATAACTATCCACAAAATGGAAAATCATGGGATTTTGTATCAGAATGTTGAAGGGTTCTTGGAAGGATAGAACCCATACATAATGCTTTGCATTTTTCTGAATAAAATATGTTGGTAATTTGTCCTGTTAATGATTTTGTTATCCATGCAAGGATGCTTCTGTTTCCATAACATATCATATTTCTTTTTATCACATGTAGTTAATTATTTTACATGTTGCCTATAATGATTAACAACTGTTTAATAATCTGTCGCCATGTTTCTTATCCTTTGTGTTCCCTGTTTCATCATTGTTGTGTGGTGATACAGATACGCTACAAATCTTGAAAACAACAAGAGAGTTGATCTCTTTGACGGGCCTAATGAAGAGTTACATGACAACAATGTGCTGCTAGCTTCGTGTAAGTTATGACCTTTTCTGTTGTATATGAATCTGTTCATCGATATACAAAGGTTTTAATTGCTAAAAAATTAAGTTTTGAATTTAGGTTTTAGAAATTGTGTGATTAGCATAAATTTTTATGTTAATATTATCGTGAAGCTCTGGCAATAAATATGCAAGTATGCACAAACACACATGCTCACTCACCTATTCAACCGAAACAATCTTAGGTACAGAAATACCACCACTAATTTTTGGTCAACTTGTTCCGTGGAAGCAAGTCAAAATGTACATGTGCTCTTGATCCATCACTAGAACTGCTTATATAAGCCTCTGTAGACAAGGGGTGCGAGTTCTTTGTATGGAGAGAGAGAGAGGCAGTGTTGCATACAGGTAACCAGCCCTATTTGGAGGTGTTTCGAAGTATGGAAGCGTGGAAGGTTTGGAAGATAGAATTTGGGAGAGATAATGAGAGCAACGCTATGTACAAGCTTCCCCTAATCATGAAAATAAGCTCCTATTTATAGCAGAAATTGGTAGATCGTTGATAATGAAAGGTGAATTAATGATAAGATGACAATCGCCTTGGTTTTTAATAAAGGGGTTTACAAAGATCACATGTTATCGATGACATATGGTTGATTTTTGGGCTTCCTTAAGCAAGATTATCAGTGGGCTAATGAGCCTTGGTCGTAGCCCACCAATGGCACCAATCCAGTACTCCCTAAAACATCCCAAAAATCCTAGGCCCAATCAAAGATCCTGCCACAAATCCATTAATTGGGCCTATTATTAGCCTGTAATGGATCTGGGTCAGATGTCCAATATTTAAAAATATTCATGTATCTACAGCCTCCAAATTGTCACCACTTCATCTAGCAATCCTGATTCCTTTTACTTTGAGTTAGATGTTGTTGTGTTGATGTCTTATTATTTACATGGGTAGAGTTGCTTGGGGAATGTGAAGTCATAGGTGAGCTAAGAAGGTGGAAATGGACCACTAAGAGGATCCATGGAGGGATAAGTGTCCCGTGCACTCTTTCCCCACTCTCTTTGTTTCTTCTCTTTCTAAGAGATGCCATATGTCAAAACCAAGGGTGTCATATTCAACAGTGAAACCTAGCATGCCGTTCACCAAGGGGCAGTTCTTGTTTCAGTATTTGAAGGTGCAGTGCATTCACTGCAATGCCTGATAAAAGTGGAGACATACACCGCACATGTTATCATATTGAGTAGATGAATATTAACTCTCACCTTGTCTATAATTAGTGAGAGTAGGGTTAAGTTTTCCTTTGTTTTTTTTTCCTAATGTAAAGCAGGGTCAAGTTGGATCCATCTTTGCTGGTACCATGATAACGGTTGTGCTTCCTACATTAACCTTTTGTAGTGCATCCATCCACTCGCCATTGCGATAGAAATGCGTTAACTATCATTCATTTGGTTCTAGCCTTTTGTGGGTATAATGTTGAACTGGATTGGATGTCCCCGAGTTTCACATGTTTTAAGCATGTCATCCTAAGTTTGTCCACTCCAAGCGTGAGATTTTCTATTAATTGATGACTTGCCCTAAATAGTTATCAATAAATCATTGGATCCTTTTTGAAAAGGATCTTAGAAGATCTATTTTACCTGAAGAATGTGTATCAAAAAATGGTGACTAGTTTTAGATGGGAGAGTCCCAGGTAAAATGTGATAGATGATTTAGCAGAAGGTTGTGAATAAATTTGGTGCTCTTCTTGGAGATGTGCAAACTAATTGAATTTGAGAGTTATGAATTTCTGATTTGCTTCAGGATTTGACAGTGAAGTTTTTTTGTACTTGAGGGATAGAAGGTAAAGGAAAGAAACTTCTAATGGCATGGTTAAAAACTGAGCTTGGAATTCACTATCTATAGTGTTTCTTACTACTTGTTTCATAAATAAAAATTCTTCTCCTCTCTGTGGTGCTCCAATATACCAATTCCTTCTGTTTCTTGATCTTGTCTTGCTTTTGATACAGTTAACTATTGGTGTGTTTAAATGAATGGGATAACAGACAGTATAATTTGATTTTTGTTGAACTGTCTGTAAGATAAAATCTATATTATATTTGCAGCTATGACAAACCAACAAATAATGGATCATGGAAATCAGATGATGGATGAGACTGATCAGGCAATTGAGAGGGGAAAAAAGGTTGGTTTGTATCCATTTTCTGTGACATGCTATTTTTTTTTTCCTTTTGCAATCTATGCACTTTTCAATTCTAGCCTTTTTTGGTGAAGCTAACTTACCAGTTTAGATGCTACAATTTCAAAATCATCTCCAAGATACCTCTCCTTTTTACATTTCCTGTTTGTCATAGTTAGATTGCTAACAAGAGGTTTTAATGGCATGCCATATAATTTTTCTTCGACTGGAAAGTTATAACCAATTCTCCTAGAGTACTGTGTTTCTTTCATTTTACTTTCAAGGTTTACTACATAATCAGCATCCGGCCTCAAAGCTTGGATGACAGTCCATCCTTTTAATGAGGATTGAAAGAAAAAAGAAAAAGCCTCAAACTCAAAGATAGATCTGTTCTCTCTTCTTCTTCCAATAGTAATAGGGGAACCTATAGAAGAGAAAATTCAGGGAGAACTGATTGATAAACATGTAGGAGTTTCCTTCCATTATCAATATGCTTAACACACAAGTGTTCAGTTAAAGCAGCCTGATTCCCATAAAGTCATAAACTGGTAGTCATCCAAGGCAGTGCAGGGTTGCTGCATCACAATCGGGTCATGTATCCATTGGCGTAGACTTCAAAATGAGAATGGTTAAGGAGTAGCCCTGGAAGAAAAAAGGGCTAATTAACAATCAGTAACTTGGTGGTAAAAATATAGGTCATCTTCATATGGACAGTCAAGATAATGCGATCCCAATACTGAAATAACAGTGAAAGCAACAAAAAGCTTTGTTGCTTAAATCCTCAAACTTGATTTGGAATGGCAGGTGAAAGTGTGACTCAATTGATCAAGGATAGTATGTCATATAGGTCTTATAAATATGGATGATCTGAAAGGGAGCTAAGTGATTCAGTTACTGAAATCAAAAGGAGGAAAAAAAAAAGAAGCTTAGTTGCTTAGAAGCTCAAATTTTATTTGGAAGTGCATGCTGTCCTGAAACTTGTTGAATTCTTACACTCAAACTCATTGATGTACCATTGCATAGAAGATATGCTACTGAAAATGCTTGAAAATCATATACCTATTCAATGTTTCCTACTTGGAGCAATATTTATAAGATTCGAGTGGGCATGCACCGTTTAATAGATATTCCGATTTACTGCAACACCTAACTCCTTGCCCACCTATCAGAATCTAAAGTTTTTCCAATGCACCTCTGAGGCTCTAACCTAGACTTCTTTTAAATTAGAAGCTCCAAACTTACTATTGCTCTTGAATAAGGTATATTCTAGTCATTCACCTCTCGGGATCTGTGATGGATTGCTTCCCTTATGATGAAGTTGGCTAAAGATTCTTTGCAGCGTCTATACTCCACCTACTATGAGCACCACCATCTATAGACATGAGAAGCCAGTGCAGAATTTGATAGTTTTGCAGTATAATACTCGGACATTCATAAGCTTTCCTCTTAACTTTTTGGTAAAATGAAAGCTCAATACCTAATTTTCCTTGATTGGATCCTTGTAAAAGGCCAAAAAATATTGATTACCACACACCCCAACCCCGGAAAAAATAAGGAAATTGTAGAATGGTATCTCCTGTTTCCGAGTCTGACATTTGACCTCTGTATTTCTTTTCTATTTTATGCCAGGTTGTTCAAGACACCGTCAATGTTGGAAGAGAAACTGCAGAGGCTCTTAAGGCTCAGGTACATACTTTGACAGCATTTGAAAAATTAACATAATTTCAGTTTGTAATATCCTAGAGTTGACAGTTGCTTTTCCTTTCAAAAGAAAAGGAACAAGTAAAATCTTTTTATCTTTCAATGGCCTGTAAACTAAGAACATTTTTTTCTGTCCAGACTGAACAAATGAGTAGGATTGTTAATGAGCTCGACTCTATCCATTTCTCGATCAAGAAAGCTTCTAAAATGGTGAAGGAAATTGGTAGGCAGGTCATTTTCCAAAATATCCACTTAGTTTTCTTTCATTTACCAGGACTAGTAGTAATTGGGTTTACTTACTTGAAAGTTTTTCCACCAGGTTGCAACTGACAAGTGCATTATGGCATTACTCTTCCTTGTTGTTATTGGAGTCATAGCAATCATTATAGTGAAGGTATATCATACACTTGTTTTCTTTTAATTGAATCGTATTTCCTAATCAATGAAATCTTACTTTTGTTGCCTGTTTGTAAATTACGTTAAATCTCTGATTTCTTTTCTAATTCAGACAAAGCTTCATGGACATGCTCTAACTGTTTGTTGTTTGGTGTGGGGAGGTATCTTCCCCGCATAACATCTTTTGAAATTGAGCCTCCTAGTAATAAATTAAGCTTCCGTTGACCCTCTCATATTCACAGATCTGTAAGAGCTGAAAGAAATCTCAAGAGTTTTTGCGTATAAGTAGTCCACCTTTCAAATTGATGAAATCCCCCATGCATACTAGCTCAGCCCTACAGACCCTAAAATGTTGGGATCTTTACTGGGTAATGGCCCTTATAAGCTAGGTAGCACTTTGAGATTGCTGACAGTATCATATCGGCAATTCATGATGGAATTTTGCATTTTCTATTTAGGGTTGAAACATGTTCATGAGCAGTTGAGGTCTGCTTGAACAAGAAAAATCTAACCCCTAACCTTAATTCAGCGCTTCAGCTAGAGCTTGCATAAATTGCATTTAAGGAGTTCATTTGTTAAGTAATTTTCACCATTGCTCGAAGTTCAGTTATCTCACTTATTTGCGTGAGAAATCTCATGGATTATGGAAGCTGCAGAGGTTTCATTTTCAGCCATCACTTAAGAAAATATTAACACCTTACAATTAAGACACTGAATCCAAGATCCTATTATTTTCTTTCAACCTCCATTAGTGCAGCAACAACTGGGCAGATACAAGAACTTCTACATGATCAAATTTAACTCTCATTGACATGCACTATGAAGTTGGGTTTTTGGATTGGTTTAAGCACTCTAATAATTTATTTTCAAATATTTTAGTTGGATCAGTAAATGCATTCAAGTTATTGTGGAAGAATGTCCCAAGTTACATTAGAGTTCGACTTCATTGAAGATTGATTTCATGGTGAAATGGTGAAAGTGTCCCTTTTGTGAGAACCCGCTACTGTTTCACCAGATGAATGCTTATTACACAACAAATCTCGTGTTTTCCTGAAGTTATTACTCTTCAAAATACTATTTGTCAAGTTGACTAGCTTGCTTGCGTTATTTGTTCGTCTATATGTAATTTCTGTAAAATGTTCCTTATTTATAGTTGCCCTTGATTTTTCAGCTGGTGAACCCAAACAACAAGGACATTCGGGATATTCCAGGTTTAGCCCCACCCGCACAGTCACGCAGATTGCTTTGGAATCCTAATTAAGAAACAAGTTAGGAATTGGGATTGTCAGGATCAATTGCAATCTAATCAATCTGGATACTGCCTAGCTTTTGTTGATGGTGGCAGCAGCCAGTGCTACAGAATTGATCCAGAGGAGTGTACCCAGTGTGTTTTCCAGAGGAGTTCACATCCTTAAATAGCAATCTCCGGAGAGTAATCTATTGAATAGCTTCAACCGGTATCTTTGTTCACTGAGTGAAGGAAAAATTATCTTTACGCGAGAGAGGAACCTATTTATATTTGAGATTGTAATGGTTCACAGATCTGTATAATCACCCTCGTATGATTCTAGTTTCATAAATTGTTCACTGAACTAAGCTTGCCATCTGTCTCCCTGTGAGTTTGAACTATTAAATCAAAATTAGGAAAAAGTTGTCCAAGCTTTTATGTGAATGGGAAAGGGATTACTTAGTCGTAATCTCTCTAGAATACAGTACCGCTATTTTCCCTGGAAAGGTGGACACATGGAAAATTGAAAATCGAACGGGTGGATTCCCTTCCGGCTGTTTTTCTTTTCCATGCCTGCTTATTGACCTCTGCTTTCCTTCTGCTGTCAACTGAGAAACCAAAATCCACTGCCTTCTCTGTAGGGTGTTTGACTAAATCTGGCTCGGGGAATGCTGGAGGATAGGGTTTGCAGAAGATTCTTCCATTTCACACTGGAACTACAGGATTAGCAGCCCGACATCCTGTTAATCCTACGTGGTCAAAAGCACAACACCACCCACAGCTGGCGTTACAAGAGAACCATACAAAAAAAGAAGTTTAAGGTGGTAGTAACGATGAACAGAAACTAAATTAATACACGGCAAAGCTTGAAAGTTGAAACTGGCTTAAATAGGTGGGGTCCACAGATACAGCGTGCCATGTACGTGAACACAACAAGACAGAGAAAAAGAACCGGGAGGGGCAAAGAAATGTTTTTGAAACATTTAGGAGATCTCGGGCACTTTAAGGAAACGCAGGACCTCCTTTTACTCACATACTACAATTATTGAAGATTTGAAAGGCCTTGTGGGGCAAAAATCATCTCCCACTCGGCTCGAATGAGAACACCCTGGAGAACTGATGCTGCCTGCGTAGACGAAACTCCAATAATCAACCTTAAATCCCCCTTTACTTCTGAACAACTTTATACATATGATTATTGTCCCCACCCATAAATGACATCAGAATCTTGATGCTGTGACCAGAAATTTCTGGTCAAAATTCCTGGATGTGGTTTCCTTGTAGTAATACTAGATTGGACCAAACTTTTTTAAAAGGTGAAAAAAAGATGTTTAGGATTAAAGAAGTGGGAGAAATTTAAGAGTTGGGTGATTGAATTTATTAAATTTAATAAG
Source organism: Populus x sibirica (assembly GCA_019202695.1). NCBI lineage: Eukaryota > Viridiplantae > Streptophyta > Magnoliopsida > Malpighiales > Salicaceae > Populus > Populus x sibirica. The sequence continues at coordinate 52,790 of JAGMVL010002276.1, read as the reverse complement.
TTTGGTTAATTTAATAATATAATATAAAAAAATAAGCGACAATAACAACAAACAAATCAAAAAAAATAAAATTGACCCGAATTAATTTGGGTTAACTCGTGAAACACCCGACCCGACACATGAGTTGGGATAATCCTATAAAAGGATGAAATCGAAAAAAACAACTGTAAAAAAGGATCTAAAAAAAAAATCAACTCGGGCTAACCTTCCAAACTCGTGACCCATGTCCTGAAGCTAAAATTATCCCATAAAAAAGCAAACCCAAAAAAAAATCATGAAGTCAAATTCACGATTAAAAAAATCTTAATAAAAAAAATATCAAATGATGAAATTGAAAAAAAAAAGTTTAAATAAAAAAAATCTAAAACAAAACAAATAGGAATTAAAAGAATAAATATCAAATTTGACATGAGAATAAAATGAAATAAAATATTGATGGATGCAATTGAAAAAAAAATCAATTAAAAAAATTATTAAGAACAAAAAAAAATAGCGATCAAAAGAATAAAAATCAAATTTTATAGAAAAAAAATCCAAAAAGAATAAAAGACTTAAGTCAACCTAGACTAGCCTTTCAAACCCATGAGCCGGATCCTCGAGGCTGAAATTATTTCATAAAAGGCAAACTTAAAAAAATTATGTGCCTAAAAAGCTTTTATAAGCAATTGCTAGAGATCTAATGATGTTTCTAGAATATTTATGTTAGGAAGATCTATGACTTTTCTATATCCTGGAGTTTTAGATTGTCAACCATGAAAAAAACTGGAAAAAAAAAAAGAAAGGAGTAAAACTAGTTTTTGTTTTCAAAGTTTTCCATCTTAAATAATGATATAAATCATATATTGGAACTTCACCTAACAACTTAAGTTTTTTTTTAGATTATTATTTGATATGACCAAACAATTTTGAATTTGAATCTCACCATCCTTATTCTTTCTTCTAATTAGAATTGATTAATAGCACAATATAGTGTAGGTCTATGCAAGTTTTAAGTCTAAAGAGCTTTCACTTGGGTGTTGTGTTATAGAATATATAAATTATATCTCGAGATCTTATTTAACAACTTAAGCTTTTGGGTTGAAATAATTTTTTGACATCTCATAAATGTTGCCAATAACGAGGTTTAGAAAACAAAATCCTATAAGATTTAGCTTTTTCTAAGGTTGACAAATGGGTTGAAAGTAGACTATCGGGCTTGAAAATCATGAGCACCCACCTCAAAAATAAATCCTTTATTAGGTTTAGAAAGAAATTAAAGAAGATATAATGATCAGAACTTAAGAAAAATAATATGCACTAAAAATTCTAGAATTGAAGCTTACTTTATTTGGTGGTTCATGAAAGTTTATATTCATGAACAACACTAACTTGCATAAAGATAATGGTAGAGTAAGAAAAATAATATGATACGTATTTTAATAACCATTATTTAGGATAATAACCTCTAATGATTGGTGGTTCATGAGCGGAAAGGATGATGTCATGCATGCCATCCATTAGATATATACATCCTCAACATTGTTTTGTGGGCCTAGATATGATAGGAGAATGTTGGAGCATTTAATGCTTGATACTAATCGTACAGAGGATCGGTGGAGTAGTTTGGGCTTAGGGTATGATTGTTTAGACTTATTCATTTGAGGAGTTTATACCAGGCTTGTGCCTTCATGTATGTTTGCCCCTCTACCTGAGTGTATGACCATATCTTGAACTTAATTTAAAGACTAATGTATTGTGGGCTAGTTAGATCAACTTAACTTCTTATAAGTTAAGACACTCTTTTTGGATCTAATAGAGCAATGAGTCATACAACATGTTTAGGTCTAAAGATGTGTAATTTATACTCGAGCTTTGCACCCCTGGATACTTCATGACCCATTAGGTTTATGAATTTGTGTTTTTTTGGGTTTTATTTTGTGCTTGGTATCATGAGTCTAGTGATTAGAGATGTAAATCCAGGATTCATTAATGTCATGTAGAAGTTAAGTGATTTTTTAAAAAGAATGTGTTTATTAGAAATTTCTAAATGGCACTCGAAATTTACACCTTGAGAGATGTGAAATCAAAGTTGCAATTTCTTCTTTGTATCGTAGATTATGCGTGGATGTATTGCATTGAGGTAATATGTGATGAAACAAATTGGAAGGATTGATATGACATCCTTGCTTATGTCTAAGTGTGTGTTTGGTGAAGGGATTACTATGACATCCTTGCTTATGTTTTAATGTGTCACATAATGCAATACGTGGTGTTTTAAAAAATATATTTTTTAATTAAAAATATATTAAAATAATATATTTTTTTAAGTTTTAACATCAAAACAATTGAAAAACATATAAAAAAAATATTTTTTTAATATTTTTTAAAATAAAATGTTTTAAAAAATGAATCGAACCGCATTACCAAACGAGTCCCAGACACAAATTATACCCTTCAAGGTCATTGATTTTGCTATTTTAGTTATTTTAAAAAATATGGCATTACAAAATAAAAGCATCCTAGAGTTTCCTCTGATCCGTGAAGTAAAGATAATAATTAGTAAGATCGAAGTGCTTTTCCCATTGGACCGGTGTGAATGGGGATTTTAAATTTAGAATTTAACGGACACGCTAGCTGACGGACAGGATATAATTATTCCTCCCTTTGTTTCATAAATTATACTATTAACACCATACCACACTAAGCATTGACTAACGCTTTGACAAAAAATTTCTTTAACGGTGGAGCATAAATGTTTGGCTGGCAAGCTATAAAGGAACCGGCTCCGTGATAAAGATGGTTTCTAGGTGGGGGTAGGTGCCCCCATTTGACAACTTCTATCTGGAACTGTACAGTGGAGCACCTCCCAAGGAATGGCAGCGAAAATACCAGTTTTTTTTTTTTTTTCAAGTCCAGAGGTGAAAGTCTACTCTAAAGAAATTGATGAACACAAGAATTTAGCAATTAGAATGAGAAATAAAAAAGAGAATGGTGTTAAGAAAAGAGAAGCTATGGCTATAGAATAATTTTTATTATGGGGTGCAAGGCAACGTCGAGAAGCAGCAACGGCGATCCTTCCTGCTATTTACCATAGAACTTCGCCGCTTCAAGCAAACCCTTGATCAAGTTAGGAGGCTGCTAACGCAGAATGTGCATGTCGAGATACTTTAGTGTTAATAGTTTGAATATATTATTTTATATAATAAAAATAGAGTTAGTTAATATCTGGATTACAAATTTGATTAGTTAAGTTACAATATCTGAATTATTTTTTTAATATATTTTTTTATTTGATATCTTTTTTTAATATATATATTTTTAAAAGTAATTTTTAAATTTACGTTTTAATTAACATCTCTTATATGTGATTTTTTTTCTTATTTAATTTTTTTTGGATAGAGATTGTTTTTTTTATGGTGTTATGTGTATTTAATTTTTGAAAAAATTATTCTAATTCATCTATATTTTTTTATTATCTATTGTATACAAGAATTTTGTTTTTCAAGATGAAAAATATTTATTTTAATATAATATTTCTAATATGTGTAGCTTTGCATAATATTTTATTACTTCTATTTTATTAATGAATTTAATATATGTGTCTATTTTTAATATTGTTTGATTGAATAAAAAATTAATTTTAATAAATTAATTCAATAAATATAACAGGGTAAATATCTCGTTTAACAAGATTAAATATCTTAATCTATAATTATCTCTTGATTTTTCTAGTTTTATTTTTAGTTATTATTAATAAACTTTTTTTTTGTTTATTAACATACAGTTCTCGATTTATTTGACTATATACATGCATGAGCTTTTCAATTTACATTTTAAATTTTTTTATGCACAAAAATACATCAAAAAAACCTGCATGTATAATTATTTTTTATAAGATAAAAAAATATCTTACCCGCAAAATAGCACAGGTCAAATAATTAGTGATATTTTGTTTATTTAGTTTTTTTTTTGTTTGAAGAATCAAGCAATTATACTAAATATATATTAATTGGAAATGCACTCCCCGTGTATTATTAAATTCATATGCTAAATTGAATTTTTTTTTCCATTTTATTGCAAAGAATAAGTACTATCATATCGTTTAATAATACAAGTTAATTGAAACTAAATTCTTTTTTTTTTAAGAAAGAAATGGATTTAAAACTTTAGAGTCTAATATATTTAAATAAATTTAATATTTTTTTTAGTATAGTCTTAAGGTATAAATTTAGAAAAAGAAAGAATACTTCGTTAATAACCAAGCAAATCCTTCGGATTTATTCCAACGAAATACGTGTCCTCATTTATTAAGCTCTCATGTATTAATTACAAGTCCTTTTAACGTGAGCCCTTTAAACATCTATAAATAGAATTGACAGAGCAAACATGAGAAAACGGTCAAGAACAGTAGAGAAGACCAAGTCATGCACTGCAAAGAGGAGAAATTTGCTTGCTTCTCCTTTCTGAGAATTTGATCGGAACTTTCCCCCTTGCGTATTGTGGGTGGTGGCGGCGGCGATGCAAGGAGAAGAAGGGGATGCTATTTTCTATGCCTCTCTCATCAAATCTCTCACGTTAACGTCTCTCCAATATCGGTTGCATTATCCGTGACTCAAATTAAAAGAAAAAAGAAAAGAAAACATCAAGTCTTGATTTTTTTCCTGTTCATGTCGTGCCCTGCCCTGAAATTCATGTTTGTCTTTCTCTTGGTCAATTACGCATTTCGAGAGAAGCTTTACGATATTCAATATTCAAACTTGTATAGCAGTGAAATTAAAAAATTATTTTTAATATTAGTAATTTTAAATATTTAAAAATATAAAAAATTAATTTTAAATAAAAAATTACAATTTCAACTGCATTTCCAAGTATTACCTAGATAAGCTTCCCAAGACACATGTCTCTTTAATGACGTGATCTATCTATTTTTGATATCAATATTTTAAAACATTCAAAAATATAAAATATTAATTTTAAATAAAAATTTACAACTTCAACCACATTTCAGAATATTATCTAGGTAAGCTCCCCGAGCCACATGTCTTCTCAATGGCATGATCTATTTATTTTTAATATCAACATTTAAAAATAAAAAAAATTAATTTTAAATAAAAAAAATACAACTTCAATCATATTTCCAAGAATTATCCCGAGACACATGTCTCCCCAATGGCGTGATCTATGTCTCGCTGTTGATTTTTCAATATGGGGAACCAGTGGGGACTATACTACTATCTATCAAAAAGAGGTAAAAACTCAGTCAGAGTCCCCCTTATGGTCTATCTACGAATCTCAATCCATTGAGTATTTAACTAAAACTCTCACGCGTCTAAATATATATATTTTTTTATTGGAAATTAAACTGCTGTCAAGATCAGTGATGTATAACGATAATTTGAAAAAGGATTTATGTAGACATCGTTGTCAGCATGGATGAATTTAAGGGGGTCAGGGGAGGTTCCGCTCTCGAGCTGCCAAGGCAAAACCAAAAAAAAAAGTCCTTTAAATCCAAAAACGTTACAGCAAATTTTTGGCATTTTCCGCTTGCGCTGTGGTACAATGGCTCCACAGCATAAATAAAGAATCTATTTATGATTCATGTGGTATTAAATTCAAGTTATTTGATAATAACTTAAAATTAAAAGGTTTATTTTCTTTGTAATATGAAGTTCAAATTATATAATTGTTAATATAATGATCACTAAAAATTTATATGGTTATTAAATTCAGGATCCGTGGAATTAATAGAGATGCACATAAGCTAACTCGGATACCCACATTAATAATAAAAAAAAATCTATTGATAAACATTAAAGAAAATCCTATATATACATATATACATACATACATACATACATATGTGTGTGTATTTTTCTTTTTCGTTTTGAGAAACTGTTGATCCTTAGGGCTATATTCATGAGTGTGAAGTCTAAAAACCTGTGTGTTATTCTATCTATATTTTTCACACATGTATGTATGTATGTATGTATATGTGTTATTATTTTTAGCAGCTTTTAATTTTGAGAACCTCTCCGAGGAAGAAATTCTTATTTCTCCCCTGGACGTGCCCTTTACCAAATGTCCGGTGGAGTGAAAAAAGAATAAACCAAAATGGAATGGGGTCGTGAACAATTGATTTACTATTACAAGACAGATTTCATGACAGATTTTAACAGTGAAATTACTTTTTTATCCTTTAATTAAATAATATTTGGTATAGATTATGAGGGTAATATGATTTTTTGTTTTATATGAAGAATAAAAATACTACAACGCCATTGGAGATTTAAAAAAAAAAAAAGAGTATATGCCTTTAGTGAAATTACTTAAATGCCTTTTAAGTCAATAAGATAAAAACCTTTGGTTAAGGGATATATTTGTCTTTATATCTTTTTTCTCTCTTTTTCTTTGAAAATTGCAGATTGGATTTCTTTGTTTTTTTTATATATTTCTAATTTGATATAGTTTTATTTTATTTTAATTTAGTCTTTTAATTTTAATTTGTAATATATTACGTTTTTCAATTTGGTCCTTATACTTTTGATTTTTTAATTTTTTCCTTGGCATTTTTATAAAAGTTTTTTTAAAATTTTTTTACCATTTGATCCAAGTTTATTTTGTGTTATTTTTTTTTAATTTTATCCTTATTTTTCTTCTTCTTTTTATTGGATTTATTTTCCTCTTTAATTTTACCCACCAATCAAAAATTTTGTGTTCTTTTCCTTTTATTTCTTTTATTTTTCCTTTTCTCTTTTATATAAATGCTATTTCTTTTTTATTTAGCCCTTCAATTTCAATATGTCATATATTATTTTTTTATTTAGTTTTTATTCTTTTGATTTCTGATTTTTTTTCGTAATTTTTTTATAAAAAATTTATTAGTTTTCAATCTCACATTTCAATCCAAGTTTATGATGTGTTATTTTTTTCAATTTTGTCTTCATTTTTTTTTATTTATTTTTCCTTTCAATTTAACCCTCCATTCAAAAAGTTTTAGTAGCTCTAATTTATTTTTATTTCAATTTTCACCCTCATTGTTTTAATTATCATTTTTTTTTAATTTTAGATCCATTTGTGTAGTTCATTATTTCCTTGTTTCATTCTCAATGTTTGCTAACTCGGACCATTTTTACATCCTTTTTTATCCAATTTTATGCTTCCATAGATTTTTTTTCAAGGTATTGTGATTGTTTTTTTTTTAAGAAATAATCATATTAATATCATTTCTTATTCTTTTATCGTCTACTTAAAATAAAACTAACTTATTAAATTTAGTTGGTGCTATAACTCGATTTGTTGATTTCTCTTATTTTCTTGAAATCCACTCGCGACTCTTAAACATTGATTTTTATGGAAAAAATATAGACCCACGGTGTAGCGTGGACCCATGCTTAGTTATATATATATAACACTAAAGGGTGTGGGTTTTTTTATGTGCACACGTCACCATTCATCCTTTTACATTTTACTGTGGAACTACTATTCAAAATTTTGTTTTGTTCAATTTGGTCCTCAAACTCTTTTTTTTGTGCAGTTGCATCTTTCTAGGTCAAATTCAAATTCAAAGACAATTAAATCAAATTTGTTAACTAAGAAAAAAACTAAAAGATAGGGGACCAAAGTAGAAAACACGCCAAAAATGAGTGACGGTTTCAAAGCTTACATAAAAAGTTTAGTTTAGTCCTCACACTTTACAAATTATACATTTCTGGTCCCTAAATATTTTTTCAATTTGATTTTAGTATACAAATTTATTTTTGTTATTTTTTAGTCTCTAATTTTAGAGATGAGAGAGAGAGGTCGTCGAATTTCAGCGATAGAGATAACAAAATGTTGCTGACACCGATTTCATCCACTAAAGCGATCGAACTTTGTGTCAGATTATTTCATTTGATGAGAGTAGTTATTATCAAGTGCTTTTTTTTTTAACCTTGAAAGTTCCTAAAAAAAATAGATTTGAGCTTGAGATAATTTTTGGTTTGGGGTTGGTTTCGTGTTTTGAGATGGTTTTTTTTTAGGACATGAACATGATTATCAAGGTTTTTAGGGTGTTTTTGGGTGAAACAAATGGGTTGAAAATAAGTTTGGGGTAAAAAAACCTTGAGGTCCGGTTTAAAAATAGGCAAAATCAAACGACACATTATCTACTTCAGTAGGTAAGGCGTCATCTCATTGATTGTTTTTCAAAATAAATTGTGGCGAATGACATATCATTTACCTTAATTGCAAAAAAAAGGCCCAAGTGTATGGGCCCTAACAAAATGGGTCGAGCGGGTTGGCCTAACTTGTCAGGCCCAATAATGCCTATCTTTTTCAATTTTTTTCAATTGATGTTTTTTTATATGCTCTATTTTTAAAATAATTTTTTTATTTATATTTAAATTAATAGTCATCATCTCTTTTATTTTATTCATATAGTCTTTTTTAAATGATGATTATTTTTTAGATATTTTGTATGTTTTTAATTTTTGAAGAGATTTTTTTTTGATTTATCTATAATTTTTTCTTATTTTTTGTACAGATGAAATTTATTTTTGAAAATAAAAAATATGTATTTTCAAATAATATTTATAATATGTGTAGCATTGCATAGTTTTTTTCCCTTTTATTTTATCCAGTCAGTTTAATATGTGTGTTTATTTCTATTATCATTTGATTAAATAAATAAAAAATTAATAAATAAATTTAGAAAACACAATGAGATAAATATCCGGTTTTGCAAAATTAAATATCTTGATCTACATATATCTTTTAATTTTTACAGTTTTATTTTTAGTTATTGACTATGATTTTTATTTATTTATTAAAATATACAATTCTTGATTTATTTAATTATATGAATGCATAAAATGTTTTATTTTTATTTAGAATTTCCTTATCTAAAAAACATATTAAAAAATTCTGTATATATAATTTTTTTTTTAAATGTGACTCACGGCAAACAAGAATCAAATAGGTAATCGACTGGTCCATTGTCCCACCGTCTAAAGCTTACACTGATTTTCTTAAGCTGAATTTCTTTATATAAAAAAAAACCTTTTTCTTTTTTTTCTGGTTAGCCTGGAGCATCATGACCAGAGGTATCCCTTCCTTGAGATAAGAGAGAAGGAGTGAGGTTTGAATTTTAATCATCCCTCAGGGAATTGAAGAAGAAAAAAGAAAGAGAAGATAGACAATTAGTCAACTCATGGTGATATCAATGGCGTGCAAAGACAATGACGTCACTGACTGTAATAAAATAGGTGTAGTCGTGCCTACTTTTTAATAAAATAGTGAAAATAGAAATTAAGAAAGGATCATAAGAGAAGAGTGTGTGAAAATATAATTAAAAAAAGAGAGTAAAGGCCAACAACAAGGACTCACCGAATCAGTGATGAGGTGATGCTTAAGTCACCACACAGGACAACATTGAATATAGGATGACGTCAGTTACAGTAGTTGGCCGTTGGGGTGATCATATCTCCCTGCCATAAGTGACATCGTGCATGGCTGTCCTTCTTACTTTTCTTCGTGTGTTCGGTACTTTTACCGTTATATTTTTTTTAAATAGATTTTTAATAAATATTTTTTTATTATAATTTTAAAACATATATGTTTTTGTTAAAATTATCATGAGATATTTTTTTACATATAAAAAATAAATTATTTTAGCTTTCATATAAGTAAATACTTGATTGAAACACAATTACGTGTGATCTATTATAAAAAATAATTAATCTGTTTTAAATCAAATTATATGTAATTTTAAATTTAATTTTACATATAATTTGAATCTAAATGATAATTTATTATAGTTAATAAAATATTAAATTATATAATTAAATTCAGTTATATTATTTAAAATATCTATGAAAATAGATTAAATTAAGAGTTTTAACTATTTTGCTTTTAAAACTAATCATTGATAGAATAAAATAAGTATAGTTAGATCTTTACTTGGAAAAGGCTAATACTAAAACCTGTTATCCATTGATAAATTCATCTACATAAATGTATTTTCCTTTGAATTCCTCATGTATTTTTAATTTGCCACCCGTTCAGTCATCCTTTCTTTCTTTCTTTCTTTTTTTTAGCGATCATTTTGTTCCTCATTTCTTTTTTCAAATAATTTCTACTTCATTTTAGCATTTGAGAGATTAGTATTGTTGTTTTTCATTATCAACGTGTTTTAATTTCCAGTAATCTTCATGTATAGCTCAAGCTTATTAATCTAATTAAAACGTTCATTTTACTGAAAGAGGCGTGGCCCAAATTTGTTGTTTTGTCATTAATTTAACTATTGATAACAACTGTGTTTTTTGTATGTACCTCATAAACTTAAATATCCTAGTGATTAATGTTAAATCCCTAAGACGATCGAGGGTAATTACTTACTTTTTAAACATTATAAAATTTTCCTGCGATGCAGATATATTATAGAGAATAAAATAATAATAAAAAAAAACGGATTAAAGATCCTAATTAGAGCATATTAAGAAAAATAAAAAAAAATTTAATTGTAAATTAATATGAATGTTCGAACTAGCTTATATGTACCTTGACTAATCACACGGGTTCTAAAATTAACGACTATATAAACCTCTAGTTACTCTAAAATTTATAAAACTCATATTAATAATTTTTTAAAAGTAAATTTATAACCTAACTAATTAAATTACATCTCTACTCTCATAATTCCAATTGTCATTTCTTAGTTGCAAAGCATTGGTCGTTTTGACCGCAGCTCAACTGGTCTAAGCGAAAGTCAGGATTTAATTAGTAGTCAGACCAAGCCAAACGTCTGAACGCGCAACGAAGGAACTGTTTGTTTGTGCCGTAAGCTATTTTTTTTTTTTGTTTTAATATGCAATGTTAGAATAAAATTTTAAAAATAAAATTTTAATATATTTTTTTATAAAAAATAAATTCCACCACGATCACCTACGCTTCCATAAAAGAAGAGAGAACCCATTGAAAGATAACCAACCAGGAAGGAAACGTCTTTTTGGTTATAAATCTCATCCACTTCAGCCCCTTTTCACCTCACTTCTTTCGTTCCCACACGCCATTCTCTCCCTCTCTCCCTCTCTCTCCTCTATTCCTGTGTGTGTACGTGATTGTCTCAGTATTTTCCACTTTTAAACTGTTTCACTTTTCTTTCCCATCTTGTTCCCCACCCTCATTGCTTCTGTTTTAGGTTTTGGTTTTGAATCATAGTTTATTTTCTTTTAAATCCATGGTCTGCATGCCATCGAATTATTGGTTGGTTCTCTGCTATAATCACTTCTCTGCGATATAATTGCTCTGATCAAAGTTCAGTTCTTTCTTTGCTGAGTTTACACCTTGTATTCAATCCTCAACTGGGTTTCTTTGTTCTCTTGCTTTTCCTTCATTTCCTCCAGTTTTCATTTTTTTCATCCCGCGTTTCCTTTTTGAGGATTGAAAGCTGAAGGAAAAACCATGAAGTGTTTCTATATTTTCAAGGATAAATTTAAGAACAAGAAAGGACAAGCAAATTCAGCCCCAGAACCGGGAGACCAAAGCAAATCAAATAGTTTACCTCTGAGTCGTACAGCGAAATCCTCACCATCTCCAAGAAGCATACCTGAATTGTACAAAGAGAAGGAGCACAATTTGCGAGTTTTCAGTTTTCAAGAGGTTAAAGAGGCAACAAATGGTTTTAACAGATTGCTTAAGATTGGAGAAGGTGGCTTTGGGAGTGTGTATAAGGGAACAGTCAGGCCTGCCAGTGGTCAAGGCGATCCTATAGTGGTTGCCATTAAAAAGCTCAACAATCATGGCTTGCAGGTACAATCTCTCTCTGTTTTTTTTTTGTTTTCCGTTGAGAATTCCAATCTCATTTTTTCTCTGTAATTTTTGTCCTTAATTTTTTTTTTAAATTCCTTCTGTCTATATTTCTAGTTTTTACTCTTTTCAATTGCCTTTTGCATTCAATGTTGTATTTTGGTGGAGAGACTATATGTATGAGCATCATGCTATAAATTGAAAAAAATATTATGTTTTGCTTTCGCTTTCAGTTCATGATCAAGATGAAAAAGATTGCTGTAAAAATAAAGAACTGAAAAAGGATGCCTTTTTTGGTGATTGACTGATGTACTGGCATACCCGTTCCTGTAACGATCACAAAACTGTAATGCGCTACAGTTTCGAGTCTTCGAATGACCTTACAGATACTAAATTCGAATTAGTTGGGGGAGTTGATGTTGAAATCAAAACCTGACATGATCATGTGAAGAAATTTTTTGGCTGTCTATGCTTACACGAGACACAAATCATGTCATTTTTCTGTCAACAATGTCTTTGGCCAAGGTAGCAAGACGATTCCGTTTGGATATGCATATGCAGGAGTCTTGAGTTCCATTCTTAATAATGTTGGTAGTGATAAATTAGACTTTGTTTCTCATTCGGTGATTGCCAGTTGTATAGGATACAAGGGAGAGAGTATTGTGAATGAGCAGAATTAAGTTGGTATTATCCCAAAATATATTAGCAAGAGAAAAGAAGCCAAGTTCAAATGTCCAGTAGACAACAATCTGCAATAAGCCAACGTCTTCGCATGTCTTAAACTTGAACTTTATGAAGAGAATTAGATTATGATTAGGAAAATGGAATGTTTTTCTTGGAGTTAAGTTAATTGGATCCAAAACGGAGCCTTCAGATCTTGGAATCTTCTATCTAGTTCTAAAATCGTAAATTCTTGAAGATTCTTTTAGGGCATATATTATTTCTTCCAACGGTACACGGTTCAAGCTGAAGTTTTTTTTTTTTGGTAATTTTGATGAATATTGGCCTTCATTGAGTGTTATGCGGTTTCTTTTCTTTATTGTTTATATATATTTCTTCATTTCATTTCATCAACTACATTGAAATGTTTTTTCATTTGTCACTGTCCTTTTCTGATATAGGGTCATAAACAATGGCTTGCAGAAGTTCAATTTCTTGGAGTTGTTAGTCACCCGAACCTAGTGAAACTTCTAGGTTACTGCTCTGTTGATAGTGAAAGAGGGATCCAACGGCTTCTGGTTTATGAATATATGCCCAACAGAAGCTTAGAAGATCATCTTTTCAAAAGAGGTCCACCCACTCTGTCATGGAGGAAAAGATTAGAGATAATCCTTGGTGCTGCTGAAGGATTGGCTTATTTGCATGGAGGAATGGAAGTCCAGGTACTGTTTAGAATGACCTAGATGAACTGAATTAATGTCCCCTTTACCTGTAACTGTGCAAAATCAAAATCTGTAGTGATCTATGAAAGTGGAGCCTTCTTGCACTTTCATGCTTTCAAGTTGTGGCTATTGGCGTGTGTACCTTTAGGTATTGGGGAGGAAATTTCAAGTCAAGGTCTTAAATTCAAAATCGTATGAAATTAATATAAGATAAAATGACCCTTTCTGGGCCATCAAACTGGTTGAGTCATCCAGAATTTGAGCTCCTGGTTTGGATAGTCGTTGCTTCATGTGAGAACATTGTTTCCCTTCTTGCTGCGAATTGATAAGTCTCCAGCCCTGGAAGATGATATAACTTGGCCACTGTCCTCATTCTTTTCTGGCAGGGGATTTGATTGGCTCGTAAAAAATGGCCCATAGCTTCCGAAAGGCATTTCTGAATCTACTGTTCAGACCTCTCATTGCATAGATGACAAGTCGCACCATTGCCTGATTTTACACCACAGGATATTATTGTGATAAACTCCCATGGATAAACCTTGGCAGAACTCATTTTCTGCATCCAATTTATTGTAACTTCTTTTCCTAAGGGTATCTTTTTTTTTTTTTTTTTTTTTTTGTGATTTGGAGAAGCTGTGATTGTACAATTGGCATTGTGTATCTTATTTTGTTTATGAAAGACCTTAACTTTCTTGGCTTTACATTGAAAGTTTTGGTACATTTGAAAGCAGCCTCTTTTCAATTATAAAATTTTAATCTTTTTCTGCCACAATTGTACAGGTTATTTATCGAGATTTTAAATCCTCGAATGTTCTTTTGGATGAGGACTTTAAACCGAAGCTCTCTGATTTCGGGCTTGCTAGAGAAGGACCAACGGGTGATCGAACTCATGTATCCACTGCGGTGAGTAACTTTAAGACATTTATAAATGAAACCATCCCCTAATTTGTGTTCTTCATTATGGCTGAACCAAACATTGTAGCTGGTTAATGCAATCACCCATGAACTGCCACACTAGAAGGATGGTGCTCTGATTATTGAAATGATGTCTGGGACACTGAAAAATAGTAGTCTGTCATTACTAGGAGAAACCAAATTAATCTCCTCTCTTTCCTTTTATTTTTTTCCTTTCCTTCTTTAGTCACATCTATCAAATCATTAATGGATTTTTACCTGCAAAGTCCCACTATTAGATCTGGATAAATGTGGTTCTGCAGGATGCCTTGCCCTAACCATCGATGATTGAGACAAAGCTTCATGATTATATTTCAAGATTGGTTTTTAGCCTTGCTTGTCTTTGTGTTGATGTGTTTTCTGGTGTCAGGTGGTTGGTACATATGGATATGCTGCTCCCGAATATGTTGAAACAGGCCATCTCACCATTCACAGTGATGTATGGAGCTTCGGCGTGGTTCTCTATGAAATCCTTACTGGCAGGCGAACGCTGGAAAGAAATCGCCCTGTAATAGAGCAGAAGCTTCTAGATTGGGTGAAACAATTTCCAGTTGACAGTAAAAGATTTAGCATGATAATTGATCCACGACTCATAAATGAGTACTCTTTCAATGCAGCTAAGCAAATTGCTAAGTTGGCAGATAGCTGCCTTAACAAGAACGCAAAAGAGCGACCGACAATGACTCAAGTGGTAGAGAGGTTGAAGCAAATAATACAAGATTTAGAAGGGGAGAACACCTCTACAAATAGGAATGCTGAGTCGTCTCAATCTAGCTTGTCAAGGCGCAAACAGAACAAGGTGTGTCCATGTGTATTATCTTAATGGTTTGGCTAGAGCCTGCACATCACCATACTTCACCGGCTAAACAATCTTTTGTGATTCTGGCAGGTATAAATGCTTGGATGTTGAGCACAATTGAATGGCCATATTATCAATGCGCCTGAAATCCATTGAAAAACAATACCCTGGAGTTACGAAATTTTGTATATGAGTTGATCCGAATCAATCTCAATTCGACTTAGCTATAGCATTCTTTTCTTGTTTTACTAGTTATCATTTTTCCTCTGTTAAGATCATGAATGTTGCGAGGTGCAGAGTGATATTTTGCAGTATATTTGCTTGGATCCTGCTCAAAAGTAGCCATGATACGCTGCTATGGTTTGCATCCTTGGCTGTGCTCTTACCAAGCAGAAGATGGAAAATCAAAGATTATATAAAATATATTTTGATTTGCTGGTGGAAGCCGCACGCACCACTCAAGTGATCCTACACCTAACTTTCAATATATATAAAATATAATTTGACCAAACAGATTATATAATGATGATTATTGCTGCTGTTCAACTCTTACATCGTATGTTCCTACAAGAGTGTGTTATTCTCTTCGCGCTCAAAACATAATTCATCACGAACTCATGCCTAACCGTATTTTTAATTATTTATCTTTGAGCCAAAAATGGCTCACATACAAGTAAGATCGATGTGAAAGTTATCCTCGTACAAAAGATATTTCTTAATGGCCGAGTCGTATGTATGCCAAGATTGACTTCCTTGGAGTCTTGGATGATGACATCTTTGTGTGATTTATTTATTTTAATGGTTTATTAGAAAACATGGCAACTAATCAGGGTTCACGTGACAACCACATGTTTTTACTTAAAAACCTGTGGAATACGTGTCAACACGTGACATTGATAACGTGATAGAGTATATTTGTTTAAGAGGCGCGTCAGAATAACATTACAAGATGTCCGTTAATGACGAGTTAGAGTATATTTGTTTAAGAGGTGCACCGCTCTTGAAAAACATAAAATTCATGCTTTCTATGAGGTGCGCTGCACACCACACCTCATAGATAAACACATTTTAATAGGTGTTTCGTGAGCGTGAAAATAATATTTTTTTAAAATGTTTTTATTTTAAAAATATATTAAAATAATATTTTTTTATTTTTTTAAAAATTATTTTTAATATTAACATATTAAAACGATTTGAAAATATATAAAAATATTTTTACACAAAAAAAAATTTAAAATTTACTCAATCTCTATTTATAACACAATGCTCAACGACAGTGGTGAAAAATTTACTCAGAGCTCGTTTGGCTCTGCGGCTGCGGTTGTGTTTTATTTAAAGCACAGTTGCAGCCGTTTGGTTAAAAAAAAAGAAGGCATACTGTTCATTGGGTCCCATCTCTTTTCTGCGTTGGAAACACAGTATTTGAAAAGCAAGAATTCCTTGCTTTTTTTGCATTGTTCTTGCACTGTTCAATGAACAGTATAATTAACATGAACAGTGCAAGAGAATTGCACTGTTCACTTAAAAGATAGTGAACAGTGCAATTCTCTTGCACTGCGTGGATATTTTTTTTTAATGTGTTAATTTTTTTAACATTTTTTTTTTAAAAAAATTAGTTTAGAGTGAATTTTATACATGATAATATTTTATCTAATTTTATTACACGCTAAAAAAATATGGAAACTGTAGTTCTTGTCGGATGTATTTCGTATGTGATGGAAATGTAAATGGTTTAATGAACCAATAAAAAATATTTTATATAAAGTATGATTTATTTCATGATATAATAATAATAGTTAAATTTACAATATTTAAATTAAAAATCATCAATATTAATATATATTTTTTAAAATTATTTTATAACCTCAATTTCAAAATCATTATTAACCAAACACATTAAACTACTTTTTGTTCAACCTTAATTTCAACCACAGTTTTAACTAAACATCTATTTTTTTAAACCAACCTCAACTAAAAATATTTTTTATAAAATAACTTTTTTCAAATCATAACTACAACAGCTACAGTAATACCAAATACACTCTCAATCTCTATTTATAACATAATACTCAACGACAGTGGTGGAGGCAAGGGGACGGGCCTGCAAGGAAATTTTTCCGAGCCCCTCCTTGTATAAAATAATTAAAATTTTAAGTATTTTTTCTCTGCTTCTTCTCTCTTTTTTTTTTCAAGGAGGACCTACTTCTCTTTTTCTCAGCCCCTCCTTGCGTCATCCAGAATCAATGTTGATTTTTTTCAAGGGAAACCTACTTTCTTTTAATTTGGCCCCCCTAGATTTTTTTTACTTGCTCCGCCCCTGCTCAACGGGGTCTTACTCTGCAACTGGCCTGAGCTCGACGTATTGCTATGATTCTTAATTTAAAATTTACTCAAAGTGGCTGTGTTGAATGATTGATATTTGTAAAAGTTTTGTTTTGGGAGCCTTTATACTTTTTGATATTTAAATAAATATTTTTTGAGAGAAAATATCATGTTATTGTCGAGAGGTATTCTTCTCAGCAAAATCTATAAAATTAAAAAATAAGTTTGGGATTTAATTGATAATAATAGGGTAAACCATTAAGGCCTAAACTGAGGTTTCTCCGAAGAAAAACTCATGAAGATACGATAGCCTTCGGCTACATGAATTCATTATTCAAGTGAGAAGCATTACATTACAGGCTGGTCTAAGCCGGGTCTGGCCTGATAAATCAAGTGTTTTGAGCTCCGGCTTTGGTCATTGGAGCCCACCTCCAGCCCACATTATGTTCTTAATTACTTCAGGTGTGCTCAATATTTATCCGTGAATTTACTTATTTGTTTGTTTTTAAGAAAAAAGGAAAATCTCAAAGCATAACTGGAGAAGGAAAAGGGGAAAATAGTTCACTTTAATTCAAACAGTAGCCCACAACAGGAGTTTTCTCTGCCGTTTCCTTCTGGTAATCAATTCTAAACAATTTCTCCTCACTTTTTTTTTTCTTTTTTAAAATTTATCAGCTCGGAAAGTGCCTGGAGACTTAATTGAAGATCTTCTCTGTGGAAATCCTAATCGGTACTGCTACAACGTTGGGATTTTGACTTGCTTCCTCATCTTCTGTGTTATTGTGAGTTAAATTGTTTCCCGTCTTAGCTAATTTGTTGTTTTCTTTCTTTCTTTCTTTCTTTAAATGTACGTTGTGTAATATTGCTGCTTATTATTTTTTTTGATCGAAATGTGAGTAAATATTGCTGCTTATTATTATTATTATTGCTGCTGCTGCTGCTGTTGTGAATTTGTCATGTATAGAGGGTTCTATCTTTTTTGGTATGAAACTTGGCGTCAGAATATCCTTCTAGAGTCCTAATTCTCCATTTTTTTCCAAACTTACTTACGATGCGAGTTGAAGGTGGAAGATGAGGATGAGATGACATGGGTACTATCTTGGAATGATAACTTTGACTAAAAATCTCTTCACACAGCTTTGTGGAAGAATCTTGTATTGAGAGACGAGTGATTTCCTTCAGGATCTATTTGGAAGATCAAAGGCCTTTCTTTACACTGTCTTCTGTCTTTCTTTTCTTTTTGTGTGGGAGGTGGCTTGCATACGATTCTGACTGTTAGTAATCCTACAGAAAACGGAAAAGGTGGTGGTGAAGTGGTACTATTTCTCTGAGGGTGCATCTGAATCTCTCAATCACTTGTTGTTTCACTGTTGCCGCTGTTTGGAAATTGGAGCACTTCAGGCTTTGGGGATATTGAGTTGAATGCTTGGCTTGGTGGAGGTGTCTGTAGGAGGAAAATGGAAGTTATGAACTTGTAGTCCACTAGCTATAATTTTGTGACCAAGGAATGCGACAAAACTGGGTGTGCAATGGAAAAGAGTCTTCGCCTTCTTATAGATAATTCAGTTACAAATTCAAATTCTGGCACACGGGGAAACTCTTTGCATGTGTAATTTATGCTACAGAGTTTATTAACTAATTATTTTTATCTAAGTTTTGTTCTCTGTAAATGGGATGGCACCCCCTTGATAGCTTTAGAATAGGTTTCTTTTTCAACAAAAGAAAAGAGAAGAAAGGTAGATACGAGTAACGATATGGAACATTATAGTATATAAAGTTAGGAACAAGTTTAATGTACACAGTAGTTTAACAAAACTGAGACCTGGGAGCTTATGATTAATCTCTGCAATGTTGATCTCTTAGGAAGTATGGTTTCATCTAGTCTTTATAAATTATTTGATATGGTAGCATGGGAAATTCAACAAACTTACATAGTTTTTAATACAAGACAATTCTTCCCATATGATTATAGAAAAAGGTTGCTGTTCAGCAGCAATTCTTTTTCCCTGTAATACAATGGACACATAGTAACTAATAGCCTGACACTCTCCTCTATGAGTTATTTTATAATGTTCAAGGTCTCAGCAACTGCTTGAGATGAGTTCCATCTTGGTGTCAGGCGCTGCATATGTGTTCTTGAAAATTGCAGGAATTGAAAAGCAAAGCTTTATGAATCACTCTTCTAAATAATTTGAAGCATATTTTTCATGGAACCTGAAAGGATTGCACTGCTTCGGGATATGAATAAGATCACAATTGAATTTTAAAATGTATTTATTTAAGCAAATGTCAAGAGAAAGAAATCTGTTGACTTGATGGTGTGATGAATGAAATTGACTGATCTTAGAAAGTACGGGTCACCCTAGCACACCCTAAATGATGAGTCATCTTTTAGCTGTCCATAATCTTGGCTGACAAAACATTAGCTTAAAAGAATTATTCGCCATTAGTGGCAAGGAGATATAAATACAGATTTTGATTCTTTTATATAACCATCTCAAGAGTTTGGCAGGTCATGCCAAAAGTATGTTGCACATGTAAGATACTTTTTCTCTACTCTTCTTTCTTTTCTACCTATGATTCAATAAGCTATTCAGTGTCTTACATGAACGTGCACATGTCTTTGTTTTATGCCAGAGCAGCTTCCTTAGTTTTCTGAACACTCTTGTCTTTGATAAAGCCAATGTAAAGGTTAGTTCCATGGGAGTCACACTCCGATAGTTTTTCGTTCCGACCACCTTCTGACATGCTTTTAACAAACTCCACTAATTGCCGCCAGTTGTCCCCTTCAAACAACTTCTTATTCATTCTTAGATATGTAAATGCAGTCAATCCATTGCCAGATTCTGATCTACTTGTTGCCAAAACTTGTGTGTATGCACCTGCATCATACCTCTCCAATGCATTCTCCCCAGCAAGTTCAGTTCCAGCAGTCCTCGTAGCCATCTTCACTTGCCGCACTAATCCTTGTGGAGAACAATTTGCATGTTCTGGCTGTTCTCCATCTCGCATTTCCATGCAGGTGAAATTGAATACAACCCCATGTTTACTGAACATCCGTGCTATTGGTAGGTACCCATCATGGTGTCTAGTATTATAGTATCCTGCAGTTAGTTCAGCTGCATGAGACCTCGTTCTGTAATGCCAATGAATTCCTGCTACCTTTCCCGATAGTTGTGCTCCAGTTCCTTGAAATATTCCTTCTGCAGCTGCTAGGATTTTTTCGCCATGCTCTAGTAGCTTCCCTGAGTACCATTCTAAGAAGAACTGTCCATATTCAGTATTCCATGTTCCATCCCTGCAGAAAAATCCAGTTTCTTCAGGAAAATGATTATACTGGCCGGAATCATGGGGTCCTCCTCGTCCCCAGTCTTTCTTTCCAAGTGCTTCAGCTGATGCTTCCAGTGAAGCTCTCATGTACTGTTCAACATAAAAGTTGTTTTTAGGAGTTAAACTTTCCATACTTAATAAATGACACGCTATCTGGTTTATTCTGATAATTTGATTCCATAAGATACATCGTGTTATCAATTGATGGGGCACTCAATCTGTGGATTGCTCAAATTGGCTGACTAGCATGCTAAAAAAATTGCAGTTTAGGATGCAACCAAATTTACCTTGTCATAGCATTGGAATTCTCCAATTCCAGGAAACCTCCATGTGCCATTGGTTTCTGGATAAGCTGGGTATCTCAGCTCTCCACATGGACCCATCCCCACTTGAATTTCCTGCAATAAAAGCTGAATCAGTTTCTAAATCTTCAGGCTGTAATATCTCTACTTGTAGATAACAAGGGGGTTACTCATGATTTTTTTTCTCTCGAAATGGTTGTGTGCTCCCTTCTATCCCGTGAGGCTCTAATTTTTTATAGCATACAACTGAGTTATTTATTTTCTTCTCTCTCTCATCTTGTGGATCCTTTTTATTTCAGTTTCCCTCCGACAGTCTTGGTCAAATAGAACCAAGTGGAACCTATAATCTTGCATGGATGATGATGGTTCTACCACTGAATATATATATTGCTGCAACTTTAATTCAGTGAAAAGTGAAAAACATAAAGAAAGTTTGTTCCCTAAGCTTATATTTAGTACCAATGATGAGCCCGAAGGAATTGATGCTTGCAAACTAATTAGTGATGAACTTGTGCTTAAACCGTGTTTCAACCTCAGTAGGCTTTTAATTGAGAGATTATGCAAAAATAGAAAAATTTATTTTTAACTTCACCTAATAATTTAAATGTTTAGATTGAGTAGTCATTTAATTATTTTCCTTTTGTTTCTAAATTTTTTTTGGTTGCTCAAAATGCTTACATAAGACAATAAAATACCTTATTTTCTTCCTCTTCCATAGATATTTGATTTCTAATGACCAACGTTAACTCTCACTTTATATTTTTCATTTCTGTTATTTGGTTGCTTCCCTTATAGTTAAAACTATGCACACTTATCGAGATCTCTCTGATCTACTACCTTGATATGACATGAATTAGACATTCAGAATGATTTATTGTTATTTCCTTTGTTTCCAATCCATATGAAATGGTGGTGATTGATGGACTTGCTGTACAAAACTATGTGACTCCCCCTTTTCTTTTTAAATGTTTGTATTTATGCATGTATGTGTGTGATCCATGAAGGATTTCCATGTTAGCATTCTGTTGATGCACATTTCAAAATTCTTATCGCCATAAACTAATAACAGTGATTTGATTGGTATGGGCATGTTCTATGATGTGTCTACATGAGTTTGAATAATACTTGAAGTTTGTTACATGTTGTCATTTTGTGAAGTAAATTGATGATTATCTATGCGTCCAATTTACCCAAATTTCATCTCTACGCCCAAAAAATAGCACCAAAAGGTGTGATGTCTAGAAGCTCACCATAATAACATCTCCTAGGTAATCTTTGAATCTCTCGCGGAAGCTCCTCATGTAATCACTGTAGACCTGTATAGGTGTCCTTCCTCTTAGTATTGGTAACGAGTCACAGCCCAAGGAAATGTACTCAGGATTCCTCCTTCCTGATCTGTCTGTGTAGACAAGATCAGGGTTTTTGCTCATCTCTTCAAGCACCCATGGAGGCAGGGGAATGCTAAAATTTGAAGAGAAAGAAGGGATCAGTCATTATTTAACTTGTCTTTTGCCTAGTTTAAAATAGAGTTAATCACCCGCAACATGCAAAGAATATTAGTCAGGCTTATCAAAAGAAATTAGTACTTAACAGAAGAAAAAAATCACTGCATGGCACTTTAAGTGGCCAAGTCTGAAAAGGTCTTTAATAGGCTCTTAAGGAATCTGAATAATATTATTATTTGACGAATTCATCTCTTAATCTTAAATCTTAAAAGAGAAAAATATATCAAAACTAAAATTCATTGCTTATTTGTGACTTTCACCCAAAACCCACCTCCAAACAGAAAAGTTTAGGCTTTATAGTACCTGCAAGAATCTCCAACATTTCCTCCACACTGATGAAAGGACATGACTACTTGAAGCTTCAGGCCATGCTTTTGCACCATCTGCACAAGCTCTGCATACCCTTCCCAGTTGTATTTTAAAGGCCCATCTTTCTCCACCAATCCCCACCAAGCATCCACCATTACTCCTTCGACTCCTGCACTTCTCAAGGCCATCAAGCTAGCATTCATTGCTCTTGGCTTGTTCAAGTTCCCCCCAATTGTTATTGTGTCAAGTGGCAGCATCACAAACACAGGCACTTTAGAGTCATTGCTACTACGAGGACCTGATATTGCATGTAGTTCTCCCCCCTTCTTGCTTTTCCTTCCTTCTGTCATCAAGATTTCATCGTGTGAAAGCTGTGCTTCTTGCATTGAATTCTTTGCTTGAAGACGGCATGATGGCTTGATATGCGCAAAGCAAATTGTGCCAGAAAAATCATCAGGACTTTTAGGGCTTCTGGTGTCTTTTAGACTGATAAAAGAAGTTGAAGATTGCAGTGCTAAAGTCATTTTTCTTTTTGGTGTCTTAAGAACAGAAGAGGGAGAGAAGAAATGTAGGAATGAATGAATGAATGTGCCGTGTGTTCATTTATTAGAGAAACTCAGGTTCAGGTTTTTCAAGGATAAAATTTTGGTGGGCACTACTCTAAAGAGAAAAAGTGCAAACAATGAAAACTACTCTGCCACCTTTTCAATGTCATTTTCACCATATGTGGTTGCACCTTTTTCCTTTATGTTATGCTAGGAAAAAAATTCCAGTTTTTATTTTCCATCCATTGAATTAATCTTGATTGTCGGATGCTGACTCAAGGGTATAATTGGCATCTTATTGTTCAAAACTTATTTTTATGCATGCATGATCTTTCCCACATGGGAGCTGTGAGGTAAATATTAGCTCTTTACTCTCGTTTGCTTGATAACAGGCAATTGGAATATCTTGAAGGATGCATCTAATATTTTGACTATTGTCTTTTTTATTGCCTACCTACTTGAAGGTTTAATCAGTTAATTATCCATGGTTTGTTAAGTCAAATGGCTGTAAATTGCAGAAGATTGCTCTAAACTCTATTTTGAAACTATTGGGTTTATTGTTTTTTCTTGTTCAGCACTTGCCTTCCAATTTCTAACGGATGCACATGGTAACAAGTTCATGGACTACAAAAACTTTTTATGATATTAGACATGCTAGCGAAGATTGCACTATATGAGCAGGCATTAGCCACTATTACTGATA
Source organism: Populus x sibirica (assembly GCA_019202695.1). Taxonomy (NCBI): domain Eukaryota; kingdom Viridiplantae; phylum Streptophyta; class Magnoliopsida; order Malpighiales; family Salicaceae; genus Populus; species Populus x sibirica. The sequence goes on along the minus strand of JAGMVL010002276.1, from coordinate 28,876 downwards.
TAGGGGTTTTATTTTCCCTTTTCAGTTTGGCTATTATCATGCTTATCATATCAAATCTCTGGGAGTGGTGAACAATGGGTGGGTTTCTTTTGCCACTATCTAGCTTACCCCACAAAGTAAGTATGCATCTATTTGGCTTTATCTTCATTCCTACTTAATATGATTTTCTGTGGCAGGTAAAATCTTGATTTTTTTTTCCTTTTTAGTTTTGCACAGATTCAGATAAGAGACTGGAGGTTCCTTTTGATTAGGAAAACATGTGGCTGTAATAAGTCTCTTTTTTCATTATTCTTGGAATTCTCTATCTGCATGCTTCAACTATTCAAAGCTTGGCTGCTTCTTTGAATTAACTATTCTCCATTGGAATTGTGAACCTCCACTGCCATGCAAGTCTTCATCAATTAGATTGAACGTGCCTTTATCTTGCATAACGTTATTCCACATTTTTTCTAGTGTGTTGACTGTTGAGAAATATGAACACCTTATAGATGCAATATTCATGGAGAATACCTAGGGTGTTTTCCTCTCTTCATGTGCATTTTGGTATCAAATTATCAATGCTTGGTATTGGATGGAGTTCTATACACAGCATAGATAAATAAATCAAGATTTAAAATTTAATACCGGCAATACTTGTACTTTATACAACTTAATTATTTTTCTGTATAGGTTTACCTTTTTCCAGTGATCTCTTCACTACATAATCTTGTAGTTTATGGTAGTTATAAGTTGCTGCATTTATCACTATAAAAATGATGAATTGCAAGCTCTCTCTCATTATGTATATAGTGATTGCTTGCTTTGTCTGTCTTGACCGTTGTGAGCACTGGTGTCATGTGATAGCTTTGCAGATCAACCAATGCCTGTGTTGCATTTCTGAAGAGAATTGTATTTTTGAAATTACACAAGCACACGCATACTCAACCATTCATAATTTCCTTTGCTCTTTTTTTTCAAAGTTTTACAACTTTTCTTCCCCTTTGATGATGATGATGATGATGATGCCTGCACATATACAACAGAATAAATGTTATGTAATTTTCCAGTTTAGCATTAGTCACTGGAGCAAATTCTGAAACGAGAATAAAGTATTGGCGTAGAAGAAGCGTACAATTTGTGATAGATAGTTAACCCAGTGGGTCCTCGTTAATAGAGAAGATAATCACGAATCTTTCACACTCGATGTAGATATTTTGGTATTTATTGAAGCAAGGTCTTTTGAGCTTAGCTGTATGCTGCCTGAGTGGTTAGCCATCATTACAATTTCGTGGAGGAAGTGAGGTCTTATCTCTTCCCCTATCTCTCTGACTCACTTTCTCACGCGTCACACACCAACGGGACTTGTGAATGAGAAGACTTAAAAGAGCGGGAGAAAACAAATGGAAGGGGAAGGGAGAAGGAAAGAGGTGGAACAGGAACTTGTGTAAGCAGGAGTTAACCATGTGGTGAAAATCAAACATGAAGACGTGGGCCTCCAAGTACAAAACATATTTGCAGTTTTAGGGCACAAATTGATAATACCAGCGAAGTTTCACATTATATAGAGGTTCCGGGTCTTGACTACTGAGAAAACATTGCACCCTGAAGTTTGTAATTTTGTGACAATCATCTAAGGGAATTAGCTCCATTCTGCTTCTGGGTTAAGCATAACTTCAGCTGCAGTCCCTCCCAATGATATGCCTGTCGTCACCACGAGGCTCTGATTCACATACGTTGAATTTTGCTAAAAAACGGTGGGAATTTATTTTCCAGGCAGAAACTCCGGTCCCGGGCAACCCCTTGCTTTACTTCACGGTAAATTTGATTTCACTTCAAAGTCCACAGCTCCGTGAGATAGGTGGGATTAACTTTAAATTGGCAGTGTCGGTGCCTCACTTTTATCTCATGGAGAATCAAGTTTCAAACATCATCTACAGAATAACAGGATCTTCTTATATTCTTCTTTGGAGATGGATTGAGACTGAATTTGGACGGGAGGAAAAGACCCCATTTGCTAACACTTTTTCACGCTGGCGCATTGAAGGTACTATTGTCGTCTTGCCTGCCAATCGGTTCAAGGGCCCCCCGCAAAAGTTCAAAGCTCACACGCTCTTCTTTCTTTGCTTGACGTGGTTCTCTAATCTCCATTGCTTGAACGTTACCATTGAAAACGCCTGGCAGCCTTGTTAAGTGGCAATGCCTTGCAGTGCAAGTAATATATCAGCCTGTTTTAAGAGACTTAATTCACCCTTTTAATTTGTTTTCGGGAGCAATGAAAAGAGCAGTTGCTGACTGCTACGGCGCGTCAAAGCATGACCAAGTGTGAATATAGCAAAAACGGGGACCTTTTCTAGCTAATAATAAGGCCTCCAAAACTGGGCTGGCAGACAATGACTTGAGCCGCGTTTAAGTTGTGTCCCGAAAACACAGATATTTTTGTGGTGGAGGCTATAACTTGGTTTTGGGATCTGGTCCCGTATCTTCTTCATTTACACAGTCAAACTCCCCTTCAAGCACAAATACAGGGGAGTCGTGGTTAGCTTGTTAGTTTGTAGAGCATACACGACTTTTGGCCTTGATAGGGATCTAGTTTTGGCCCCCCCCCAACCAAATGCATTGTAAGGTAACATTTTATTATTATTATTATTATTATTCCGAAACGTAAGAAAAAAAGGAGATAATATAAATAAAAATTTATTTGGTTGAAAATACATTGATATAAAAATAAATTTGTTTTTTAAATTATTTTGAAGTGAATTTCTATACTTTCAAAATGTATAGTCCAGAGACAATATTTATTGTTTTTATTGCTCAATTATCCTTGTAAAAAAATTTTAATTTAAAAATTTATTTGGTTGAAAATACATTGATATAAAAATAAATTTGTTTTTAAAATTATTTTGAAGTGAATTTCTATACTTTCAAAATGTATAGTCCAGAGACAATATTTATTGTTTTTATTGCTCAATTATCCTTGTAAAAAAATTTTAATTCCAAAATTATCTAAGATATGTAAAAATAAAAATTATTATTATCATAATTTTAAAATTTGATCTGGATCACGAGTCGAGAGGATCAACTTGAATTGACATTTTTTTAAATGATTAAAACGACGTTGTTTTAACAATTTTTTTTTCAAAAAAATCAATGGTTTTTTTTTACCCGAGTTATGATCAGATTTTATCCTGGGTTGCTGGTCGACCCTGGTTTTTTTATCAGGTTAGGTCGAGTCAATTCTTCTTCCATTTTTTTTAAACTCGGTCTAGAGCATAGGTTGGCCAAGTCTCAAGTTGATGTATCGACAAAAAAAATGTCGATGGGTTTTTTTATCCGAGTTTTTATCAGATTTTACCCCAGTTTGCTAGTCGACCCTAGTTTTTTTATTGGATTAGATTGGGCCAATCATTCCTCATTTTTTTCTTAAACTCGGTCTAAGCCATAAGTTGGCAATGTCTCAAGTCAACTTGCCAAGCCAACCTAGGTTTTACAACTAGGGTTATAATACTTTATTAATTTCATCACTCAATGTAAAATATGTTAAAAAAATAACATATAAGTTTGACATTAATACATATTAATGGTAAAACAATTTTCCCCCCTATCTTATTCATCATTAACCAAATATGATACTTTTACCCTTGTTTTTCCTTGTACTTCACTACAAAACACAATTCTATCTTCGTTTCTTATTCCATCTTGTTTCTTTTATTCTCATTGTATCTGTCTCTTGTATCCCAAGACAATAACCATAAATGCATAGCTGGAACCTTTTGCTCATGTCTATTTGTAGGAAGTCTAACCTATCTGTCTAAATAGGTTAAAGACGGTATCGTCTTGCAATCCTAAAAAAAGAAAAATTGAAAAGATAAGGGAGGGAAAACAAGAGAGATCCATCAATTTCTCGTGTTAGGGCATTGCCTAGATACCACACTAATTTATTAGTCTTGCATTTTTTTATGAGGGTCATGGATTTGAATGTGTCTGTCATTATGTGTTTTAATTCTGCTGCTAACAACTCAATATATCAAGTTTGTGTCTAGCTTAATTTTGCTACAATACATAATACATAATTTTAGTAGTATTGCCTAGTAGACAGTGGGTTGCATCACCAGAAGTAAAAAAGTCATCTCGAAGGAACTCCTACAAGATATTTCATGGATGCTTTGGAACTTCTCCTATCATGGAGGTTTCTGAATTCTAATTGTTGATATTTTGTAACAAAGTCCTCTTTCATAGCTTATATATCTATCCTTTTCAAACATCATTTCCAACTTCGAAAAGTTTTTGTAAGCCATTTAACCAACTCAATCTTGAATTGTTAGAAAAAATATGAACAAGGAAAAAAATCAGTTCATAGTAAAATATGTTGCTAAAAATAAAATCTATCAAAGAAATTATTAAAGGATAAAAAAGAAAACATGAAAAGAATCTTTCAACAACAAGAAGATTTCCTTTCCATGCGAATTTCAAAGGAAAAGAAGTAGTAGTGAAAAATAAGTATCAACATGCGATGACAAATTAGAAAATTAGCACACAAAATCAAAACAATTAGCAAATTAACATAGAAGCAAAATTTTTTGGCCAAATAACACACTTTTATCTTGTTGCGCTTCAGAATAGCAACAAGGTGAAACTTCAACTATCTGGCTCAACCGGTCGACTGGTTCATAATGTTCAGTGAAACCGATCAACTGGTTCAAAAAATAATAAGAAAAATCTCAAAACTGCTAAAATTAGAGGGTCTCGACAAGATTTTTGATATCTAAAAATCTAACGGTTCGTGTAGCGATGCAATGACTACTATAGAGAAAACGACTCCCAGAAACTCTTGTAAAAATTTATGTGTGATCCAACGATAGAATAAAAAATTATGGTCCTTTTGAGCTGTTATTTCTGACGTGACCAGACCTCTTCTTAGACCAGACATGTCCCACTGGTCTATAAATACATTTGTTAGGCCATTCATATAATCTATTTGGGGCAGATCCTCATTAGTTATGGAAAACCCATACCTGACTACTCAGAATCACCCATTATCGCAAGCTCGACTACATCATTGACATTGAAAAATAGAGGACATTGAAAAATAGAGGACAACTACTGTGTTAACAACAACTTTTTAATATTTTAATTGGAGTCTATTTTTGAGTCTATAAGAAGTTGGACAAAGATATATATGTTGACTCATAAAATATATTTGGAAGAAAAAGTTCATTAAATTATATTTTTTTATGAAACGGTCGACCAATTAATACAACCGGATCTAACTGGTCGACCAATTGAGTTAAATAATTGGACCTTGTCATGTTTCAAAAGCGCAACAAGATAAAAATGTGTTATTTCTCAAATGGTATTATTATGCAAGATCTTTAAAAAAAATAGTAGTAATTTTAAAACATGCAATTTGATGGGTAGGTTAAAAAAGGGCTACAAATCCTAGTTGTTTGGGTCGGCCTGAACAAGTAGACATCTAGCTCAAACAACCATAAACATAACCAAATCAATCTTTGATCAAATAGACCTTAAAGCATCTGTCTGACTCACAAAACAAGGTTATGTTACGCAGTTCAAAGAAGCAATATGACACAACCTTATTACTTGTTTTAGAAGTGACTATCGCTTGTAAAAAATCACATGTATATGTCTTCTAATTGGTTCATGTCTCAATGAAATAAAATTCATTGTGTAATTAGATATTTTTATGATTGCATGCACGATAGAAAATCGCCATACCCTTTTATCGTTAGGAAAGTCATTGCTCCATATCCTCTCATTGTTAGGTGAGCTACCACTGCTCCTACTCACATCGTCAAGTAAATCATGTGATCTTGAAAGGTCAGATGTATACACCACCATCCACAGAACAAAAAATTCAGAACATCCTCTTCACCATTATACAAAATCTTTTCTCTTATATATCTCTCTTATTTTTTTCTCTCTCTATTTTTCTTCTCACCAATTTACTATTTTAACCATAAAAAAATCCTTTAATTATACAAGGACTTGTTTTGCAGGAAAAACATCTAGCCCAAGATTAGTCTAGGAAAGCCTAATATCTCTTTGAAGCTTCAACGACTAGGAAACTAAAAAATGAAATCTTTGAGAAAATTAATATGGATACCCATATTTGGAGTTCCAATCATGTTAAGTTTGAATTCTGAAAACAATGCATCTTAATGCAACACATGAGATGGTTTCTAATTCCTAGTTTAATAAAAAATTAAATATATAATTCACTTAAATGATCCTAAAATTCCCTAAAAAATCACCAAATACCATAACCATGTTATTACAGTCTCCTGTTTTAATTATAAAATATTTAATTTTACTAATTAACTATAAAAAATAATTATGTAAAATATATGGCAATTATGGTTCAGAAATAATAACATTATAAAATATGATTAGAAAAAGTTATGAAATATTTTTATTTCAAGTAAATTCGTATTTTAAGCATATTGAAAGGCCATATTACGGTGGCCTGAGTTACCAACTCATCATCTTTTTCAAATTCTTTAATTTTACTATTACTTCAAATTAATCTATGAAAAACATATAAAATCACTCCCAATGGCTTCCAATCAATAGTGGAGGCACTCCATAAAATAAAAAGTTGTACAAAACTCAATTTAGATGATCTTCCTTTAGATATGGGGCTAAGAAAGAAATTTTTTGAATATCATCCTAATGATATAAACAAAGTTCAAAGAGCCTACTTGCAAAAAGGTATTTGTCAACCTCATGATTATAATTTTCCACAAAGAAAGATTGGGAATATATATCGATGATTTGTCCCAATTTGGTTCAAGAAGCATGGTTATTGGTTAGAGTATAGTAAGGATGACGATTCAACATTCTGCTTATGTTGTTATCTCTATAAGCCAAATATAAGAAATCAAGCAAGTGGTGATTATTTTGTTGGCATGGGATTTAACAATTGGACGAATAAAAAAAAGATTCGAGATTCATGTTGGAGGTCCTAATAGTGCTCACAACCAAGCCTGGAGGAAATACCAAGATTTGATGAATCAAAGGCAACACATTGAAGTTGCTTATGCTAGAATTTCAAATCAAGCTAAGAAAGATTATCAAACCTGATTGACTGCAACTGTTGATTGTATTCGTTTTCTTTTGTGTCAAGAACTAACATTTCATGGTCGTGATGAATATAAGGATTCAAAGAATCAAGGAAACTTTCTTGAGCTTCTATGGTTTCTTGCTAATCATAATCAAGGAATCAAAGATGTTTTAGACAAATATCCCGGTAATTTAAAAATTATAGTTTATGACATTCAAGAAGATATTGTACGTGTTGCTGCAATAAAAACCACCAATATAATCTTGAATGATCTTTGTTGTGAGTTCTTTGCTATTTTAAATGATAAGTTTCACAATTTATTAGTTAAAGAGGAAATGGTTATTGTTCTACACTATATAGATGTGAATGGATGTGTTATTAAACGCTTTTCTTGGTATTATACATGTTAATAACACAATTGTTCTACCGTTTAAAGAGGCAATTGAAGCATTATTTGCCAAACATTGACTTAGTATATCACATCTGCATTGACAAGGCTATGATGAAGCTAGTAACATGCAAGGTGAATTTAATGGCTTGAAAGCTTTGATAATGAAGGAGAATCCATCCACATATTATATTCATTGTTTTGCACATCAATTGCAACTAGCACTTGTTGGTGTGGAAAAAAACCATGCTCATATTGCTTTTTTATTCAATGTGGTTTCTAGTTTGACAAATGTTATGATAGCCTCATACAAGAAAAGAGATATTCTTTGCAAGAAGCAATATAGTAAGATAGTTGAAGCATTTAATAATGGTGATATTCAAGTACCACTTGAGGTTTACATCAAGAAACTATGCTTTGAAGAGTCAGTTATACATGTTGGACTCATATTATAAATCTTTGGTAAATCTAATTATATTGTTTGCCTTTGTTATTGATGTGCTTAAGGTCCTTGTTGAATTAGGTGTAAATTCAAAACAAATGGGCGAAGTTTTTACACTTCTCAACTCGGTACAATCTTATAAATTTGTTTTTAATTTGCATTTGATAGAGAATATAATAGGAATCACAAATAAATTATCTCAAGCATTATAAAGAAAATATCGAAATATCATAAATGCGATGACTTTAGTTAGAGTTTCGAAACAAGTTGAAATGATGAGGGATGACGGATGTTAATCTTTAGTTGATGAGAGTTCTTCCTTTTGTGAAAGACAGCATTGATATTCCAAAAATGAATATGTTTGTCATTCATGATTGATCACGACGTAATACTCAACGATTAACAAACTTGCATCATTACTAAGCTGAGTTGTTTTATACAAAAATTAACATGCAATTTCAAGAGCTTAATAATCATTTACCGAGGTAAACACAAAGTTATTCTTTGTATTGCATGTTTGAATCCAAGAGAATCAATTCACACTTTTAATAAACTTAAGCAGAAGTTGATTTGTCTTACTCCATTTTATCTATATAGCGAGCCTAAGGGATCATAATCCAAAACAATATCCAAAGACGAAGCAGATAAGAAAAAAAGTGGCCGCTTGGATGTTCATGTAAATTCACTCTCTCGTCGTGCAATTCGTGCAATTCCTGTTGGGAGCAAGAGTCACTATTTTGGAAAACTTAAAAAATGCCCTTGTATCAAACAGTCTCTATTGCAATTGTATTTACTGCCAGAAGAAGTGGTTCACTGAGGTTCTGATAATTGTAACCGAGTCGGAAGGTTATCAGCCACCCTCATTGGCTTCCAATCAGATTCTTCCTTTGTCTGTCTAAGAGCAACAAAGTGAAGAGCATCGCTCCTGACCTGATAAATATGACAAGCCCATGGGTATGAATCTGGAGCAGACCAAACTTTCTGCTCTTCAAATTCTGTTTCCTCCACTAGTGACTCCGCTACACAGTATACCGAACAAGGTTCTGGCTCCTCAAAGTTGGAAACAGCAACACATCCAGGAGATACATATCCTTCTGGAGCCCGTGGATGCCAAACAGATACTGGAGCTTTGTAGTCATCCTGACAATTCCTCCACACCTGCACATCTCCAGGTTATGCATATTTTATGGCAAATGATTGCTCATGTTCTACTCATAGACATCAGAATTGGTTGCTATAAACTTGAAATGCATGGAATACCATAACAAACACAAAATTATTAGCCATTCTTCAAATTCTTTAGCCAAACCCCTTTGTTAACCAATAACAAGAAAAATGCCACCTACCTGAATTGGGTTTGCACTTTGAACAAAAATTGAACCCCCCTAACGCTCTTGGATCAATCAAACCACAATTAAGGTTGTGATATTTGACTTAACAATGAGTAGGAAGCAGGAAAAACTACATGCAAGATATTACTTTGCAGAAAAAATACACTCTTTAAACGAACCAACTCATGCAATATGGGTTTTGTCCCCTTAAATGTACTCTTCACCTTCTTTAGCAAACAATACCTTCACTAGAATCTGACCAAGCCAGTTGTAAGATTCTATAAAATAGGGCTCACACTTGGTTGATAATTTTTGTTAATGAAATGGATGGAAGCTTCTTACCAGGTCATAACCCAGCGGAAGTGCAAACAGTCTGTCAGTGTTCCGATAAACAGCAGCCACGTTTGGAGGATGGCCGCCAACATGAGCTATGTCCCCAATGGAGATATACCTGCAAGGAAAGTGACATTTCTGGTTCAAAATAGACCGAAAAAAATAACATCATCTGAAGGCAAAAACTGTAAAACATGAATAAGGGTAAGAAAAGGCGGCCTCCTGAAAACAACAATTTTATATGGAACATCCTGAAACAGACAATAAAAGCAGTGTTACTTTAATTCAACTTCCTGGTCATTTATTTCATGTTTCGGTTTTGTGATAAAATTTGTTAAAACCTTTCACTTTAACAAAGCATTACCCAAGAAAATATGGTTCCAGGGAAATCAATACCAAGACACCCCAGCCCCTTCCAATGTCCTTGCATGGAAGCTCACCATTAACAACAAAAATAAGCTCTTGAATAAGAATAAAAAGAAACTGCAACCTCATATCAATTTTTCATTTACTGGGTATATGATATCTCAAAAGGGAGTTTATTATACCTTGTATTTCTCATCCACAATGAATTATGGAGCACGAAATCTTAGTTACCCATTTCAACAGAACAATGTTCTCTATTCCTAAACAGAGGGTTGAAATAATTATTAAGCAAACACCTAATAGTTTGATGTAACCCACATTGTAAGATGTTGAAGTGTGACATGCTGAAGTAGCAAGTTGAAGAAAACAGCTATTAGTGGCAATATGGGATTTCCAAGAATATAAAGTAAAAACCAGAATTACCCGTCTGGACAAATGGGTCTCCAAATGCTACATATTCCACCGTCTTCTGTAACCTGAAAAACCAGGTGAAGTTTTGCATTTATATGCAACATGGACAAATTTAAATCAACAATCAGGCATAGCTTGATAATTTAGAAGCACCTGCTTCCTATATAGTTTGCACCGGCCTTTAGATTCTTGTTCACTGCTCCAAATCTTCAAAAAGTTGATTGCATGTTTAACAAATCTCCCTTCATCAGATGCATAATTTGATGAAGATAGCTCTCTTGATTTGATAATAGCTTTATTTGGATTATGTGGTTCTCTACCATCAGCTTCACTCCAAGCAAAATAGACATGTCTCTGGCTTGAAGGAACCTAAACAGGCAAAACACAATCAGAATTATGTATATGCAGTCTAACATTACTTTTCAATTTCAATGATTTTTTTAACAAAATTAATGATTTACACAAAACCACCTTTAGAACAAGGGTTTTCATGTCAAACTTGTATGCTTTCCACACTCTACGTACAACTGAACAGATCTTAGTAGCTTGGGCTTCCGTGTCTTCTGATTCTTCTCCAACATTGCACTTTATGACCCGGACAAAATTTTCCGATCTCTTAAAACTCTTAAGATGGAGGAGCAAGTGAGAAGGTTGGTGACAGCCTGCTTTTGCCAACTCCAGGGCCATAAGCTCTTCCCATGCCACATCCCACATGATTTTGGAAGGTTTCTTATCTATCTTGTCTAGATCAAAGCACTAAACACATGAGGAGAGAAACAGAAGTGTGTCAGATTAGCATGATAACTAGGAAGGACGTTAACTATTAAGATGACTAGCAAGCAATGAATTAAGATTCATGAGACAAACCCGCAGCAGCATGACTCGTTTGTTCGTCACTAGAACAATCTTTTGATAAGGAACGAAAAAATGGTCTTTATAGTAATCAGACCATGCAAATTTTGAGGGCTCCTTGAATATTTCAGTACAGCCAAAATGTCGACTTGCTTCAGCAAGGTAAAGTATCATCTCGGGAACCAAAATAAGAAAGTTAAGAAACATATCATCAAGAATTGTGTTAGCTAGTTTTCCTCATTAGATAATCCAAGAACTAGGACTAGGACACTTCAGATTTAATTTATAGACATTTAATTACGAGTTCTGACCATCCTCTCAATAAGCTTCATGCAGGACTTTAATTCCATCAATTGGATGAAAAGTTCTACATCCTATTTTTTCAATCTGGCAATGGGAGAAAAGGTTATATTTTGGATCTCCCTCGCTCACACATGAACATGCATGTTCCTGGCCACCATTAAATTCCTCTCAATTCTTTCAAGAGATGGTCCGCCCAGTGAACAGTAATTTATGGTGGCCATGACAATTGTGACCTTGTTGAGACGCGCTCATGTTTACTATATTCAAATTCTAGACTGGTAGATCATGTGAACTGCATACAGAAATAAGCACAACATGTGTAACACTTCTACTATAATGAACAGGTGGGCTAAATTAGAATGATATGCGGTCTCCAAGTGGAAATCTAATTTTGTGCTAAAATGTTTTATCTTGTGAGTGTTGATCATTGAAGTACCAGTAAAGATGATACTTTTTCACTCCATATCTTCATTATATTTGCGTAAAATAATCTGTTTTTCAGTACAAAGATAGTCAGACAATGCGCAAACATAGAAAAAGGAAAGGAAGATCGAGTACAACGACAAATTCCAAAAACATTTACATATAGGTTACCACTTAACTTAACATTTACATATAGGTTACCACTTAACTTTGCAATAAAAAAGACTAGTTTGATTCCCTGTGCTATGCTGTGGGATAGAGCATTTTTTCTCAATGCAAAAAGAGTGCTGGCATTAAAGTTTTTTACCATTAAGAAAATTTTTACTGCAAACTGAGTTTGTACATGCATTCAATAAAATAAATCGAGAATTATAAATGCTAATAAATGATAACAAATTTGTTGATTATCGACCTAAAAGCCTTGACTCACAATAAGCTAAGATAAAAATGTTATTTCTTGAAAAAGAAAAAGGCAAAGAATATTTCTTTCAGTTTGTAATGGGTCTCGAAAGTTTTATTAGTTTGAATCAATAAAATTAAATTTTATTTTGCTAAATTGAGCATTATATAAACATCAAAAGTGCTCATGATCTCAAAGGCCTGGCAACCAGAGAGCAAGCTAACCAAAAAAAAAAAAAACATCAAACTCAATTTCAAGTCAACTTAATATTGAAAGATTAAATTGGGAATAAAAAAAAGTCAAGCGACAAAAAATTAAATAAAAAAAAAAGTCTTGACTTAATGTGGGTAACTATTGCAACCGATAGTGGATTGTCATTCTTCTTTGTTGTATTTTCATCAAAAAATATTTCTTCCATCTCGTATTGCCTCGTTTGTTTATTATTTTAAACACCATTTCATGGTCTACCGAACATTAATTTTGTGAAACTGTATAACAATTTTTAAATGAAAAGCAATAGGACCCAAAAGATAAAGAAAAAAAAAAGATGCAGGTGAAAAAAAATATTTGAGGTTTATTAAATGGGAAGCAAAAGGACCCAATTAAAAAAAAAAAAACTTGGAATGAAAAGAAGAAGAGTTGGGGCTATTCATTGTTCATATGAACAGTGTTTCCACCCCAAGTTTTTAATTGTATTGATAGTAAGCATAAGAATATGATAGTTTTCAAGTCGTGTTCCATAGCTAATGCAAAAGGTAAAATTTACTAAAAGCATAATAAATTTTATATCTTTGAAAGATTCAAATTTTTTTTTTTTAATCTGAGACACCTAGCCAATATCATCATGCAGAGGTTATCAATTTACTTAAATGGTGAATAACAAAATCCTCCACCACCCCTTATCTTTTCATTCTAACATGTTTTCATTGATAAGTAATACCAAGTAATATTGAATCCACCTATCCACCCATTTCATTCTAGCATACACAAGAATCGTCACCTTATCAAATATTCCAAACCGTGTCAAATATTTTAAATCACTTTAAACTTGTCAAAGGCTTATGAAAGTGAAACCTAACAATTTTAAAATTTATAACGTCTGATAAATTTATTTTCCTTGATCTATAACCTTTCATTCTACTTGGCTAAAGATAACAAACTCTCTCACAACAGCTTTAAATATAAGCAATAGAAACTGTACCTGACCAGAAGCCTCTTTCTCAGAATACTCTCTCAGAATACCATCAGCACGAATAGCCCGTGGGTTTCTGAACCTCTGGGGAGTGGTCTTGTTATTAAGAGCCCCTAAACATTTTGAGCAACTAGCACCTATTCCATCAACAGTCAAGGAGAAAAAATCTAGTGCCCCACTAACAGGTTGCACAATAAATCCTATGAAGGCACGCCCCAGTCCATGAGCCAGTCCTAAGAATCCATTCTGTCTGGCACTCTCCACAGGCTTTGTCAGAACTCCAGATACCCCAAAGGCAACACCTTGTGCAAAAGCTTCTGTTCCTTGAATAATTCCATCACCTACCCCAGTGATTCTTCGTGACCCAACCTGTTTGAGTGCCAAGACCTTGTTTACAATTCCAGAATACACAAATAAAGTTTCTTGATTAAACAAAGTAAACACACCTGCTTCGAGCGTAATTGAAGAAACTGTCCATCAGTTGAAAGCTCGGCAAACCCTTTACTAAGAGAAGACAATGTGGAACTTGTCATACCAAGTACATCTACAGAAAATATCAGATGTAAAGGATTATGTATCAGATCTCTCCAAATACGATTTTGAATGGCAGGAGCAATGGAACTCTTTCGCATGAACCTGTCCCTATGCATCACTCTCCTGAGATGCACCTGAATTGAAGATATCAAAATGTTATATCTCATTTCCAAAAAAGTGCTGCAGTTTATCTTCATGTTATTTGAAGACAGAAAATCTTGCAGCTTACAATGAGAAACAGTTGACTTGGAAGTTACCACTACTTTTAATTAAAAGTCAATCATCCAACCTGAATTTTGAGTGCATTTCCAACAGCAGACAGTATTGGGCTCCATACACCTAGAACCCCATGAGGTCTCTGAGATGGTTCTGTCTCCAGGGAAACCTTCAGCCTTATTTCTGAAACATCAATTAACCTGTAAAGACCATAAAGGGAGAAAATTTATAGCTTTGAATCAAGTCCAAAGAACATTCAAAGTATAGAAGATTCCATGGGGAAGAACGAAAACCTTTTCACTCTACAAAAATAAACATGTATGCTTGTGAATACCTTGCATGATTGTGCTAATATATGAATGGTAACTACAGTTGCAATGGCTTATCACATCATGACATTTGTGAATGGAGTCAAATTTGCTCTACTAAATCAAAAGCAGCCAGCATTCCTCACAAGAATTTTCAATAGCTACACAAACTCATCAATTCAATTACAGTAAAGGATATATGATAAGTGCAAATATTAGGGAAGATTATCAAACATATGAAGTGATGATCCCAATTGAAGTAATAGGAACCATGAGTTTTACAAAAACCACACCAAACATGAATAAACAGACACCAATGCTTTGAAGCCAGAGTCCAATATGCTTGGTTTCTTGAACAAAAGAGAATGTGAAGGGTTGACAAATGACTAGTAATTTTTAACGAGTTCAGTTAAGGAAAAAAAACATATTTGAATGTGCGTGTTAACGTTGGAAAGAGGCCAAAATCAGGAAAATATCAGCAAAACCATCGCTTCATCATCTTTTCCCAACAAAGAGTTTCACACCCCTAAATTTAATACACATCAATGTTATTAAGATGGCCAACACTTCAGACATCAAAATAAAAAATGCACTATCAGATATCAGAAGATACAGGTGAAGAAACTAGAAATTCCAGGCAACATAGACTCCTAGGCAAAACTAAGCCAAGACTTTTAGAGTAGAAAATGTAAATCAATCTTTCATTCAGCATTGCAGTAACAATGCACTCTCCCACTTGCAGCTATGATGGGAAATGAAAATCTCACCCTATATGTATCTCTGGATCAACTTCTGTGACGTTAGAACTTTGGGGTACACGATCTAGCTGAAGATTGTTATAGAAATCCACCAATGCCCAGATAATTGGTTCATGAATATTAAGCCTCCAAACCTTATCAGTAACCTGGCATGTCCATGCAGATATTAAATTAGATCATACTGTTCTCCTAAGCACAGTATCATATACATTTCAAGTATCACTTTCACGAAGCATTACCCGTATATATAAACGTGGGTAGACCTGGATGCCATCAGTGCTCTCATTGCGTATTGTAAAAGTCATCTTAAATACAGGATGATGGGTATCAGTGGTCTGCTCGGGTGCAAACAGCACTGGCATCAATGTTAGAGGGAGTTGATTATCAATCTGCAAATTACCTAGTATGAGCTTGAACCTGCCACAAATGCACATATTCAGATCCTTTAGTTCAAGCACCAATTTCAATATGAGGAGATTCAAGGGGTGTAAAGTTGGAAGTTATTTAAAGGTTTCTGAGGTTATGCTAATTAATAAACAGATGTATAATCATGAAGATCTACAGACACAAAAATTGAAAGCAATTTTGCCCCCTCTCTGGTCTCCCCCCAGATTCAAAAAATCCAT
Organism: Populus x sibirica; assembly: GCA_019202695.1. Lineage (NCBI taxonomy): Eukaryota > Viridiplantae > Streptophyta > Magnoliopsida > Malpighiales > Salicaceae > Populus > Populus x sibirica. The sequence goes on along the minus strand of JAGMVL010002276.1, from coordinate 12,936 downwards.
TTAATTTATTAAAATGATTCACATAAATACAGCAAGTGATGTTCAATAATTGCACATGGAAAAAACAACAATTTTTTAACATCATGAGAAATACCTGCTTGTAGACCCACCATCATAGCCAGTTGAATATGATACAAATACTCTCTCCAAGTACATGTAAGAGAGCTCTTTTGGTCTATGATCCACAACAGAAATCCCAACCACTCCCAGCTCGACTATAAGCTCTATAGGCGCTGCAGCATTTTGCATCGCACTCTGCACATGTGAGGTTCCCCAGTTTCCAGCAGGTGTCAGAGACATGCTTTCTTCACGTGAAGTTGAACCTTGATAATTAGTGAACCTCCCAACCCTGACATCTCCCATTTCTACAACATGAAACTGCAATCCTAATTCAGCATCTTCTGCAGAAGATATCCCAGTCCCTTCCATATCAAGTTTCCAAATACTATTTCTACTGTCACTATCAACCATGGCATCAACAATTTTTTGACCATATGGATCTTCCCAAGCAAATTTCTTTGTTGAAAGAGGTTCCAACTTAATCCAGGCATTGTCTCCAAACCCAGATTGCCGAATGCTTATCATCTTGTCAGTTCTGTTCTCAATTCTGTTAAATGAAAGTTGCAAGTCAGCCACAGCATGGATAGGTGACATATGTGCAGGTGCTTTGAGAAATGCAACATAACTACCTGATGGGACCATCTGATGATCCGGGCGGAATACAACTATAAAACGTGATCCTTCTTCATATCCTCGTATTTCTGTCCTAAAAAATCTCCAACTATGATTTTGACCCCTCAAAACCAGAAAGATAGTGTCCTCTTTTGAAATTTGAACTGGAAACGACCATTCTGTATCTTGCAGCCGAACCTAGGAATCGCGAAATATGTAACTTGACCAGAAAATAAATATAGCTCACCACACAATTTAATTAAGTTTTAATTTCATACGTGCTGGTTTGAAAATTATGCACTCCCTTTTGCGAGGAACACAAAATCATAAGTGTCCAGTTCGCCTGTTGCTAGACCTTCAAAAGATCCTAAAGGTGCTGTTTTTCCATGCAACATTTCATGTACAAAACTGCTGTCTTGAATATAGGGATAAGAAACCGGGAAATATAATTGATTTTTAGGAAACACAAGATAACATTCACTGGTTTTATGATAGAATAGACCACTGTTGAGGTTCTCCCTATCCCCTAAATATACCGTCTTTTTTAGCAGTAAAATTCTAAAACCACCCCCAAACTTGTGAAGCAATTGAATAGTTATAAAACTTCTTTTTATCTATTCTGTCCCTCAAAGTTACAACATCATTTGCGATTAACAAAAATTGAAGATATGGCATGCATTAATTGTAAACAAGCAGTTTCTTTACAATTTTCCATATCAGTGTTTTTCTTTGATTGTGGAAGCTTTAATTTGAAGATTATAAAAATAATAAAACAGCTAAATGACATAAATGAAAAACATAGGGACTAAATTGAAAATTTATCGAAGTTCAAGGACTACTGTATATAGCAGGTATATAGACAAATTTAACAGAAGAAATAAAGAAAAACATCACTGATATTTTGACAAAAATGATTGGAAGGGATATTTGAAAATCTAAGTATTCTTATATGTTGCTTGACGGATCATTTAGTTTAAAAATTAGTCAAACTAGATCTTCCATCATATTAGTTATTAGTTACACGGTTTATTGGATACTGGTGTATATACAGAAAATACCAATCAAATCAATGAGAGGGATTTACCAATTTAAATATAAAAAATCTAACTGAATAACTTAAAATGATATGGTGCTGCAATATAATATTATTAACAGTACAGTTAGGCCAATTTTTCACTAATTCAGCAACAATAAATCCATGGAATGAGAAGGGTAGAATAAAAAAATTTCTACAAAAACTACATACTTATCAAAATTTCTTCTAGGTATCCCTACTTGCATTTTATTTTCTATTTGAATTCTTGTACATTTAAAATAACAATAAATTATGTGCATTTGTTTACAAAATATTGATCACTGATTTGGCAATGCACTTGATTGATCATTTTTCATAAATTAAGACACTCAGCTAGAAAAACTATAGGAATTCAAATAGAAATTTTGGCAAAGTACATGCACCACAATTGCGATTAAATCAAATGATAAATGATAAACATACTACAATCATACAAACATGGAAAAATCATGCTTCTGGTTAAGCTCCATAAACAACCAATGTCAACATATATAGATCCTCAGAACATGTTATTAGAAACTAAATATGAAATTTGCATTAAAGAAGTATGCCAAGATGAGAGACAAGTAGTGGAACAATAATGCATCCCAAATTTTGATTCTACCCTTCTCATAATTCTGATGGTTCAAGATTAGCCTTTTGAACTCTTTTGAAATTGAGGAACACCTGATAATAGGCATGATGTTTCTCAATTCAAGAAAAATTCTATTTTCTCCTTGGGTGAATATGATAAAGAAAGTTTGATCATTGTTTTCAGTCGCTAAAAAAACTGAGTTGAATGGTTCAATGGTTTTGGTTTAGTTGAATCTAGAAGAGTCGTACACTAAATACCCTTTCAGGAGACATTCTCAACTTCTGAAGCACACCATTTCATAATAAAAATAAAATGAAGAAAAGAACAGTGCATGTAGAAAAATTATCAATTAGGAGATATCATATGTATTTCCTCCACAAGTAAAATTCCTTGTCTCCACAGAAATCAATAAATATTAACTGTTAGAATTCTGAAGGCAATCCACTAACCTGGATTTTATCAGTTTCAGTGGTTTTGCGGTATGCAAAGGCAATTCTTGAATCAGATGCCCGTAGAACCTTTGGTTCATCTTCACTGTTTAGCTTAATAAACATGTCTTGACCAATTCTATTAGTAAAGGTCATGAATGGCCGAACATAAATTACCTAAAGAATAAAACGATGAGTTAACACAAATAGTTGGGAAGATTTCTGAAATTCTGTATATTATGAATTACCTTAGTAGGGACAGATTGGTAAGGACATGGTTTTGTAGAAACAAAAAGCCACATGCAGTTACCATCAGCATCGTAAGCATAGAAATCCAGAGAGCCATCCTAACAACCCAAAAAAGGTGAGATCATAACAAGGACATTAGAAATTGATAGCTTGATAGATAAAACAAATTACCATATCACCAAGGGGAGAAAGATCTTTAACAGGGCCAAAGTGCTGCTCCTGGTCAGATCGAGTGATAGACGCTGATAGGCCCAGCAAATTAAAGTTCAATGCCGAAGCAATTGTATGACCTTCATATATTTCCTCTTCAGTTATTTCCCCGAGAATTTCTTGATCTCTCCTTTTGGACCTAAATGGAAGAGCAATTTTTCGTGGATTTTTTTCCTCCGCTAGATCTACAAGCCTAAATCTAAGTGGAGGACATCTGGTGATTGAAAACCAATAAGGAGCATAGACTCTAATGATCTTTGCTAGCAGTGGTTGTTCCTTGTCATAATTGTGATCAAGAACGAGTTGGACAATCCTGCATATTATCTGATTTGTAAGCACATATTTTTCAAAGACATTCTAGTAAAACAAATTATGCAGCATGTTTCAGAACCTTCCAGAAATTGAACTTCTTAAGCTTATTGTTTTTGATGGAAGTCCACTAGGATGAGATATAAGAACAGCTTCCTGTACAAGACATTGGTGAAAACTTCAGAAAAAACATTAATAAAATAAATCAAAGGTGATTAGTATTCAATGCTAACAAAGACAGTGATATAGCAACAAGTCAACGAGACTAATATGCTTGTAGGAAATCTTACATGCATCGGAACCCATCCTTTTTGTGGAAGTAGTGAAAGGAATAAAGGCTTTCTTATGTCAGCAGTGTGAACCTTCACTGTTTCTCCAGGAGAAAATACTCCCCTAGCACATGCTACAAAATGACCACGCGGTTGCGTATTGAGTACAGAGTATTCAGCTGCCAAGGGAAGGCAATTGCTAAAAGTTAATGGAGATTTGACCACAAGACACCAATCCTCGATAGGATCACAACGAATGTCTTTTGCAATCTCTGTGGCTTGTATGCTTACGCAAAACCACAATTTATGGGAACCCTTTGAAGAGGTACCACTTATCTGGCTGCAGTACAATAGTTCTTCAGACTCTGTGAGAGATGATATACATATTCCAGAATCTTTTGGCTCGCCAAAACCCTCAGGTTGTCCAGGCTTATCCACCATATAACTCCATGAATATTCATCATGAGTACTAACATTTGAAGGCTTTAATTGCAATATATACACACCAGATTGTGTCAAGGCTGGTAAAGGAAGAGGCATAGAATCTCCAGGCTTCAGTGATCCAACGGATACTTCCTGCTTTACATCATACAAAATTTGTTTCCTGGTCCTAATCCATCTCCTTTGCCTTGCATGGTTCGCAAATTCTAAAGGATTAGATGACTCGGGCCACTTAAGGCTCTCAACATCTGGAGAATACACCCAACCATCAGCATCATTGACGGACAAGGTATCCAAACGCCAATCCTCAGTCCATTCCCAGCCTGATGGTAATCCAACTCTAGAGATTTCCTGTGTGATTAACAGGTATTAGAAGTAAGATAATGGCATCAAGACAGTAATTCAAACTTTGCTAAATATGACAAAATCAGAAGGTCCAAGAACAGAAAGGGTTTTAAGCTTTCGAACTTCCAAATTACATAAAAGTTCAGTTCAGCTATTATTCAATTTGTTTCGCAATATTTTACAAGGTAACTGAAGTTATGTCTTGATGGTGCCTGGAAGAGAGTTATGCTTACATTGTTTGAGGTATTCTTTCAAGCCCTAACATTATTGGTATACTTGGTAATCTTTTGTCAACAACAACGATTTTCTGATTTTGTGAATCATTTATTTTTCACGCACAAAATGAAAAGTCAATTCTGTAATTGTTACCATATCCTTAATGGCAAGTCCTTGGTCCCTTTGTTGGTACATAAATATTCACTATTACTTATCAAATACATAAACAAACATGTAGGAGGCACACAGAAAAGAAACAAATATTCATCATCACTCACTTGATTGTGATCTCCACCATCTGAATAATTTGAGTAGCCAACCCAGCCAAGAGATGGGTTGTAGTTTTCGGTTTCAAAAATCTCATCTGTCTGCACTGTGCTACCATCAATCTGTAAACCTTCAGGTTTGCTTGCAATACTCAGTGACCTGATGTTCCTGATGTTTTCCTTTGAAGTTTTGGGCACAAGGCATAACTCAAGTATAAAATCTGTGTTGTTACGCACCGAAACAAGAGACCTCATGTTCACATATATATTGCCATCCCTTACACTTACTTCACTGGCAATTACGTCATTTCCTAACCGCCAACAAGCAGCAGGTGCAGCATAGTGTAGCCTCACAGTAGTCCAAGGCCCTTCCATGCTAGGACTAATCTGAATAAATCCAGATTTGCTTTTGCCAATAAAAACTTCATCTTTGTCCATGGCTTCAGACCTGGGCGACAAGAGTACAGCACATCTTATTCTCCCAGATGACTTCGTGTGTTCATCTCCTTGAGTCATAGTCTGTTTCAATATCATTAGCATCAGAATTAACTAAGGATCCTACGATAATTTCCACAAGACCACAAAAGAAATGAAAATATTAAGATATGAAAGGCGGCATTCACCATAGAATTGGATGAAGATAAATCAATCCAGGTTAAGTAATTCAGATAATCAAACTGATAAGAGCTTTCTTTGATGTTTCCAGCTATCTGATTCAAGGGAGCTGAAAAGAATCCAACAGTATCACCTGTGAAATCAAAGAGCAAGTTAATAATGAAGAGGCCTAGTGTGTATTCAGCTACAAGATCTATTTAGTCCGTCACCTGCAAATGCTATTATTGGAATTGAATATTTTTCCCAACAGAACAGTGACCTTAAAGCTATGGGGAAATAGACAAGATGAATAAATATCATATGAAAATACACAGATGTACCTTTTCCCAAATCAGTCACAATTAGCTCCAGCAAGTACTTGTCCTGTTCATGTTTTGAAATGAGAATATATTATATCATCTTTCTAGAAGGGAGAAAGAACAATATACAGAATAAATGCAATTGTCACCAAAAGGACATCAACTAGACATTTAAACATCATGTCACAAAAACACCTCTCCAAAAAAAAAAAAAATCTGCAACCACGTGAAGTTTTCAGGACTTTCATCAACATCCATTACAAAGAGAACATAGAAACAAATTCAGATGGAAATGCGCGCATCAACAACCATATTATGAATGCCAACTGAAAGAATTAGCTGTTGCAATTGATAAACCAATCAAAGGTTATCTTACCAGGAGTAACTTAGTAAACAATAATACAACAAGGAGAAGAAAGCACACATGAAAATGGGTGATTTGACCAACAATTGACCATTAGCACAATAACATTCAGGACACAACAATACAAATTGAATAAAGAAGTAAAGGCTATGGTGTACCCATGTCAATCAATGGTAAGTTGTTCAATTATGAAAATGGATTAAATGGAAATATGAACATATATGTGGCGGTACAGGAACAAAATAAATTAATGCAATTGAACTACCCCCCAAACCTCCACCCCCACCACCACCAATGAGAAAATAAAACTCAACACAGCGAAAATTATAAGCTAAGATGGCCCTGTAAAACAAAACTCCAAACACCTGACCATGAATTACATAAATGATGTGTTGATTCAAGTTTTCAAATTACAGTGATGAGAATTTGCAAGACCAAAAAAAACTAGTGACTAGTAGAGGAAATAACAAAAGGTAAAACATGTGGCGCTGTAAACCCTGTCGAGTTTGATTGACCTGTATGGTAATATAATTAGCATGTCCTCATTTAAAGGTGCGCATTAACATGGTTGTTAGACTACAAAGACTGACTATCCAATTTTATAGGATGTCCTCAAAAGATCAACAAGAATAGAGCGGTACATGTTGAAGGATACGACAAAACAAAAAGGGAAAAAAGAAAATGAGTTCAATTATCTTTTCTTCCTCGGGAAAATTGCATGAGGTAGGAAAGGCAGAATTATCGTCTTTGAAAAGAGTTTAAACCAAGATACAGAAATATTCCACTGAATCCATCAAATTTCAATAGTTGACAGGAAAGAGATTTACAAACTGGAATTCAATAAGAAAACAAGTAATATTCCATACCGGGGAATCAACTTTAAAGAAAAATATTTCACTCCAGTTGACCAATTGCTGCTCATCAGACAAGAAGTTTGAAATGCTTCCACTTGTACGTGCACTTTGTTGATGAAGCAATGATTCACTACCAAGGTTTTGGTTTGGTGTAAGACGGAGTGCTACAACGTATAGATTAGAAGTCAACCCCCTAACTCTTGGCAACTACATCAGAACATCAAAACAATTGGATGGTTAAAATACATGAAAACACTTAGAATATTAATCACAGTATAACAAAAGGATCATAGTCACATCTACACAGGGAGGTGTTAAATGAACGGAATAAACAGATTCATTCACAAAACATTTAAATACAGACTCCAGGTAATCAAAGCCAATATTAACCAGCATTTCAATCAATTCCTTAAAGAAATGTTTTGACATGGTTTGTTTAGAATAATGATTGTCACCAGCTAAATAGATTCTGTACTTATGAATGCAGATTTCCTAGAACTTCCATAACCCAATCGAGGATGCTAGAGCTCTACGAAAACAATTTGAACCGTATATGCCCTCTCATCTTATCCTTTGAGTAAATATGGCAATTTACTTGGTTCCTAGAGAGCATAAAAGGAAAACTATGTGATGGTCAAATCCAGCATGCACAAATCACACAATGTGCAAAGTCTGTAAACTACAAGTTGGATCTTTAGAAGCAGTCCTATTAAATGCTACCCTATTATAAACGAAGCTAGCAATCTTATCAAGGAGAATGGATAATCAAAATAGAAAATCACATGAAAATCAAGAAGGTTAAATTACTCCATAGCATCACCATTAGTTAAAACAGTTTCACATGAAATGAAGTCAAGTAGTCTCCGAAAATCAGACCATGTCACTGGGAACAAGTAAGATTTTTCCTCTATGATATGAAAGAAAATAGTTGTACCTCTGCATCCACTATAGCAACTGTCACCATTGTTCTATCTTTTGTGCTAAGTTTTCCTTTCAAGTGAGATTCCATCATATTTTTTGAAACAGGAACTTTCACAGGCGTCATGTCCCCAGATGGCATTCTTAACACATTCGAGAAGCCTGCATTTTCAGCTGCTCGAATAAAAATGTCTTGACCAAGTTTATTTTGTGGAATTATATAATAGTTTCTCCTTTGATGGACATCAATGACAGATCTCAGACCATGTGTTGGAGAAACTGCTTCCTATTTAACAAGAGAATTCATTAGGTGATGTGTTAATTTATACAGTAAGAGCTAGCAGACACAAGAGAGAGAAGAGGAAGAAGTTACTCTTTTTTTATGATATTCATGGGCATGGCCAAGGTTGCTCCAGCTCGCATAAGCTTGGATAATCATATTAGCATTAGATACTGAAACATTTATGTTTAGATCCCTGGATGATGTCAAGCGTAGCTGAGATGCTGCCCCTGGGGCATTAAGATCATATTGGTACCTGAAAGTAACTACAAATCAGCCATCAACTGGAAATAAAATTACTGCATTAAGATCAAAAGCCAAACAAAGAATCAAAGGAACTAGCAAAAACCAAACAAATATATAACATACACTCAGTGCAAAATTATATTAGGTTTTTCGTCTCCAAAAACAATAGGTTGGGATGACCAAACTAATCTGTTACATTGATATGCTCTCATAACACGTAAAGAAGTACATTAGCCAGTTCAGATTACTGAGGAAAATGTTTCAGGCACCACTCTTCTAGAGAAGTAACTGTCTTAAGAGGACCTTTAAGATCACAAAAAAAAATTATAAAAAATATCAGAACAAACTTCCAAACTTTTAAAGCACGATGAAAATAAAAAGTCAATGCTTCCACCATCACCAAAAGTAGGTTTTCATTTCAGAAGCAAGCTAAGGTAAGTGAGCCTCCCCCAAGACTTTCATATATTTTCTGGAAATTTCTACCTACAATGGATGTTTAAGGCATGTCAATGGATCGTTTTACTAAAATACCACAGTAAAATTGTTTGTCGTGAATGCTATCCAAACAACAGTTATTAAGAACTACACTGAAAAGTGCCATATTAGAGTCTATTTTAATGTCCCATCATAGTTCAAATATTAAACCATGCATGCATGGAGGTTGCTATTTCCCAGACATTATATGATAACTGCTCCCTAAATAGTACTAAACAGCTTAGCATCTTCCACAACATGACCAATGCTGTTCAGAAAGAAATAAGAGCATTTAGCTTATCCCAAGAAAAAGAACTGAATGCCATCTGATAGCATTGCACATTTGTGAAGCAAAAACATGGTTTGTAGTGACTCACAGGAACATAAAGTCCCTTTGAACTAGTAATGCTTGGTATCAAGTTACGATATCTGTCCACACAAGACAAAAAAAATCAAATTTTAATTCAATTCAGATATTAGAATTACCTAAGATATCCATCTACTGACTCAACAAGGGGCTCCCACGATTCATACTTATCATTATATGATCTGGCAACCAGAGAGAAACTGGCAGTAGAATTCAAGTAGTCAGCTCTTCCATGCAAGCTGAAACCTATTCCAGTTAAATGTGCATTGAACAATGGAACCATCTGTGAATTCCACAATAGAATCAGTAAGACCATTTTGCTGAAGCTTCACAATATATATTCCAGATGAATCAAATCAACAGGTTTAGAAAAGAATAGACTAGAATAGATTCAACACTTGACAAGACGGCCACTTTTATAGATGATTGCATTAGCGACCACACTTGCTGAGTAATGGGCCTCAAGACATGAGGTTTATAAATAACATTTTCTATTGGTATTGAAACCCTCATGGGATGAACAGAGTAAAACAGAACAATAAAGGCACTAGCATTTTGGAGAATCTGTTATTTGCATATACACTATCGAAGAAATAAGGTCCTCCATTCTAATCATCAGGAGTGCAAAGGAAAAGGACAATACTCAAAAGCTGTCATGCTAATTAAAAGAGAATTGATATTCAATCACCTGCATCCCCCATTCTTTCCAAGAACCATCTGGAGTCCTAAAGGAAGAAGTTAGACATGAAACTTCTTTTATGCAAAATTTTCAAATATTTATATTTTTATCTATTCGATTTTTGGAGATTTTTGGTCACTAGAGGAACAGAGTACAATAGATCATTTTCCATAAACTTTCTTAAAATAAGATTTAGGGTTCCAATAGTGGTACTTCCACAGTTGACAACATTTAAGCAAAGCCAAGCAAGCAAATCCAAGCAACCAAGCAAATCTTCAAGGCCAATAAAAGGCATAATGGCTATGGTAAGCAAATATAAAATGATCCTTTTATTTTTGGTTTGGATACTTGTTTCATTATTTTTAAAGAGAGCCACTTTATGAGTTCAAAAGCTTGACAAATGAATGGAAGAATGCCAAAATTAGTCAGAACTAATAGGAAAATATCCTAAATGAGACTTGTTTCTACCGGAAACAAATTCAGAGTCATGATTCACATCATTAAGTTCAGTACACTACTTTTAACTGACAAATATTTCAAATAGGCTTTGATTTATTGATAATTCAAAGGAAGCTATATAGAGGAATATTTCTCACCAAACCACCATAGTCGTCAAAAATGGCTGCAGAAAACGTTCTAACTTCAGCATCTATGACAGTATCATCTGAACCACTTGGTAAATTGGGATCTGCCAACTTCAGAGCAAACCTTCTTGGTGGTTTTTTTAAACCACTGCGGACAAGAAAGGTACCCAATTCGTTACCAACTGACCATATGCTAAATGATTCTTTTGTATACTTGGCATCAGAAGTATCCCATAGGCTTTCCTCCAAGAACCGATCCTGAGTAACCATATCGCTCCGCATGCATCTTAATTTACTGAAATCAAATTGCTTTGGTGGGCCTTTACATGCAATAGAACCTAAGGAAACAAAGCCGGGGGGGAGCTTGAGGCATCCAGAAAGAAATACTGTCCATTCCCCTCTGTTTCTTAATCTGACCAACAGGCTGGAAACTCAGAGGAGCTTTGAAAAGCACTCCATCCTCAGTATCATGAAGGACAACGCAGGTATTTGGAGGCTCATACCTAATTTCCAAATGAGCAAGGAGGTTTAACATTTTTACCTTTAACAAAAGGTTAGTGTTTGTTTTTGTGGTTGGTCCTGCTTTTCAAATTGTTTTTTTATCTGAAAAAATTAAATTTGTGCTTTTCTAGGTGCTTTTCGATTGTTTTCATGTGCTTGTGTAAAAAAAAAATCATTTTGATACATTTTCAATTGAAAAATACTTTTGAAAAACAGTCTACATCACACCACCAAGCTCACATCTGTAAGAGAACCACAGTTAGAGCACATACCCTGTAACAGCAATATCACCAAAATATACCATGCCATGGGGACTACCGGACGCCATATAGATAGTTTATTCCTGGAGCTCGAACCCTGGTTCCACCATATCAACTGAAAACTGGCAACAACTTCAAAACCCCGGCCAGAGTTTACAGTTGTCGAATTTTCAGGTTGTATGTCAACGTTACCGGAAGGAGAAGCTTGTACATCTGGAGCCACTGGATGCTGAAGAAGATTCTAGAAACCCAAATTTTACATCACGCAATTCATATGCTCTACCTATTAAACTGAGAGTCACAGGATCTGCTGGCAAGAAAGTACCAACAGAATTGTCCACACGCCCAAAAGGCTAAAGTTGACTGGTATCTGAAATTTAAGCACAAAATTAGAACTCAACCCATTAAGAAATTAATCACAGAATAAATTTTATTAAGAAATAACAACCAACAATCATGAACATGAGGTTATTATACCAAACATGGGGCAAGACAATTAAACCAACTAACAAAGTATTGCATGTGTAATTGTGTGTGTCCTTCCAACTATCCTATCAGGAAGTGAAATGTTAGTATATATGGTCATTATAACATAATATGATCCAAGGAGTTGGACATCAAAGACTTAAGTTTCCTGTCCGTTTTATGTATTTATGTGTATGTGTGCAGTCATCTATCTATGGGCATGTTGGTTTCTACATGCATTGATCTGAATGTAAATTATGTCACAAGTTAATTACAAAAATCACACTTACGAATTGACAGGGTTGATGGTAATACAATCATTGAGGGAACAAGAAGAAACTAGAGAAGCCGAGATGCAGAAAGCAGCAGATAGAGGGGTTAGGTTACTTCCGGGGACACTACACAACCCAACGCAACATAACCTTTGGGTTGCTTCAGGAAACCAAATAGAACAGTAGTTGCCTTCCTTGGCCCAAGGAAACTATCTAGTAAGTAGCTAGAATTGGCCACATCTTGACCAGAAATTTCTTCAGAAGCTAAAGGTGGCCAGATTAGTTTGAAAGATATGGGTCTTTTGACTCTTGCAAAGTTTAGTATTCCTAGCGACAACTCCTTTTGTAGGCGGCTTGTCCCTGCCATGGAAACCAGTCGTACAATATTCAAGGCAAAAAAGGAACTAAAAGAGTGATCTCAGAAAATGAAAATGTTAAAAAGAGGTCCCACTGACAATGGTGTCCAAATAGTCACCAAGATTGCATAACCAGGTGGTGCGCAAGGTCTCCAGAAGGCATATATCTGATCAGTATATGGATCTACACAGTACAATAATAATCAGGTGATAATTCAATGGCTCAAAAAATTTCTTATCTTTCCAGACAAAGACTAGTTTAGCATGTACTTGTAATTGTTTCCAACTTTGTCGAACTGAGAACAGGTATTGTGTTTCTTTGACGTCATCCTCAGAAATGATAAAATG